>JZKD02S1675424.1:64105-74469 GCA_000966675.3 Picea glauca
TCAAGTTTTTCAAGTCTTCTTCATTTTTAGATCAGTTGGCCAAATATCACTTTTGAACCTTGATTTTGAGGTGGTTCTGCTAGACAATATTTCTTCTGTTGTATCTCCCAAGTTTCGACCCTTCTAGGTATGAAAATTTATTTTATGTAGTTCTCTGATATTTATTCTCTGCAATGCCACAGGTCTGATCAAAATTGGATGTGTCAAGTGGAATTTATGGTAACTTCCCCACAACTTGCCGATTTTTGGCCTTTCCAGGAGATCTCACTTGTATAGCGTGCCCCGCACAAAATAATTGATATAAAATTTTGAAACTAGCACCAAAAATACTATAGACTATCCACGATCCAATGAAACTAGTTCCACTCAATTTGGATACTCTAGGAAGAAGTTATGATTATTGTACCTGGAACACCTTCTTGAGACTAGTCAATAGGACTAGTCAGATACCCTATCTTACACAGGGTGTATCTACAAATCTAATATGACCCATAAGCTGAAATTGTTACCACAAATACCTTAATAATTTTTGTAAATATTCTCCAGAGTTCAGGGTCTTAAATGTTAGAAAAAAAAAATTATAACGAAAATTCCGCAATGACTCAGTTCAGGATGATTCCAGAACCCTATCTTGTACAGGCTGTATCTCCAAAAGTATAATTCCTCAAGAGATGAATTTTGAACCCAACGTCCCTTGATCCGTCTACTAAATATCCTCCAAGTCGTTCCTTTTGAAATGTTGTAGAAAAATATTTATAGGGAAAATTCCAAGGTGTCTCAGATGTAGCAGCGAAACCCCAAGACCTTGAGCTCTGATACCATATGTTAAGAACCAAATATCAATATAGCATAGAAAAACCTTAGAAAAATTACTCAACGCCTTGAAAAAGAGATAATTTCATATAATAGCCTCTTTGAGGGGGCAACCTCCTTTTACCCCACTTAAATGTTCAAGTACAAGATGATTCAAAAGGAAAATGTCTCCTTGGTATATATAGGAGACTAGGAGATATAATTACAACTAATGGCCTAAAGCCGACATAAATAAAATAAAATTACTAATATAATATGCCCCAATTAATGGGTAATGAGCCAATATTAGGGCTTAACAAATATTCAGGTGCACACTCCTTGCGTCGGCTACAGAACTTCCAACGTTCTGTTGTGCACTCCTTGCACAACCTAAAGAACCCAGAATGATTCAACAACTCAAACAAAGATAGAGAAATATATATTTATACTATAAATGAAACTTATCATACATCTACAACATTCATTCATAAAATACATAAGTACATGAACAATAATATGCAAGAAGAACTGTTTTTCTATTATATCTGTGTATCTATACAGATGTTTACAAAAATAGACTGTAACAAAGTCCCTGTTCTCTCAAGCTCTCTCTCATAACTTCTAAGACCTCCTAAGACCTCTCTACCTGATATCTCTCTCAAGTCTTTTTGCTCTCATTCCTCCCATCTTCCTTTCTACCCCCTATGAAATCTAAATCAAGATCTCTTTACAAAAGAAGGGCTCTGCGAGCTCGTCCTCTCTCACCTAACCTCATCTATTACATTGAATTACATTCAATGGTTTTCTAGTCCGGATCGGATCTATATCTTCAGCATGTCAAACATTAAAGGTGACCCCATCTCCTATCATCTCAAAAGCATTAACTCAGCTCTACCAAGCCTTACAAACATTGAATTGTATTTAAGTAACAATTTGAAATTTATAACGAGAGGGTTAGCGCCTCTCCTCCTCGAATGCGCGCTTGATATGATCTTCTAGATGGCACTTTGTTGACATGGAGATATGATCCTGCATCATATGATTATGGGAATCGTCTCCTAAATATCACTAAAATTGAGAACATAACAATAGAGGATAATCATGTTTTCTAAAATTATGTCTTAAATTTTTCAAATTTGTAGCAAGATATTAATTACATGTGTGTGTGTGTGTGTGTTATGATACACATGTGAGTTTTGTTGTATTCATGAGATAGAGTAATATACCTTCATAATTTTATGAGGGCCATGTGATCTAACACTAGTAATATATCCACTCGTAGGGATAGGATGTTAGGTTTAATAATCAACAACAAATAAACTCAAAACTATATCAAGAAAGGGATATAGGGAGTTTATAGTTAAGAAATCCCTTAGTGGAAATACTTTTCAATCAAATATTATTCTCGTGTGTGTTTATATTGTACAATTAGGTCCCTTTATGTAACTTTATGTGACCATAAAATATTTCACAATTATGTATTTAGTTCAACCATATCCACAACTATCCAACAATTTGTCCTTAAATCTCTCAAGTGATTCTATAAAATCATCATCCCTAACTTCTCTCCTTGTCCTCATATTTAATTCATATGCACACATGTGTCATTTACATTATTAACATATTAAAATTAATTTATCATCTATCATAGGTAGGAGTTAATCCTTCATACTCCCCCTTAACAAATACTTGTGATTTCAATAATCCTTTCTCTTTAATTGGTCTCTTGTATATTAGTATAATTCCTACAACAATTCAACTACTTATGTTTCCTTTGCCCAACATGGCTTAAATTTTAGGAATTTTCACAGCCGTCAAACACATTTTTTTGAAGTTATAATTATGTCTCCCTTTATAATCTTTGTTTTGAGTCTTTGAAGTTTGTTTGAGTTTAAATGCTTTTGTTTTTAGAAGAAAATATATATCAATGTTTAGATATAACATATGGATAGTGCATATGTTATATTATATAACTTATGCATTGTTCATATGTTATATTATATAACATATGCATTGTGCATATGCTATATAATATAACATTTGCACAGTTCATATGTTATATAATATAGCATTATCCAATCTGTGATTTGATAAGAGTGCAACACTTAGTAAAGAAATATTTCTTATGTGCCAAGATTAAAAGGCATAACAAGTTGTTTTACAGTAAACAATGAATTCCAGGATTAGGAAGGTGTTTCATTATACAAGGTGTGATTAGATAAGTCACTTTTGTTTTTAGAAGAAAACATATGTCAGTGTTTAGATAATTTGATATACTGTCATTTTGAAAACAATTTTAATCTTTGTTTAGTCATCTTCTATTTTTGTATAACATAGGATAAGTTCTAACAGTTAAAAAGTGAATAAGTTTCTAGAGTTTTCTAAATGCATAATTCTGCACTTCTACCATTATTTTCATCTTCTTTGTATACCCCTTTCAAAATATCACCAGTTTTTCAAAGTCTTAGAATTAGAAATAATGACCTGCTTTAGATAAAAACAGTATTATTATTAAATATTTAACCCTTAACTCACTATAATATTTATCATATTTATCGAGAAGATCCCACTTTCCTACAGATAAAATCAAGGAAGTAAGTCTCTATTCCTTCTTGATCAATCAGTTACTATGTAGTATCCCAACCAACCATCATATATTATACACTATAACAAGAAAACTATGCATGTTGGAAAATATGGAAAATATATTGAATGATCGAATTTCAAAACAAAACATCCTAGAAAAGAATTTTCTAGATCACAAAGACAATGTAAGAATATCACCTAAACTACTCCATTAGCATCGTTGTAGACAATACCATTTGGAACCATTAATTTCATGACAATTAAGACTCACTCAATTACATCTTCTTCAAAATATATACATCATTAAAACTCACATTACTATTTGTAGAAATAGGCTTCATTACAACCATACATTTTGTGACAATTAAGAATCACTCAATTGCATCTTCTTCAAAATATATATCCCATTAAAAATCACATTAAAATGTTTACAATAGGTTATGATGCACTTACATTTGAAATTACTGTCATGATTTCTCTCAATCAACATGAATTTCCACCTTATATGACTATATTTTATCTAGATTTCTAACTCCAACTAAGCCTCACAAATATTACATTTGCTCCACCTCGTCTTAATTTATATTAGGAATATGAACAACCCTCATACCCATCCCATGTTGATGTTATTAGTGGCTGTGTGAGGTTATGAAGATTAAACACTTTGTTTTGGGGATTCTAATGCATTGGATTATATGTGGTCTTAGTGGATCCAACCATAGGGAACTTTTAAGGAATCTTAAAGAAATGTTTTAATACATTTTTTTAGTGAATCCAACCAAGGAATTTTTAATGAATCTTAAAGAAATGATATAATGAATATATATGTGGTATTAGTGTATTCAACCATGTTCAAAGAGTATGAACATGCTATTGAGTTAATTTTGGGTAGTTATCCACTCAATGTTAGACTTTATTGCTTTCTATATTCTCAAAAGAGTGAGACAAAGTAAATGGATAAAGACATGTTAGAAGTTGAAATCATGTGTCTCAACAAGAATGTATTCTCTTCTCTAGTGATCTTAGTAAAAAAGAAGGATAAGTCTCAAAGGATGGTCCTAGACTATAGGGAATTTAATAAATTGTGATTAAAGATAAGTTTCTCATTCCTACCATTAATAAATTATTAACTTATATTTGTAATCCCCTTGCTTTTTGTTTTTCTGAATTGATTTCCCTTGGCGAACCCAACTTCTGATTTCAATGACTTCTATGTGTGGGTTTCATTGATTATTATGAAAATATTATGGTTTTATCTTTTGTCCCTTATCCCTTTAGTCATTAGTCTTTCCCTGAGCAGTCGTCTAGGAGACAAATCGATGGTCGTCACTTCGGTGTTTAAAAACCTATAGATTCTAATGCCCTTCTTTTCTGTGCATGGATGATGAGTGAAGGATAAGAATTTTATCTGCTGTCTATCTCTTACTTATATTTGAGTTGATTTATTCATGGATGAATGTTTAGTCTTTGTGCCTTCTTATGAACGAGCACCTATGCGGCTTGATTGATTAAAACTTTGATTTCTCTCTGTGTTTTTAATTGCTTGAAATTGGGTACATCTCTGCATTTTTATTGATAAAATCTACATTGTGAATGATAAACCTCTATGTTGGATGACAATCCCTTGGAGAACACAACTTTTGATTTCAATGACTTCTCTGTTTTGATTTTATTGATTATTATGAAAAAATTGTGTTTTTATCTTTCGTCCCTTATCCCTTTAGTCATCAGTCTGTGCCTGAGCAGCTGGCCAGGAGCCAAATCGAGGGTCGTTACTTAGGTGTTTAAATACCTACAGATTCAAATGGCCTACTTTTCTATGCATGGATTATGAGTGAAGGATAAGAATTTTCTCTATTGTTTATTCCTTACTTATCTCTGAGTTGATTGATTCATGGCTGAATGTTTAGTCTTTGCACCTACTTGTGTAGATTTTTTTTTTCCTTGAAATTCATCCAATGAACATTTAATTTAATATACTTGGATTTTTATTCAATAACTGACTGAATTTCACTTTTTCAATCTCTAGAACAACCAAATTTAGCACTCACTTTTGATATGGCTTCTCTTCCAAACCATAGATTCTTATCATAGTAAACTGCTCAAAAAGGAACCGGTCTCCCACTTTGGTGTTTTTTTTAAATCGTAGTGACCCTTTGACTAAAGGAATAATTATAACGAATACCTATTTTTGGATAATAAAGTCTAATATAGACATAAAAGAGTTCACATACTGAATAAAACCTAAGGTCTTATTTTTTTTTCTTTCTTCATAATGTTTGTTCGTTAATGTTGGAGATATTAACTCGTACTTGTCTTGTGATTAAATTTTCATGAATTTTCAAAGAATAAATATTAAGGAGAGATGTTGACACAGGATTCTCCAAACATTCCTCACAAACGCTCTAGGTTCTCCCAAGAAGGAAGAAGAGGAAATCCTTTTTCGATTGAAACTCTGAGTGACCAACAACAATTTCGTCAGAGGAGATTTTCAAATGAGCCTGTAAATAGATCAATTGCTCAAGCAAGTGATATGGATGCAACCTTCTTAGATAGGTTGCGTATTGATACTCCTACACTTGAGAATGTAAGGAATACCTCAAGACAAGAGAATATATATCGTAATTTTCTTTGATTTTCTTTATTTTTGTATATTTTTTATGTGAAGTTAAATGTTGTAATTACTTTCAAATGTGTGTGTAGACAATGATTTTAGAGAAAGGGACGACAATGAAAGAGAGAGTGGTTTTCACAAAGATTCTAATGTCGGTGTAGAGAGCGAAGGCGGATTTAGGAGGCCGCATTACCAAGAAACAAAAGATTACATCCCTACGTCCACCTATCCTTCGGATGTTGGTGATGAATTTCCCTGAGAAATGATTACTGAAGTAATGACTCTTGAGCGATGTTCAGGTGTTAAAAGGACGTTGGAAAATGATTTGGTGGTCTTGGAACTCCCTCAAGAGAGTAAATAAAGATTGCAAATTGTTTTTCATTCATTGTAAAAATTTATGGAAGCATATCAGAAGATGGGGCCAACCACTAATAGTTTTGTCGTTCTAATGAGGCAGTGAAAATCAGAGATGATGGGTCCTAATAAATGGGAGGTAGTAAAAAATAGAGTTTCAAAATAAAATGTCATTTCGATATTCAATTTAAAAGATGGGCCAAAGCAGAAGATGTTGATGGTGCAATATTTTAAGCACCCTGACATTACATAACATCTATATAATAAATTTTTGGCGGCATATGGGAAATTTTTGTGGAACGATGGGGTTCCACACTATTTTTCAAGACACTTTTATCCAAATTTTTTCTTGCACATGCACCCTGATTATACTAGTCTGTTGTCCAAATATTATGGGACTGATAAATGACAGACATATGATTGCAAAGGGGCATATCAAAATGTGACATTGTCGAGGCCTCCACAACCTTTAGTACCTTGCCCAATAGGGGTATTTTCTTCACATTCAAAGTTGCAAGATACATCATAGGTTGGAAAAGAGGCTAGGAATGCAATCGGGGAAAATTTGGAAGCGATTGTTTATGGTGTTGGTGTTGGCATGAACCCTCAATGAGCGAAAACCAATTCTCGTGCCATATTTGTTTATAAAACAGATGCAGAGTTAGATACCATGTCAACAAAAGATGTTTTGGAGTATGAAAAATTTTGCCGTGATGGTTGGAAGAAGGTCATTCAGAATGATGACTTGAACAACAAATTGGTATGTGTTATAATTAGTAAACTTTTGACACATTTTAGGATAGTTTACTTCTAATTCTAGATTTAGATATCATTGTATCTATAGAAATAATCGAGTTGTTATTGTCATTAATTGTAGTTTGGAGATATGTTAAATGAATCTCCAGTAAATAGGGGATTTGATTCCACAAGTTTAAATTTGAATGGGTTGAATCAGGTATGTTTTTTCTAATATCCACAGTTGAGCACTTTAGTTGTTCAATCTTCAATATTTTGAATAAGAGATCAACAACATTTATAATTGTGTATAAATGTGAACACATTGAATCCTAGATTTAGTTTTTAATTGTGTTGTTCACAGATCCCTATTCCATTTCCTACTACTTAGGCAGACTTGTCTCAATTCTCTTAGGGAGAGTTTGAAGAGGGTGGGAGTTCACAGGTATCATTTAATGTGTTAAAATCATTTAAATTTAATGTGTTATAATCATTTAAATTTAATTTTTCAAATTTTCAAATTTGAAATGTGTTATATAGGCTAATGTGGAGAAAAGATTACCTGAGAGTGTGCTTAGGAGGGAGATTGGGATTGAGGAGGAAGTGGAGGAAGAACCCAAATTTGGGAAGGATGTGTCTATTCAGGATGATTCATAAATGTGTGTTTTTGACTTTTATCAATTTTTTGTTTTTTCAAATTTGTAGTTTAGTCTTTCCTATTCGATACTTTGATCAATTATTTTGAAATATATAGAACCCCTAGATAAGTTTATCATTGTCTTAAATGGTGTACATTGAAACTTATTTAAGGTTAGATCATGATGAAGACCTACTTTTGAACTTGAACATTTGATTATTTGAGAACAGACTCTATCCCACATCAGAAAAGATAAAGTTTCTAAATTTTCTTGGATTGGATTCATTGCTTTCTTGTCCAAGAATGGTGTAGTATGGACATTTGTGTTTATTACATACAACGAAGTGAATTCCTTCTTTCCAGGGTATTGTCAAACTCTTAACTAAATTGATTACTAATCACAAAAATCAACATTCAAGTAGATTTACAAATAAGCTCACACATATTGTATATGTGAGCTAGCTCATACATATTGTATATGTGAGCTAGATCACAAATAATTTCAAAGATCATTTGATTATATGTAATATGAATATATCCCATTTAAATGGTTTTTGAAGAATGACTTAATATACATGTGCATATTTGTGTTTTCTTCATGTACATGCAAGATTATATCAGAACATCTATTCCACCGCAGAAAGAGGAGATAAGTATTTTCCGGAACAAAGGTTTTTAAAATGGAGATTTGTGAACTTTTTTAGATATAAGTATTTTTTTGGAAAAATGACTTAATATGGAGATTTATAAGTCCTTTAATTTGAAAGGGCTTGTATGAACATTGCAAAAGAGGAGAGAAGTATTTTACTGCTGAGGAGATTAGTATTTTATTTCTGTGTAAATATAATCAAATAACATCACCTGAGATGAGAATTTCACATGAAGGATTTGAGAATTTATCCACAAGGAGAATCACCTGAAGGATTTGGGACTTTATCCACAAGGAGATAAGTATTTCATTGGAAGAATGACTTAATATGAAGATTTGTGAACTTTCTTCATACATAGTTTTATATTTATTTTCAGATTATTATCTAACTCTAACTCACAATTTGTTTTTACCAAGAACACAATTTTTCTCTTTAAATTTTTTAAACATTTTAGATAAGATTTACAAATTGTTTAAATCATGTATGCTTAATGTGGAGAGTAACTATCTTAAATATGCTTAACTGTGGTTGGGTATGTTTTTTTTATTATTGTTACAGATGGCTAAATTATATTTGGTGGAAAATATGTTTACAATATATTTTGTGGGAAATAGTATGTTGGAGGATGCGACTTAACTCTTTTGGTATGTATGTCAATTTTGTTTTAATCACAATTTTTGAATTTTGTTTTATTTCACATGTTTGAATTGTAACTTTTTAATTTTTGAATTCTTTTTTTTTTGCAGGTATGAAGTGATCTATCTTAAAGCAATGGTTTAAAGTCAAGAATTTTGGAGTTAAGTGTCTTAGTTTTTGTTATCATCCTAAAATGGATGTGGAACCTATGTATTTTACATTGTAACTATTCAGACTTTGATTATATATATATATATATATATATATCATAATTTTGAAATTCAAAATATCAATTTATTGTCTCATATTTGATTTCTTAAAGTTGATGGAAAAAAAGTGACGAAGTTGTTAGTAATGAACTAATGTTTTGTATATTCTCTGCTATGTATTAATTTAAATGTTTCATTTTATGTTCACTATGGACTGTTAAAAATATGATTATATTGACATATCATCAAATAATTATGGCAGAATAATTTTATATTAAAAGATTTTTTTTTTTCTAGTTACTAATGACCCTGTTGGTTACATAGATGCACTTAACTAATAAAATAAAATAAAGTAATGATAGGCATATGAGATCTACTAAATAAATGAAAAGAAAAAATTAGAGTGTGAAATAATACAAGAATGTGTTATTTATCTATTTAAGAATATGGAAAGCCAATAGTACAAGAATGTGTTGTTTATATATTTAAGAATATTCAAACCCAATAGATGGTTTAGAAAAAAGTGAATTGCCAAACATACAAGATTGTATCATTGCATATCTATTTAAAAATATATGATAGTAGACAACACTTTACACCATGAAAAATCTATTTGAGAATATATGGTAGTAGAAAACACTTTAAACCATGCAAAGCCTATGTTGGTATGAACTGCACTAAAAAGAAGAAATTTTCATGATCTACCAATTTCCTTTCAGAAAACTTGTGTTTGATTTTGGAAGAAGGTAACGAATGTGGGATTCAAAGCAGGAGGTATGCATTCAAGCATTGTGTTTTAGACATGCCAAGGAACAACACATACCCCTTGTACAACTCAGATATCATGTATGAAAGAGAATTACATAGGTAAAATGATTTGTAGGCTATGGTTTAGTACTATTCACATAAACCCACATTTTTGTAAGGGTCAGTGATTCACTTGAATTTTGGCAAGGTTGTATTAATTTCCTTAACTTTTTTAGAGAATATCTATTAATTACAATTTATGCAATTTAATTCTAATGATTAACACTTATAAAAAAGTTTAAATGAAAATCAACTTAATTATTAAAATGGAGATTCTAAATAATTTCAAATTTTAAATGAAAATCAACTTAATCATTAGAATGGAGATATTGGTATATATATGA
>JZKD02S1675424.1:98591-109761 GCA_000966675.3 Picea glauca
CCAGAATTATGGACAGCCTCATTACGGGGCTTTATGGCCAGATCTTTAGTCCTGAAATTCACAGTGAATGTTTCTAATGTTCTTGAAATTTTGTGTATGTGTGTGTAGAAGGTCATTTTGGAGGATTGATTGCTGAATACATTCTGTAACTAGAGTACTTTCCTACAAAACTGTTGAAATTTATTCTTTGGGGTTATTTCACAGATGGAAGTATTTCAATAGGGTGGTTTAGTATCTAGACTCTTCTTCGGGGGTGTCAAGAATCTTTGATCCTACAAATTCATCAAAGATGGTCAGAAGTGTTTTTATCTTAAATGGGTCGCGAGGGAAGCTCGATGTTGTGGAGAAGAAAGAGCGTAAACCGGGAGATTTCAGAGTGGGTGAGAGTGCTGATGAAGACCAGATCAGACAGAGATATATGTTGTAATTTGAGAATTGTAATATGTGGTTTATTTGTAATGTAATCATTAAGGGAGGGTGTTAGAATTAATGATTAATTTGGAGTTGGTTTTGGTTTGTTAGAGTTGTTGAGATATTCTCTCAACCATTCCCTCCAAATATGGAATCGGTTGGATCTGAATCCAGCTATATATGTAGCTATGTATGGGTGTAACAATGTAGTAATACAAATTATTGTTTGTGTGTTATTCCTATGCAATGGCTGAGCTTTCAATTTCTATTTAGAACATGTTGTGTTGTGTGGCTACATATATATGAAACACAAGCAGAATACACCTACCTTGTAATATTTTGGAATTATTTTTTAGAATATACACCTACTTATAACATTTTGAAATTGTTTTTATCACAATAAAATATCACCTTATGATACTTGATTATTTTTATAAAGTTAATAGTTAAATTACCACTATTAAGTGATAAAAACATCCCAAAACAGAATATTATAAATGTTTAAAACTTCTAATCAAAACTATTAACTTATTATAAGTGATAAAAACATCCATAAAAAAATATTATAAATATTTAAAACTTTTAATCAAAATTATTAACTTTTATAACTAAACAATTATAAGTATTTGTGAATAAAATTTAATAAACATTAAATATCAATATTTAAATTGGATTTATTTTTAATTTTTTAAAATATATTTGTTAATTTTAATTCAAAATATTTTACTATATTTATATTCAAATTCATATTGTCCGTAAGGATTTGGTATAGTGACTAGCGAACATATTGTTAAGGTGTTCGTGCTGTACAATTCTCCTATTCATATATAAATAAATAAAATTCAAATTCATATTATTTTTAATTTATTTCAAATTATTTATATTATTTTCAATTAATTTATTGTATCCTTGCAATCTCAATGATGTGTAAAATTTTAACCGTAACCAACATTTCTTAATGCTTTAGTTTTAAAGCCGAATGCGTAACTCCTTAGTTACTCTTGACTCCAAAGGTTAATTAATACTTAACCTATGACGCTCCCCACGTGATTCATATTATTCTCCTAACACTTTAGTCAGTATCCTTAATCCGATTTTATTTTCTCTCTATCTATAATGCTTAATATTTTATTCTCACAATAACAAATCAATTTATGAAAAAAATGAGAAATTCAGAGAGAAATCTGTAGTTCATTGATCTATTTAGGAGTGGACATATTAAAAAAATCGACCAAGAAAATGAATGAATTTGTAGAAAAACTTATAGCATTGCTATATTTTAAATATTTATTAGATTATAAGATGAGTGTGAATTCATAAATAGGCTCATCTTTTTGCCATTTATTAGATTATATGTATAAACCGGAAGGTATTTTAATATTAGGGAATTATGTTGGAATAAATAATTTATATACTAGTGAGTTAGGTCGATTAATAATAAATTATTTATTTTGAATAATATATTTTTAATTTTAAATTAATGATAAATTTATAATTTATATTTTTTAAAAGATTAAGATTAAATTAATATAATAAATTTTGTAAGTAAATATATATTATGGTTAATTTAAATAATTTATCTATCTATATTCTTAATAATAAAAAAAATAATAATGAAATTAACCAACATCGTCTCCAAACCATAAAACTTGTAAATTAAATCTAGCGTCATCTCTACAATTATATTTATAAACTCATAAATTAAATCTTTGTTTTAAATAGTTATATGATGCATATTTTATGAATAAACATGGTATTATTTAAAATTGATGTAATGAAGGATAAAAGTGATCTCAAACCTAAAAACAAGAGGATGGAAAGATGACAAAATTAAGGCACTCATAAATGACAAGTTGCCATAGAATTAAGGACGTAAATGGAGCATCTTTATGGGTGTAGATCAGTGGGAAATAGAGTGCATTGTTAAGCCACTCGCGATGTTGTTGGTTCAAACCTCACCCAACCCATGTGTCATACTTGAGGGTTGTGTTGTGCACGTAGAGGTTATAGCAGTAGCAGTCGGAATTGACCTCATGTCACGTGACTATGAACCCACCCTAGTTGTCGATTCCACTAGTGTAAAAAAATGAATGTAAATGGAGCAAGGAAGATTTATAAGAAAAAATAATGAAGATGATGGACGATATCGTGTGACCATTCACCAATACTTTTGTAGTGGTGTATATGGATGGCATTCTCATTTACAACAAGACTTGGGCCGAACACTTGTAGCATATTCAGCAGGTTCGGCACCCCTGCGGCAACACAAGCTATATGCCAACTTGGAAAAATGCTCCTTAGGCATAGATAGGGTCCATTAGTTGGGCTACATCATTGATCATCATGGCATACATGTGGATCCAACCAAGATCCAAGCCATCCGTGACTGGCCAGCCCCAACCACACTCACTGAGCTTCGGAGCTTCTTGGGTCTTGCCAATTTCTACCGAAGGTTCGTGTTGAGATTCTCCCATATTGCATGGGCCCTTAGCCAAATAACCAAGGCTGGTGGTAAGGAGAAATTTGCTTGGGGCCGGTCCCAACAACAAGCATTCGATGATTTGAAGCAGCGCTTGTCCTCAGCCCTAGTACTTTCACTACCACACCTGTAGCAACCCTTTGAGATCGAGATAGATTCTTTAGACTATGCAGTGGGCATCATTCTCACTCAGCACAACCACCCTGTGGCCTATCATAGTGAGACACTATCATACTCCATTGTGAAAGCCTACTGCCAGTGGAGACATTACATTCTTGGGAAGGAGACAGTCATCCATACTGATCATAAGCCACTACAGTTCATGCGAACACAATGAAAATTGCAGAATGATCGCCATCAAAAGTGGTCCACATACTTGCAACACTTCCACCTCAACATCAAGTATAAAGCATGAAGCACCAATCGCGTCGTTGATTGCCTCAACAGACCACCAGTCGCGACACTCACTATGGTGCTAGACTCTTGCAGCCTTGAGACCTCTGGATGGCCCCAACTCTATGAGACAGACCCAGACTTTGCCACCACATACCAAATGTTGGGTGAAAATGCAGTTGTTGATAATTTCCATCTTCAGGATGGGTCATTGTGTCGTATGGTCCATATATGTGTTCCATTAAGTAAGCAAGCGAAGCTAATCTGGGAAGTGCACTACAGTCGGGTGGCAGGACACTTCGACGTCAAAAAGACAGTGGTGATGCTACAGAAACATTTCTACTGGTCGAAACTTCGACAGGAGGTCGACAAGTATATCAGGTCCTGCACTGCCTGAAGCTAACAAATCCACCCAGTTCATTGAGCGAATCCAACACATCCGCCAACAGGTTCAGGATATCCTACAGAAGTCCAATGATAAGTACAAGCAACTTCATGATCAACATCGGGTGCCACATAAGTTTCAGGTGGGCGACAAAGTTTGGTTGCACTTGTAGAAAGAACGCCTTACAGGACCCTATCGGAAGCTTATCCCACTCCATTATGGGTCGTACACCGTCACCAAGGTCATGGGGGATAATTATTTTGATCTCAACATTCCTCATTTCCTTGGCCTGCACCTAGTGTTCAACGTGGATCTCCTTTACCCTTATTTCTCACCATTATTGGACACCTCCAATGTAGCAGAACAACTGACACCAATAGAGATCAACCCCGATTTCATACATCATGCATCCAATGATCATATTGTGGACACACAGATCAAGGGAAATCGATAGCAAATGATCCAGCACTATCGATTCATCAAAGAAGGGAAACTCTTGCACCAGGGCAAGTGGCTCACCTGGGGCCAAATTCAACAGAAATTTCCTCATCTTATGGGGGAACTCAACACAATGGAGAACATTTCCTCCTAAGGAGGGAGGACTGATCCAAGTGGATATCGGTGGCCACCCACCTTTTCCAACTGGCTCAAAATAGTTTTCTGGCAATTTTGGCAATTTACTATTTTTAACAATTTTAACTTTCGGGGCCATTTTGAGGGCCTAAATGAAGGTTTGTTGGGATATAGATTATAAATTATAGTTGAAGGTATGATTGATCCCCCAAAATGAGTCTCCTCGAAGATACCTTTCCAATGGGCTATTATACGCGTAAAATGGAGATCGTATGCAAAAGTTATAACCCCGGGAAGTTGATGTACTAACTTACTTAGACGGGGCCCACATGACTTTTGGTGCTTCATCTCCTAGGGTTAGGTTTTTGGATGTATAGGGTTTTTGGAATTCCTCTTTATTGTAAAAATTCTTTCAGAACCTCATTGCAATGATCATCTTGYGAATGAGCGCAATTGTCACATCTATTTTCAGAGATAAGCCACCACCATTCCAACAAGCTTGTTTTCGCTGCATTTTACAGTTTCATCTTATTTCCTTATTGAATAGATMAAAACCAATTTTACTGTATCTTTGTTATTTTTTGTGAAGCACCTGTTAATAATCTRTAATCATTTCATTTTGCTCATAAAATATGGATGAAGGCATCARGAAACATGCAAGCCATTTTAGGTTCAATTTGACTTGGCTCAAGGAGGAGATTTTTCACGATCTAGTTAAGGAGCGTTGGACTCCTTAGGATCATGGAATAGGGGAGTTAGCTATGGCTTAGTTTGCAGCCAATTTGAAGCAAGTGAAAAAGGATATGATGGAATGGGCCCACAACAAGAGGACAAGGGATGATCAAGATATTAAGGATACATAAGTGACCCTCCATTCCATCTATGAATATGAAGGGGGGTTTTGCATCCCTTGAATCAAAAGTAGCTATGTCATACTTGGAAAACAAGTGAAGGAAACTTATGAATGACAAAGAAGCAACATGGGGGGTAAAAAGTCGTTCTCTTTGGTTGGACTATGGAGATGAAACCACAAAATTTTTCCAGGCCTATGCGAAGGGTAGGGAATTAGCAAATACCATTTGGATCCTGAATAACAGTCATGGTCGATTTGTCTCCGCCTTTGAAGGGATGGGAAAATTGGGGAACAAACACTTTCATAATCTCTTTAAGGAAGATGAGCGGTTCACTATTGCAGATATAGTCTAAATGGATCTTTTCTTCCTAAGCTTCATAAATGAAGAAGATAACAGATCCCTAATGGAAGAGGTTTTGAAAGAAGAGCTCAAGGAGATAAAAGTGCAGGTTCAGATGGATGGACAATTGAGTTTTTCTCAGGCCTTTATGAGCTTATAGGTCTGGAAATTTTAAAATTGGTGGAGGAATCCCACTCAGAAAGACACATGTATGTGCCGATCAATTCTACTTTCATTTACCTCATACCTAAAAATGATTGTTCCCGATCCTTAGCATATTTTAGACCAATCTCTCTCTATAATTGTGTCTACAAGGTGGTGGAAAAAGTAATTTCCAGAACAATTGATAAAATTATCTTTGCATCAGTATCCAAAGAGGAGTTTGGGTTTCTAAATGGAATATAGATTCATGAAGCCATTGGAGTGGCTCGAGAAGGCCTTCATAGCATCAAAACTAGGAAATCCAAAGGAGTAGTGCTAAAGATTGACTTGTCAAAAGCTAATGATAGGGTAAGTTGGTTATATATCAGGCTTCTTTTAACTCATTTGGGGTTTGAGATGCCCTTCATAAATTGGGTAATGGGCTGCATTATGTCAATTCCTTTTGTTTTTCTTATCAATGGATCCATATCTCCATTTTTTCACCAAGAGAGGGGCTTAATACAAGGTTGTCCATTGTCTCTCCTCCTTTTTCTACTAGTTACAGAAAGGCTCGACAGAGCATTGGAAGAGGAAAAACTATGGGGGTGTTTCTTTGAATCTCAATCTCCACCACTTTGAGGATCACTCACCTCCTCTTTGTAGATGATGTTTTGATCTTATGTAATGGGCATTGGAGGGACATTGATAAATTGCATGAAATTTTGGATCTTTTTGGTCGAGCCACTAATATGAAAATCAATGCAAGAAAATCCTCATTATCAATCCGAAATTTGGAGGAAGAGGAACTAGATCATTATTCTACTCTTTTTCCATATGAACTAAGAAAATTTTATGCAGGACTAAAATACCTTAGGTTATAGCTCAAGCCGAATTGCTATAAAATGAATATTGGTGCTAGCTTATATAAAAATTGGAAAAAATACTATTTAAGGATGGAGTTATAGGTGGATTTACCGAGAAGGTAGGTTGGTACTAGTAAAATCGATGTTGGAAGCCATTCCAATTTAATGGATATCATTATCCTAGATCCCTAAGGGTGTTTTGGATAAACCAAGGAAGTTGTGTTTCAAGTTCTTATGGGCCAAGACTTAGGAAAATTTTGTTCTTACATGGTAAGATGGGAAAAACTGGTTGCAACAAAAATGCTTGGAGGTTGGGGCCTAAAAAAATATTCTTATTTTCCAAATCTTTGGGATCCAAAGCTAGTTGAAGGTTTATTACAATAGAGAGACTTTGGAAAACTGTGGTCAACCACAAATATATTCATCCGGAGTCTCTAGAGGAATGGATCTGTAACCTGTTGAAAAAGAGACCCAACTGCTCAATAATCTGGAAGGAAGTCATCATCTCCTTTCATGTTTTAGGGGATGGACATGCTTGGTGCATTAGAAATGGAGCAAAGGTGTGTTTATTGGATCAAACCCTTGGCCTAGTAGTGAGGACAATCACTTGGCACTTCCTTTGGAACTGATTCATCATTTGCACCTACAAGGTTATTATTACATTAACCATATTTTTGTTTTAGGCCTTACCACCATTTGGAGTCAGGGATGGAAGGATGCTATGAGTTGGGGTTGTGGGAGATTCGCTCGACTCATTGGAACAACTATATTAGAGCACCAAAAGCCTCCCATATTCAGATAGTGGATAGGGAAGATGAACTGATATGGAAACATGTGTCGCATGGTGTTTACACACCAAAAGTGGGTTACATCTAATTCAACATCATTTCCACCTCATGGAGCCAATATGGTGAAAAGGACTCTTGAAAACAAGATGTCCCTTAAAAGTGTGCATCTTTATGTGGTGCATGATAAAAAAAAAGTACCAACATGGGATACTATGTAACGAAGACAGAAAGAAGGACCAAGATGGTGTGCCCTGTGTAGAGTAGACGAGGAATCGGTCCAACACCACTTTATACTCTTCCCTTTTGTACAATAAATTTGGAAGGTATACTCTTCAAAGTTGGGACAGGACTACAAGTGGTAAGGACTCTCAGTGGAGGAGGCTTGGAGAGAACAGGTTACAGACTTGAAAAACCGTCGAATAAAGGTGTTACCGCTTATTATCAACTAGGGGTGTGGTTTTAAAGGAACAAATCCATATTCAAGGATCAACCCTATTTCACATTTCCTACAAGAAAAAGGGAATGAACCTATTTGGATAGTGGAGGAAGAACAAGTGGATCCCTCAAGACCTTTGGCCTTTTTTGATGGGGCCTCTCAAAATAATAATCAAGCTATATGCCAACTTGGAAAAATGCTCCTTAGGCATAGACAGGGTCCATTAGCTGGGCTACATCATTGATCATCATGGCATACCTGTGGATCCAACCAAGATCCAAGTCTTCCGTGACTGGCTAGCCCCAACCACACTCATTGAGCTTCAGAGCTTCTTGGGCCTTGCCAATTTCTACCACAGGTTCGTGTCGAGATTCTCCCATATTACATGGGCCCTTAGCCAAATAACCAAGGCTGGTGGTAAGGAAAAATTTGCTTGGGGACGGTCCCAACAACAAGCGTTCGATGATTTGAAGCAACGTTTGTGCTCAACCCCAGTACTTTCACTACCACACCTGCAACAACCCTCTGAGATCGAAATAGATTCTTCAGACTATGCGGTGGGCGTTGTTCTCACTCAGCATAGCCACACCGTGGCCTATCATAGTGAGACACTATCATACTCCATTGTGAAATCCTGCCGCCAATGGAGACATTACATTCTTGGGAAGGAGACAGTCATCCATACTGATCATAAGCCACTACAGTTCATGCGAACACAATGAAAATTGCAGAATGATCGCCATCAAAAGTGGTCCACATACTTGCAACAATTCCACCTCAACATCAAATATAAAGAATGAAGCACCAATCGCGTCATTGAGTGCCTCAACAGACCACCAGTCGTGACACTCACCATGGTGCTAGACTCTTGCGGACTTGAGACCTCTGGATGGCCCCAACTCTATGAGACATACCCAGACTTCGCCACCACATACCAAATGTTGGGTGAAAATGCAATTGTTGATAATTTCCATCTTCAGGATGGGTCGTTGTGTCGTATGGGCCATATCTTTGTTCCATTAAGAGAGCAAGTGAAGTTGATCTGGGAAGTGCACTACAGTTGGGTGGAAGTGCACTTCGATGTCAAAAATACAGTGGTGATTCTACAGAAACATTTCTACTGGCCAAAACTTCGACAGAAGGTCGACAAGTATATCAGGTCTTGCACTGCCTGAAGCTGACAAAGCCACACAGATCATTGAGAGAATCCACCACATCTGCCAATAGGTTCAGGATATCCTACAGAAGTCCAATGACAAGTACAAGCAACTTCATTATCAACATCGAGTGCCACATAAGTTTCAGGTGGGTGACAAAGTTTGGTTGCACTTGTAGAAAGAACGTCTTATAGGACCCCATCAGAAGCTTCTCCCACTCCATTATGGGTCATACACCGTCACCAAGGTCATGGGGGATAATTATTTTGATCTCAACATTCATCATTTCCTTGGCCTACACCCAGTGTTCAACGTGGATCTCCTTTACCCTTATTTCCCACCATTATTGGACACCTCCAACATAATAGAACAACTGAAACCAACAGAGCTCAACCTCAACTGCATACAACATGCATCCAGTGATCATATTGTGGAGACACAAATCAAGGGCACTCGATAGCAAAGGATCCAACGTTATCGAGTCATCAAAGAAGGGCAACTCTTGGACCAGGGCAAGTGGCTCACCTGGGGCCAAATTCAACAGAAATTTCCTCATGTTATGGGGGAACTCAACACAATGGATAACATTTCCTCCTAAGGAGGAAGGATTGATCCAAGTGGATATTGGTGGCCACCCACCTTTTCCAACTGGCTCAAAATAGTTTTTTGGCAATTTTGGCAATTTACTATTTTTAACAATTTTATCTTTCGGGGCCATTTTGAGGGCCTAAATGAAGGTTTTTTGGGATAGAGATTCTAAATGATATTTGAAGGGATTATTGAGCCTCCAAAATGAATCTCCTCGAGGATACATTTCCAACGGGCTATCATACGCGTAAAACCGAGATCGTATGCAAAAGTTACAACCTCGGGAAGTTGATGTACTAACTTACCTAGATGGGGCCCACATGACTTTTGGTGCTTCATATCCTAGGGTTAGGTTTTTGGATGTATAGGGTTTTTGGAATTCCTCTTTATTGTAAAAATTCTTTCAGAGCCTCATTGTAATGATCATATTGTGAATGAGCACAGTTGTCACATCTCTTTTCAGAGATAATCCACCACCATTCCAACAAGCTTGTTTTCGCTGCATTTTACAGTTTCATCTTATTTCCTTATTGAATAGATCAAAACCAATTTTACTGTATCTTTGTTATTTTTTTCGAACCACTTGTTAATAATATGTAGTCATTTCATTTTGCTCATAAAATATGGATGAAGGCATGAGGAAACATGCAAGCCATTTTAGGTTCAATTTGACTTGGCTCAAGGAGGAGATTTTTCACGATCTAGTTAAGGAGCGTTGGACTCCTTAGGATCATGGAACAGGGGAGTCAGCTATGGCTTAGTTTGCAGCCAATTTGAAGCAAGTGAAAAAGGATATGATGGAATGGGCCCACAACAAGAGGACAAGGGATGATCAAGATCTTAAGGATACAGAAGTGACCCTCCATTCCATCTATGAATATGAAGGGGGGTTTTACATCCCTTGAATCAAAAGTATCTTTTTCATACTTGGAAAACAAGTGAAGGAAACTTCTAAATGACAAAGAAGCAACATGGCGGGTAAAAAGTCGTTCTCTTTGGTTGGACTATGGAGATGAAACCACAAAATTTTTCCAGGCCTATGCGAAGGGTAGGGAATTAGCAAATACCATTTGGAGCCTGAATGACAGTCATGTTCGATTTGTCTCCTCCTTTGAAGGGATGGGACAATTGGGGAACAAACACTTTCATAATCTCTTTAAGGAAGATGAGCGGTTCACTATTGCAGATATAGTCTAAATGGATCTTTTCTTCCCGAGCTTCATGAATGAAGAAGATAACAGATCCCTAACGGAAGAGGTTTTGAAAAAATATCTCAAGGAGATAAAAGTCCAGGTTCATATGGATGGACAATTGAGTTTTTCTCAGGCCTTTATGAGCTTATAGGTCTGGAAATTTTAAAATTGGTGGAGGAATCCCACTCAGAAAGACACATGTATGCACTGCTCAATTCTACTTTCATTTACCTCATACCTAAAAATGATTGTCCCCGATCCTTAGAAGATTTTAGACCAATCTCTCTCTCTAATTGTGTCTACAAGGTGGTGGAAAAAGTAATTTCCAGAACAATTGATAAAATTATCTTTGCATCAGTATCCAAAGAGGAGTTTGGGTTTCTAGATGGAATATAGATTCATGAAGCCATTGGAGTGGCTTGAGAAGGCCTTCATAGCATCAAAACTAGGAAAGTCAAAGGAGTAGTGCTAAAGATTGACTTGTCAAAAGCTAATGATAGGGTAAGTTGGTTATATATCAGGCTTCTTTTAACTCATTTGGGGTTTGAGATGCCCTTCATAAATTGGGTA
>JZKD02S1675424.1:109771-137162 GCA_000966675.3 Picea glauca
ATTTACACTGTGTGTGTGTGTCCATATATTTCACATGAAATCCAAAATTTTACAAATAAAACCACCTATGAATCTAAGAGATTTTGGTAATTACTCCACCCAAGACTATTTCTAGCTACTAATATTCAAACTATTCTCCTTAGAAAGCAAACCCGCCTTGGAATTTTTTTCGTGAAACAATCAAAGGAGTCCAAAAATTTGTGTTCCTCACCAAGTCATGAAAGTAAAATGATGTTGTGGCTGACCCAATTTATTGTTTTCATGGAATCACCAAAAATATGGATGGATTTGACATATTTTGCCCCTGCAAAAAGTAACAAAAGTTTTAAATACATGAGCTCAGCATAATTATTTGTGCTCGAACCCAGCCCCATTTTGATTTTAAAGAAATTCCTAGCCGAGAGATAAAGCAATTCACCTCCCCCACAAGATTGATTATTATTTTGAGAATCCCCCTCAAAAAAGGCCTTGAGGGATTCCTCCACTATCCAAACAAGTTCATTCCCTTTTTCTTGCAGGAAATGTGAAAGAATTCTAAGTCCTTGTGCAACAATTATCTATGGGATCGAGGGCTGATCCTGGAATATGGATTTGTTCCTTTCCAACCACACCCCCCAACCGATAATAAGTAGTAGAGCCTTTATCCGATGGTTTTTCAGGTCTGTAACCCATTCTCTCCAAGCCTCCTCCACTGAGAGTCCTTACCACTTGCAGTCTTGTGCCAACTTTGAAGAGTATACCTTCCAAATTTCTTGTACGGAAGGGAAGAGTATAAAGAGGTGTTGGATCGATTCCTCATCTACTCTACACATGACACACCATCTCGGTCCTTCTTTCTGTCTTTGTTTCATAGTATCCCATGTAGGTATTTGTTTTTCGATCATGCACCACATAAAGATGCACACTTTTAAGGGACATCTTGTTTTCCAGAGTACTTTCCACCACCATATTGGCTCCCTTATATCAGTTCGTTTTCCCCATCCACTATTTGAATATGAGAGGATTTTAGTGCTCTAATATAGTTGTTCCAATGAGTAGAGCGAATCTCCCCCAACCCCAACTGATAGCATCCTTCCATCCTTGAATACAAATGGTGGTAAGGCCTGAAACGACAATCTGGTTAATGTGCCAAGCATGTCCATCCCCTACAACATGAAAGGATTCGATGACTTCCTTCCAGATTATAGAGCAGTTAGTTGGGTGTCTTGTCTCTTTTTCAACAAGTTAAGATTATTGAGCAGTTGGGTCTCTTGTCTCTTTTTCAACAAGTTACAGATCCATTCCTTTAGAGACTTCGAATGAATATATTTGTGGGTGACCACAGTTTTCCAAAGGATCTTTGTTGTAATCAACCTCCATCTAGCTTTAGATGCCAAATATTTGGAAAATAAATATTTTTTTAGGTCCCAACCTCCAAGCATTTTTGTTGTAGCCAGTTTTTCCCTTTTTGGCATAGGGGAAGACCCAGGGTTCAACGCTACAAGAACGAACCAACAAAACCCTAAATACTGGCCCTTGCAGCAACACCTGGGAAGAAGATGAAGTCTCACTCGAGGTAGAGGTAGGGGTGGTTGTAGGACTCCAATGTCTGCAACCTTAGCTGGGACATAGATCTATGATTCTAACACTTAATAGAGCACTCAACAGTTAACATTCATCAATATCTAGTTCTTAGTTACAGCACAGTTAAACCCTAATTATAGAGTATCAAAGTATTCATTCAGATCTAAGGTATTTAAGCACTAAACATATGTACATGAGTCAGATCTAACATCCATCCATACCATTAAGCACTAAGCATCAACAGATCTATCTATCATTCATCTATATCGAAGCACTAAGCAAGTTAACATATAAACACATCAATACATTGCACAAAGTAGAGAAACATAGCATGTATGTGGTTCACCCCAGCCTGGGGCTACGTCCACCAACTCTTCTCTTATTTATTATCTTCGGTCAAGCTTCTTACAGGAACATAACATCCAATTCCTACTCCGTAGAAGACAGGAGATCTGCGTGCACTCCACCAGATCCTTCTTCTTCTAGCTAGGGTACAACACCAAGCCTTCACACAGTCTCTTACAATTACTTGCACTAGCCTTGCAAGCCTCACATAGTATGCACAAAGCACTTATAACTCTTGATCACATAGATCAAACTCTAGCACTTAGCACACTGGCCTACTAGGTCTACTTCTTACATCACCTAGCTACTTATTTATACATTACAAAATTGGGACTAAACATGGGTAAACACATGGGCTTACATCCCATACCCATTACATAATCCCAAATCCCAAAAGGGCCCAAAAAGG
This sequence comes from Picea glauca, assembly GCA_000966675.3. Lineage (NCBI taxonomy): Eukaryota > Viridiplantae > Streptophyta > Pinopsida > Pinales > Pinaceae > Picea > Picea glauca. The sequence goes on from JZKD02S1675424.1 coordinate 112,089, forward strand.
GGCCGAGATCCCATGATCTCCACTTCGTCTTGCGCTCCGCCTTCGATATCATGTTTGAGTCCCAAAATTAGGTTAAACATGACCATGAATCCTCAAAAAATGGTCAAGTGCCAACAGGCCCCTAACACTCACCTGTGACTCCTCCCGAGTCACTTTGATCCGACTAGTTCTACTTTAAAAGCCTCGAGCTTGGCTCGAGCTGCTTCAACTTGTTGTTGTGCCATGGCCACCTGGTTAGCGAACTCTTGGATGTCTACTTCATTGAAAGATCCCTCTAGGCATTGTTCGACTGTAGTGACGACTTGCTCTAGTTCCTCTCCTTGGCCTTCGATCTCTGCGAACAATTGGTAAGCCTCATCCTGTACAGGTTGGAGCCTTTGAGTTACTTCCATAACTCTTATATGAATTGTTTGGACCTATTTTTGTTGCAATGAAGTGATCTTATGACTGCTTCATTCTTTCCACAACTGACAGGGGCTTCAACTGCACCTGTATTGTCTTGGCTTGTTGCTTCGCTTTCTGGAGCTGTGATTCCAGTGACTTCAATTATGGATTCTCAGTGAGTCACTCATACATCTGGGCACTGGGATCACTCAGTTTCTTGTATTCCAGGGAAAGGACTTTTATTCTTTCAACTGTTCTTCGAGCAGTTTCTTCTCTTTGTTCCCTTACATCCTCTAGGGTGTCAGGCACAGTGCGGAGCTCTAAGTCTGTTATTCATTGTTGTAGTTGTTGGATAGCTTCTGTGAGATGCTCTACTTGATGCGTGACTCGATCTTTTGCCTGTGGTTCTAATCCTGTCACAGATTAGAGTGATTTGTTGAATGCTTCTTTTACTTCGAGTTGCTCTATGAGCAACTATTATTTTTCTTGTTGCATATGTGCTTTCTCTTCTTCAAACTTTGCCTAGAGAGAAACCTTCTCCTATTCTACAACTCTTCATTTTTCTACAATTACTCCTTGCACTTGCTTCAAGGCCTGGGTGGCTTGTTCTGTTTCTTCTTGTGCATGACGAAGGCGAGCTTAGACCACATCAGCTAGTCGACAGAGTTGGGTTGGCTCATCTCCCAACTCTGGTTCTCCTGATGGCAGGGGCACAATGGACACTGCACGACTAGACTAAAGGGCCTGTTGTACCCCTCAGAATTCGACCTTAATTATGTCGTACATTTCCTCCTTCTTAGCTTCTTGTTTCTCCATTATTTCCAGCAAAGCGTCCTTTAGGGCAGCTATGATGAAGTCAAAATCATCATTTGTGAGTAAAGTCTTCATCTTGGTCACAGTGGCTCTTGATTTCTTCTGGGAAGAAGGTTTCAGGGGAGAAAACTTCCTCTTCTTCAGGGGATCGATCTCATCTCTAGGAGGTGTTACTTCGCCTTGCTTATGTTCATCTCCTTTTCCATTTATATCTTCTACTTCGTCATCACCCCCTCGGTCAGGTGATACTGAAGCAGTCTTTCCTAAGTCACTGCTTAAGTCTTGGACCTTTTCAGTCTTCTTCTTGTAGCTGGGACTGGGTGTGTCATGTTCTTTATGGGTGGCCTCTGGGCTATCCAGTTTAGGGTCAGACATCTCTGCAGGCTTAGCAGGGATAAGGAGGTCTGCAAGCCAATCCTTAGTGATCTCCTCAAGGTTCTCTTCTGTGAGTTTGTAGTACGACTGAAGCTGCTCCTTATGTTCATCTTCTCGCGCGGTGAGGTAGATGAGGTGTCGATTTGCGCAGAACTTCATAAGGGATCAAAACCTCTGTAGGGTGTTTGAAGTCATGCGAGGTTTAGCTTCGATGGCTCTCTTTAGATGAAGGTAATATGTGTGAAAAACAACATTCGACAACCACTATTTATTCATATCACTCGAGTACCAGAGTGTGGTGAACTTTGCAGAAAGAGGCTCAAATGGTTCACTATCCGGGAATATCACACCTCTCGACATCTCCCAAGCAAGAAAGGCAATGAGGATCAAGAGCCTCCTAAAGTGAAACTTGTAGCCCTGATCATGTGCTTCGCGGTAGTCTAGTTCCAGCTAATTAACTAGGCACTTCTCCCAGTTCATTTGTAGGCCTTTTACGCATTTCCCTGCGAGGTCAATGACAAGGCTTGTGACTTGCATAGGTTTTTTCTTCCTTACTAAATTTTCGACTATTGACTGGTAGGCTAGGTGCACTATGCCATTTTGGATAGAGGCTACAATGTAGCCCCACGTCCCCTTTTCAACATCGTCGTATGTATCCTTGATCTTCTGTGCTAGTGCACAATCTGTGGATTTTCCTGGATAGAACTCCTACAGGTCGGGTCCTTGCATACTTAATCCGGTGATCCTATGGATCAACGTCAGATTGACTGTGATAGGACGGTCTAGCCATAAGTAGCCACCATAGTAACATGAAAGTAGTATCTTGAAACATGCTTGACTTCTTGGTGCCTTCCAAAGTGTGGGATTTTCATTACGTTTAATAGGGTGGACTGCACAAGGTTCATTGTCCATGGCTGGGGGATTATCTTTGATTTCATCCCCTTCATCCTGGTCAGGTATTTATACGGGGAAAGCATATTGTAGTTCTTGTGATCTCCGAGGATGAAGTCGTTGAACTTCAACGTGGCAATCTTGTCCTACTGCGCTCTTACTGCGCGCATCCCCTTCGGAAGGTACACAGTAACCATGGTGTACTCGAAATATCTTGGCACACTATCAAGACTCACTGCACTGGCCAGAGGCAAGATGTAGTCAGGAAATATGGTTGGGATCAACTTCGCATTTTCTAGGTCATCTCTGTGTTTGGTTCTCTTTTCCGCTGATGGTCGGGATGGTTTGTCGCCATGAGCAGTCAATGGAGAGGCTTTCACTCCTCTCGTTGATGACACTTGTACACCTTCAAACATCATTCTTTCAGACATGACTCTCTCAGTCATGAGGTCAATGAGTATTTCCTTCACAGACTCTTCAACTGCGTTAAGTTCTTCGGACATACATGCTCGTGGTTGAATATCTCGGGTTTGAAGAGTAACTTCTCAATGCAATGGTATGGATGGCAATAGCACGATGATTACTATGTGAAATCAAATATGTTGCGGGCTCAAATAGTCATGGTTGGAAAAAGTGTTCTCGTTGCGTGGCATGAAGGGATAAATAGATAACTTTCCAACTAATCTCTTGCAACGGGTGAGAAGCCTTCATTAACTTAGTTTTGTCTGTTATGGCATGGTCCCAATAGTTTGGTGGTGAAATTTCTGACCATAAATTCCTTTCTACACATTCGGTCCATTGGTATAATGATTATACCATTCCCAACAACTATATTTCTTCGCCATGGCTAAGTGCCATGTGACACAGTTCTTTTATCCCAACGAAGTTCCAATTTTGCAAATTTTCCTTCTGTGAAGTTCCCTCTGGAACCTTCTGTAACTTTTCGATCTTATCTCTATTCTTACTTAGTTTTATAGCCTTCTTTCCGGTGAGCTTTGTCTTAGTATTCCTTTTTTTATTCTGATTCTTATCTTCTTTTGGCATAGTAACTTCACGTTGTTGAGATTTTTTACTAGAAATCAGGGGTAATACTTCATTTTTATCTGGAATAAGTACTTCAGTCTTTTGTGAGTATTCTAGTGTTCTTCCCACTTTGACATCCAAGTCTCTAGTTTTAAATAGCTTTTCTTGGTTCTCTTATTCTTCAATCAAGTGTGCGATCCTCCTAGTCATGAAATCTTTCAACTCTTGCTTCTTCTGTCCTAAGACTTTTTCTTCTTTCCTTCTAGCCTGATCTCTTTCAATCCAAGGTTTTCCTAGTAACATAGCAAATGGAGCATTGTTCTCAATAAATTTAACAACTTCAAATTCTTCCTCTGTCGAAGTTCCATGAGCACTCACAGGCATCTAGGTGACCTTTCCACATAGGTTTATTAGTTTTCCTCTGAATAGTCCTATTCCTCCCATTGAAGGAATCATAGCAGGATTTCCTAAAGTTTCCAAGGTTTTTTCTGTCATAATATTCACCCGTGTTTCTTCATCTATAACACATTCAATGTCGAAGTCTCGTATTCTTGTTTAAATGCACTCTTTTTCTTTGAATATATTTGATAAGCTAACATGTCGGTGGTCATTCAGGGTTTCTTTCATCTATAGAAATACTTTTTTCTGATTCTTTCTGCGGTTCTTCCATAATCTCGGTTTCTAGATATGCCTTAGGGTTTTCTTGGTTCGTATCCATTCTTTCAACCTTAGCAATCATTCTAGGGAAATCCAAAACTTCATGGTCCATAGCTCTACAACAAAGACAAGTAGATATTTTACCAAGGCATTCCTTAGCCAAATGTCTTGGTCTTCTACAATTGTAACAAAGGGTTAATCCTCTCTTTTGTTTAACTGATCCCCAACCTTTTCTATACCGCGCACTAGGATCATGGTAGCTAACCTGGAAAAAAATATTTCTAGGATCCTGCATCCATTTGTTAGTCCAAACATTCTCTCTATGCATAGGTATAACATATCTTTCACTATTCTTATCAAATCTACTCATATCAAATCTTCTTTCTTCTATCAATGCCCTAGTTTTCAAGCTAGGAAAAAATATATTAACCATACCTAGACCCATACTTTAGAAACAAAAATTTCCACTAATCTTATCTTCAGCAGAGCACAAAGCTTCCAGATTTAAAACTTTTCACTATTCTTACCTCTATCAGAGCACAAAGCATTTAGATCTTACCTCTTTTCTTCAGATCAGACTTCCTTTCTTAGCACAGAGCTTCACAGTTCGAGTGGAATACTGTGCACTAGAGAGACATATCTACGCACAGATATTTCACAATTTCAGGTCAGATATTCACACAAATATTCTTTTTCCTCAGTTCCCAACAATCATAGTTTCAAGTCCCAGTAGCAGAACCATTTTTTGGCACAAGGGCAGACCCAGGGTTCAACACTACAACAACACACCAACAAAACCCTAAAATCGGCCCTTTCAGAAACACTTACGAAGCAGATGAAGTCTCACCCAAGGTAGAGGCAGGGGTGGTTGCAAGACTCTAGTGTTTGCAATATTAGCTGGGACATAGATATGTGATTCTAACACTTAACAAAACACTCAATAGTTAACATTCATCAATATCCAGTTCTTAGTTATAGCGTTGTTAAACCCTAATTACAGAGTATCACAGTATTCATTCATATCTAAGGTATTTAAGCACTGAGCATATGTACATGAGTCATATCTAACATCCATCCATACCATTAAGCACTAATCATCAACAAATATATCTATCATTCATCTATATCAAAGCACTAAGCAAATTAACATATAAACAAATCAGTACATTGCACAAAGCAGAGCAACACAACATGTACGTGGTTCACCCCCACCCTAGGGATACATTCACCAACTCTTCTCTTCTTTATTATCTTCGGTCAAGCTTCTTACAGGCACATAGCATCCAAGTCCTACTCCGCAGAAGACAAGAGATCTACGTGCACTCCGCTAGATCCTCCTTCTTCTGGATAGGGTGGAACACTAAGCCTTCACACAATCTCTTATAGTTACTTGCACTAGCCTTGCAAGCCTCACATAGTATGCACAAAGCACTTACAACTCTTGATCAAATAGATCAAACTCTAGCACTTAGCACACTGTCCCACTAGGTCTACTTCTTACATCACCTAGATACTTATTTATACATTACAAAATTGGGCCTTAACATGGGTAAACCCATGGGCCAACATCACATACCCATTACATAATACCGAATCCCGAAAAGGGGCCAAGATCCAATGATCTCTTCTTCATCTTGCGCTTGGCCTTTGACATCCTGTCAAAGTCCAAAAATTAGGTCAAACATGACCAAGAATCTTTAAAACTTGGTCAAGGGACAACATTACCATATTACTCATGGAAGAACAAAATTTTCCTAAGTCATAACTCACAAGAAATTGAAACCTAACTTCCTTTATTTATCCAAAACACCCTTAGGGATCCATGCTAAAGATATCTAGTAAATTGGAAAGGCCAACATTGATTTTACCAGAATCATCCTACCTGCTTTGGAAATCCACCTATAGCTCCACCCTTAAATAGTATTTTTTCCATTTTTTCTATAATCTAGGACCAATGTTCTTTTTTATAGAAGTTCATCTTGAGCTAGAACCTAAGGTATTTCAATCCTGCATCAAAATTTCTTAGTTCCTATGGAAAAATAGTAGAATAATGATCTAGTTCATCTTCCTCCAAATTTTGGATTGATAATGAGGATTTCTTGCATCGATTTTCATATCAATGGATTGACCAAAAAGATCCAAAATTTCATGCAATTTATCAACATCCCTCCAATACCCATTATAGAAGATCAAGACATCATCTACAAAGAGGAGGTGAGTGATCCCCAAAGTGGTGGAGATTGAGATTCCAAGAAACACCCCCCATAGTTTTTCCTCTTCGAGTGCTTTGTCAAGAATTTTCATAACTGATGCAGGAGCATCGTCAATGTCAAGAGAGCATGGGGAAAGCGCAATACATTTTGAGCACATGATAAATTTCTTAAAACTTTTGAAGATTGGATGTGCCAAACTTAAATGAGATATTTAAGAAGGAGCGCCTTTGTATAATGTAAATGGACCTTGAGCAATTTGCTCTCATCCTTAGTAGGTAGAAGCATTTATGTTAGTAGGTAGCTTTAAATTCTCTGATTAGATAGTTTTAGGAGTGGAGGGAAAACGGATATAGACACCCTCATTGTGTATTGTAACATTAGCATGATTATGAGAATGGAAGAGAAGCAGAGAACTATGTATCAGACTCCATGTACAAAAATTCTGAATTAATACAAAGAAGCTGTGATTCAGATTCATGGTGTTCTTATCTTCTCTGTGTATGTACCTTTGAATATTATGCTCATGAATGGTTTACTCTTTCTGTCATGCAATTTATTTTATGATATGTATGAATGATTTCTTGTTGAATGCTTGAAATCTGAGAGGAAAGGGAAGTGAAATGACTTTAAATTGTTTCTCTGCCTGAGCAAGAGTTCCTGCTAGGAGTGCAGTTGAATTGTCCGCAAGGAGTGCATTGACAAAAAGGGGTCAAAGGTTTGTCTCTAAAGCTCAGGAGAGATAACAGTTGTTCTCATATTCACATAATAGGTGCAGTCAGGCACAGGAGTCATGCAAGGTGTGCATATACAAAGCTTAAATCCAAGGTTGAAACCTTGAGAAGTTATTAAGAGACCGTTGCTGCAGAGCCTGCGCAAGTTTGAAGAGCGATTTACACTTTAAGTGTTTGTAGGTTGCCGCAAGGAGTGCGTGCAAGGGTCTTCTTTAAGATTCGAAGTTGTGAGAGAGCTTAGGAGGGATAAATCCTTTAAACCTATTGAAGACAGCACAGGGAGTTGGTGCAGACCGAGTGTTGAGAAGGCATCTGGAGGGTGTGGTGTAAGTGGATAAATCTGAGGAAGAGTCCTGGGTTCCTTTCATTGAAACCACCAAGGAGGAAGAAACAAAGGGTTAGAATCTTGTGTAGAGGATTAGAGAAATCTCGCCAACCGTCCGATCTGACAACGAAGAGAGGAGGTTATGGCTGCATCCAGAGTCCAAGCTCTAGGGATTGTGAGCCATTGGATCATCACCCAATTACCCATCAGTCGTCCGATTTCACAAGAGTTGTATAGGGTTTAAAACTCTCGCGAGCAAAGTAAAAACCCTAAAAGGCATCAAGATATCTAGGTGTCGGGGTTCGGGAAATTGAAAATCCCGTGGACAAGAGATCGGGTAAATCCATCGTGAAAATCCCGACCAATTTAGAGTTGTCCATCTGTTGGGACAGGTGGAAGAATCATGAACCATTGGCATATCGGAGATTTGGAAAGCAAGAGTCCGAGACCCTTTAGAGTCGGGAAACAGTGAAAGGATTTTAGCCGTGGATCTAAGGAAGGACACGTGCCGTGTGATCACTCAATCGGGGATTTAGTCATCGGGACTCATATAAGTGAGTGGTTTTGACTTTTCATTTGGAAAGGTATGAGGTTCGATCTGAGCCATCCATCCATTTGGGACACGTGTTGGAATATCTGAAGAAGTCGGGGTTCGACGTTTCGCGGATCCTAAAGACACGAAACTGTTGCATTTCAGAATTACGAAGTCTGGAATCCTGATGAGGAGGAAAACTCTGTTGTTTGGCCCAAGTGACGTCACCTTTTCATAACGGGGGATCGGGAAATCTATACAGTGAAAACCCCGAGCAGACAAGGACCGTCCATCTTTGAGGACGCGTGGCAACAATCACAACTTTCGGAAAAAGTCCTGAAAGAAAAGTCACATCGGGAAATCGAGATTCGAGAGATCGAGAGTCTCGAAGACAAGGGTACTTTGGTATTTGAAATCGTGAAGTCTCGATGGAGATCCAGAGCCGTTGATTTTGGTAAACAATCACAGCCATTGATTTTTTTTTGCGGTGTAAGAGCTCCCTAGTGAAGTCATATCGGGATTCGGAGAATTGGGGATCTGGGGGACAAGAGGTCGTGTACACTTCGACATCAAAAACCCTGAAATCTTGAAAGGTGGTAGGACCGAGGTCATATGAAAGGAGTTCATGTGGACCACGATCCTAGCCCAGAGGGATAATTGAAGATTTGAGCATATCGGGAAAGCGGAGATCAAGAAATCGGGAACCAAAAGATCATGACATCGAGATTTTGAAAACCCTGAAACTCGATTTTCTATTCTTCTGTCGTGAAAAGAACAGTAACTGGGCCTAGAGGCTGTGAGGAGAAGAAAAGACCTATGGATAAATTTTAAGGGAGATTCCAGTGGAGAATCAAGGGATCCACTCCGACTCAAAGTTAAAGTTTGAATGATCCTTAAGACTGGGAGGTCAGCATAGAGGCCTTTGCCAGGGCAGAAGGTGCGGTTGCGTCAGGTTTGGTATCAGAGCGCAGAAAGATTCTTTTCTTTTTGTAGAAGAGAAAAAGAAAATTTCATCATGCCGCCAAGGAGAAGAGACAGGCAAACACCCGATCCACCAGAGGATAGGGAAATTCCAAGAAGAAGAGGTAGGCAGATGATTGATCCAGCCATCGAGAGAGAGATGTGTGATCTACGAGCTAGACTCGAAGACATGGAAACAATCCAAAGACACACAGTCAATGCTGGGGATCTAAGTGATTCTGAAAGTGAAATAGAGGTTGAACATGAAGAAGAAGTTGTAGCTGAAGATGCAGCAAACAAACGTTTGATCAGAGCTATTTCAAGAATGGGTGTAAGAGAGAAAATGGACATCCCAGTTTATGAAGGAAACCTGGATGTAGAGGAGCTTCTATATTGGATTAGAGCCCTGGACACATACTTTGACTATGAAGATGTTGAGGAGAACAAGAAGGTCAAGAATGCTATCACAAGATTGAAGGGACATGCAACATTGTGGTGGGATGAACTGCAAGCTGACAGATGTTGCAGAGGCAAGTAGAAAATCAGGAGTTGGGATAGGATGATTGTGAAGATGAAGGAAAAATTCATTCCCAGGGATTACCATAATACTCTGTTCAAGAGGATGCAGAACCTGAGACAGAAGCTGATGATAGTGAAAGAATACACTGAAGAATTTTACAGGCTGAACATCAGGGCAGGTCATCGAGAGAGCGATGATGAAAAGGTTTCCAGGTACATGAATGGCCTGAGATATGATATTCAGGATGAGATGAGCATGGTAACCATCCGAATGGTGGAAGATTCTTATCAGATAGCTCTAAAAGTTGAAGAGAAGCTGAGCCGAAAATAGGGTCAAAGAAGCCAAGGCAGAAGTCAAGCTAGGGGAAAATCAATTGTCCAAGATAAAAACCAGAAGCCCAAGGAGGACTGGAAGAAACCTCAGACTAGAACTCAGAGAGGTGGAAGCTCACAGTGAGGGCAATATGCTGAATAGAGAGGAAATCATACTGAGCAGAGAGGAGATTATGCTGATAATAATACTTTTCCTTGTATTAGAGGAAGAGGAAGAGGTGGAGTGATAAAATGCTTCACGTGTGGAAAGAATGGACACAAATATTATGAATGCCTAGATAAAAATAAAGAGGTTGGAGAGACTCACATCATTGAGGCACAGAGGAGAGATGTTGAGGCAGAAGATGCTGAAGGCGGAAGATCGTCGATGATGCGAAAAGTCCTTTTGACACCTACGAAGGAGGTAGAGAGTTCAGTCCAAAGGACTAGACTTTTCAGGTCTGCTTGCAAGACCAAGGACAGGGTATGCAAGGTCATTGTAGACAGTGGTAGAATGGATAATCTTGTTTCTACAGAGATGGTAGAGAAGCTGGAACTGGATATGACTGATCATCCAAGCCCATACAGAGTTTCGTGGCTATAGAAGGGACACCAGGGAACTGTCACTAAACAATGTTTAGTTGAATTTAAGATAGGGGGATATAATGATAAGATCTTAAATGTGATGTCATTCCTATGGATGTTTGTCATTTATTGTTGTGTAGAACATGGAAATATGACAAAAATGTGATTCATGATGGGAGAATGAACACATACACCCTAGAGAAGAATGGGAGGACACACATGTTGCTTCCAATTAAGAATAAGGAGGTGAAACCGGAAGTAAGCAACACTGTAATTCTCATGAGTGGGAAGGAACTTCTTAGAGAGGTTAAGAAGAAGGAGGATACATAGTTCATTGTGGTCAGGAAGCCAACAATTGTTTTTGATCAGCACAAGGATAGATGATCTACCAGAAGAAGTTTAGGAACTGCTAGGAGAGTTCGCTGACATAGTAGTGGATGAATTACCTCATTCGTTGCCACTGATAAGAAGTGTGAGCCATCATATTGATCTCATACTAGGAGCTAGTTTGCCAAATAAAGCCGTGTATAGACTAACGCTGCAAGAGAATGAATAGGTCAAAAGACAAGTCCAAGATTTGTTGGACAAAGGGTTGGTTAGAGAAAGCTTGAGTCAATGTGTTGTTCCGACAGTACTCAGTCCAAAGAAAGACAGAGGCTAGAGGATGTGTACTGACTCAAGGGTGATCAACAAGATAACCATCAGATACATATTTCCATTGCCTAGGATGGATGATCTGATGGATTTCTTGAGTGGAGTAAAGTATTTTTCAAAGATTGATTTAAAAAGTGGTTATCACCAAATCCGCATGAGAGAAGGTGATGAATGGAAGACAACATTCAAAACCAACGAAGGGTTGTATGAATGGCTTGTTATGTCGTTTGGATTAAAAAATGCACCAAGTACCTTTATGAGGTTGATGAACGAAGTCCTGAAAGAATTCATCAGAAAATTTGTCATTGTGTATCTGGATGACATACTGATTTTCAGTAAAACAGAGACTGAACACTTGAAACCTTTGGCTACAGTGATGCAAGAATTATAGAAGGAGAAGTTGTTGATAAACATGAAGAAATCCTCGTTCATGAAGACATAGCTCATTTACTTTGGATTTTTTATTTCTGCAGACAAATTAAGGATGGATCCAGATAAGGTGGAAGTGATTAAGAATTGGCCATCACCGAAGAACATATTTGAGGTGAGAAGTTTTCACGGATTAGCTAGTTTCTACTGGAAGTTCATCAGGAATTTCAGTGGAATTAGTGCAGTAATGATGGACATAGTGAAGAAAAGACACAAATCTTTTCACTGGATGGAAGAGGCTGAGAAAATTTTTAATCTGTTGAAAAGGAAGATCACGGAACAACCAGTTTTGGTGTTGTTGGATTTCCGGAAGACATTTCAAGTGAAATGCGATGCAAGAGGATTTGCAATTGGGGCAGTCTTAAGTCAATAAGATAGGCCGATAGTATATTTCAGCGAGAAGTTGAATGAAGCAAAAGTGAAATTCTCCACTTACAATAAGGAATTCTATGCTATCATCCAGGCATTGAAGAAATGGAGGCATTACTTAATTCCCAAAGAGTTTGTCTTATATAGTGACAATCATGCACTGTAGTTTGTGACTCAATAGGAAAAGTTGAATTAGAGACATGTCAAATGGGTTGAATATATGCAAAATTTCACTTTTGTGGTTAAACATAATTCTAGTACTGCTAACAAAGTTGTTGATGCTTTGAGCAGGAAGTGTTTGCTGTTGCAGGAGTTCAAGGTCAAGACATTGGGTTTTGATGACCTTAGGGACATGTATAGAGGTGATCCAGATTTTAAGGAGGCCTATGAAGCAACTGAGAATCCGGTTCTCGGAGATAAAAGCCAATTGGTAGAATACATGATCTACGAAGGATTGTTGTTTAAGGGCAATCAACTTTGTATTCCAAAATTCTCCATGAGGGAGAATCTACTGAAGGAGAAATACAGTGGAGGATTGGCAGGGCACTTTGGTCATGACAAGACATTCAAAAAGCTAAATTAGTCATATTTTTGGCCTAGAATGTGAGCATAAGTTAAAATATTTGTGGACCTATGTAGAATTTGCCAGCATTCAAAAGGAAAGAGACAGAATGCAGGATTTTATCAACCATTGCCCATACCTGAGAGGCTGTGGGATGCAGTCAGCATGGATTTTATATTGGGTTTGCCAATAACACAAAGAGGTTTTGACTCAATCTTTTTGGTGGTGGATAGATTTTCCAAAATGGCACACTTCATTCCATGTCAGAAAACCAATGATGCAACTCACATTGTGAACCTGTTTTTCAAAGAAGTCATTCGACTTCACGACTTACCAATGAGTATAGTTTTGGGTCGAGACGCTAAGTTCGTGGGACACTTCTGGAGGACCTTATGGAAGAAGATAGGAACTAACTTGTCATTCAATTCAGCTTATCATCCTCAGACGGATGGACAAACATAAGTGGTAAATAGGAGTCTGGAAGACTTGCTGCGGAGCCTGGTGATAGAGCACCACAGCCAGTGGGACAACATATTACCACAGGTAGAGTTTTCATATAACAACTCAGTTAATAGAAGCACAGGGTGGAGTCCATTTCAGATTGTTTATGGCATACAACCGAGAGGGATTTCTAAGTTGCAGGATATAGAACTAAATGGAACTAGGAGTGCTAGTGCAGAAGATTTCACAGAGGCGATAAAGGAACTTCACAGCCAGGTGAAGGAGCGATTACAGAATTCAAGCCAGGAGTACAAGCACAGAGCAGATAAACACGGAATACAACTTCAATTCAAAGTTGGTGACTTGATTCTGGCACATCTGAGAAAGGAAAGGTTCCCGAGGGGAACATATAATAAACCGAAGATGAAGAAAATCAGACCATGTAGGGTCTTGAAGAAATTTTGGGAAAATGCTTATGAGGTTGAATTACCTAATGGGATCGGAATTTCTTCGATATTCAATGTCTCATATTTGTACCCATACAGAGAAAATGATGAACAGTCAGAGGTTCAATGGAAAAAGAAGATGCCAATTGCAGAAAATCCATAGTTAGAAAGCATACTAGACAAAAGAATTGGCAAAAAGACTAGAAGAAAACAGTACTTTGAATACTTAGTCAAGTGGAAGGGACATCCAGTTGAAGATGTCAGCTGGGAGAATGAAGAAGAGATTCAAAAGCATGGACATACCGTGTGAGATCTCATGGATAGGAGCCCATGAAAATTTTCAAGCAAGGGAGTATGATGCAGGAGCATCGTCAACGTCAAGAGAGCGTGGGACAAGCGTAATACATTTTGAGCACATGATAAATTGTTTAAAAATTTTGAAGATTGGATGCGCCAAACTTAAATGATATATTTAAGAAGGAGCGCCTTTGTATAATGTAAATGGACCTTGAGCAATTTTCTCTCATCCTTAATAGGTAGAAGCATTTATGTTAGTAGGTAGCTTTAAATTATCTGATTAGATAGTTTTAGGAGTGGAGGGAAAACAGATATAGACACCCTCATTGTGTATTGTAACATTAGCATGATTATGAGCATGGAAGAGAAGCAGATAGATGTGTAGTAGACTCCATGTATAGAAATTCTAAATTAATACAAAGAAGCTATGATTCAGACTCATGGTGTTCATATCTTCTCTCTGTATGTACCTTTGAATATTATGCTCATGAATGGCTTACTCTTTCTATCATGCAATTGATTTTATGATATGTATGAATGATTTGTTGAATGCTTGAAATCCGAGAGGAAAGGGAAGTGAAATGAGCTTAAATTGTTTCTCTGCCTAAGCAAGAGTTCCTACTAGGAGTGCAGTTGAATTGTCCACAAGGAGTGCGTTAACAAAAAGGGGTCAGAGGTTCATCTTTAAAGATCAAGACAGATAACGGTTGTTCTCATATTCGCATAAGAGGTGTAGTCAGGCGCAGGAGTCATGCAAGGTGTGCATAGACCAAGCTTAAATCCAAGGTTGAAACCCTGAGAAATTATTGAGCGAGCATTGCTGCAGAGCATGCACAAGGTCGAAGAGAGATTTACACTTTAAGTGTTTGGAGGTTTCCACAAGGAGTGCGTGCAAGGGTCTTCTTTAAGATTCGAAGTTGTGAGCGAGCTCAGGAGGGATAAAGACATTAAACCTGTTGAAGACAACACAGGGAGTTGGTTCAGACCGAGTGATGAGAAGGCATCTGGAGGGTGTGGCATAAGTGGATAAATCCGGGGAAGAGTACTAGGTTCTTTTCATTGAAACCAACAAGGAGGAAGAAACACAAGGTCAAAATCTTGTGTAGAGGATTAACGAAATCCCACTAGCCATTTGATATGACAACGAAGCGAGGAGGTTATGGCTATGTACGGATTCTAAGATCTAGGGATCATGAGCCATTGGATCATCACCCAATTACCCATCAGTCGTCTGATTTCACAAGAGTTGCAGAGGGTTTAAAACCCTTGCGAGCAGAGTGAAAACCCCAAAAGGCATCGGGATATCGAGGTGTCAGGGTTCGAGAAATCAGAAATCCCGTGGACAAGAGATCAGGTAAATCCATTGTGAAAATCCCGACCAACTCAGAGTCATCCATCTATTGGGATAGGTGGAAGAATCGAGAACCATCGACATATTGGAGATTTGGAAAGAAAGATTCTGAGACCCTTTTGAGTCATGAAACAACAAAAGGATTTCAGCCATGGATCTAAGGAAGGACACGTGCCGTGTGATCACTCAATCGGGGATTCAGTCATCGGGACTCATATAAGTGAGTGGTTTTGAATTTGCATTTGGCAAGGTCCAAGGTTCGATCTGAGCCATCCATCCATTTGGGACGCGTGTCGGAAGATCTGAAGAAGTCAGGGTTCGATGTTTTGCGGATCCTGAAGACAAGAAACTCTTGCATTTTGGAATTACAAATTCCAGAATCCCGATGAGGAGGAAAACTCCGTAGTGGGGCCTAGGTGATGTCACCTTGTCATAATGGGGGATCGAGAAATCTCTACAGTGAAAATCCTAAGTAGACAAGGACCGTACATCTTTGAGGATGCGTGGCAACAATCACAACTTTCGAAAAAAGTCCCGAAAGAAAAGTCACATCGGGAAATCGGGATCCGAGAGATCGAGAGTCTCGAAGACAAGGGTACTTTGGTATTTGAAATCACAAAGTCCCGAGGGAGATCTAGATTCGTTGATTTTGGTAAACAATCATGGCCGTTGATTTTGTTTTTTGGTGGAAGAGCTCCCTAGTGAAGTCATATCAGGATTCGGAGAATCGGGGATCCGGGGGACAAGAGGTCGCGTACACTTCGACATCAGAAACCCCAAAATCCCAAAAGGTGGTAGGACCGAGTTCATATGAAAGGAGGTTGTGTGGACCATGAGCCTAGCCCAGAGGGATAATTGAAGATTTGAGCATATCAGGAAAGAGGAGATCGGGAAATCGGGAACCAAAAGGTCATGACATCGGGATTTTGAAAACCCCGAAACCCGATTTTCTATTCTTCTGTCGTGAAGAGAACAGTAACCGGGCCTAGAGGCTGCGAGGAGCAGAAAAGACCTGTGGATCAATTTTAAGGGAGATTCCATTGGAGAATCGAGGGAGCCACTCTGGCTGAAAGTTAAAGTTTGAACAATCCTTAAGACTAGGAGGTCAGCGCAGAGGCCTTTGCCGAGGCAGAGGGTGTGGCTGCATCAATAACCAATAGAAAAAGGATGGGAGACAATGGACAACCTTGTATTAATCCCCTCTCTGGTCGAATAAATGGAGATATTGATCCATTGATAATCACAACAAAATAAACTAACATAATTCAACTCATTACCCAATTTATGAAGGGTGTCTCAAACCCCAAATGAGTAAAAAGAAGCCTGAAATATAACAAACTTACCCTATCATTAGCTTTTAAGAAGTCAATATTTATCCCTACTCCTTTGGCTTTCCTAGTTTTGATGCCATGAAGTTCTTCCCTAGCCACTCCAATGGCTTCATGAATATGTCTTCCTTCTAGAAACCCAAACTGCTCTTTGGATACTACTGCAAAAAGAATTTTATTAATTGTTCTAGAAATTACCTTTTCCACCACCTTGTAGATACAATTACAAAGAGAGATTGGTCTAAAATATTCTAAGGATTGTGGAAAATAATTTTTAGGTATGAGGTAAATGAAAGTAGAATTGAGCAACGCATATGTGTGTCTTTCTGAGTGGGATTCCTCCACCAATTTTAAAATTTCTAGACCTATAAGCTCATATAGGCATGAGAAAAACTCAATTGTCCATCCATATGAACCTGGAATTTTATCCTTTTGGAAGATATGGAAAACCTCCTTGAGCTCTTTTTTCAAAACCTCTTCCATTAAGGATCTATTATTTTCTTCATTAAAAAAGCTCAGAAAAATAAGATCCATTTAGACTATCTCTATAATAGTGACCCCAATTGTGCCATCCCCTCAAAGGAGGAGACAACTCAAAAAAAATTGTCATTCAAGGTCCAGATGGTATTTTCTAAATCCCTACCCTTTGCATAGGCCTGGAAAACTTTTGTGTTTTTGTATCCATATTCCAATGAAAGAGCATGACTTTTTAACAACCATGTTTCCTTTGTGTCATTCAGAAGTTTCCTTTGCTTGTTTTCCAAGTTTGACAAAGCTACTTTTGATTCAAGGGATGAAAAACCCCCCTTCAGATTCATATATGGAATGGAGGGTTGATTTTGTATCCTTAAGATCCTGATCATCCCTTGTCCTCTTATGGTGGGCCCATTCCATCATATCCTTTTTTACTTGCTTCAAAGTGGCTGGAAACTACGCCATAGTCGAATCCCTTGTTCCATAGTCGTAAGGATTCCAACACTCCTTAACCAAATCATGAAAACACTCCTTGAGCAAAGTCAAATTGAACTTAAAAGGGATTGCATGCTTCTTCATGCCTCCCTCCTACTTCCAAAAAGATCAGGAAATGCTCTGATTCACCACCACTCTTGACCCATTGGCAGAACTATAGAAAATTCTCCAAAAACTTCTTCAATACCAAAAAATGATCAATTCTCTTGGCAATTCTTTCCTCCCCTATTCTCTTATTCCTCCAAATGGGATTTAATTTGACCAGTTTTGCATTGATCAACCTTTGTTCTTCTAATAAATGTGTAAAAAAATTGGTTAGGGGATCTGATCTCTCCTTTGGAACCAATGCCTTTTAAACTCCCATGCAAAAATTAAGATCCCCCCCATGAAAAGTGCTTCATTAGTCATGAAGGATTTCTTGCCAATCAAGTCCCAAAAATAGACTCAATTTAGGTATGGGTCTTATACATTTAACACTGTAAAAACCATCCCCAAGTCTTCTAAGAAGATTTATAATCCTAGGATAGAGTCAAACCCCTAAGAAATTTTCACTTCAATAGTGTGGGTGTTCCACCCAAAATCCAATCCCCCTGATCTCCCCCTAGCATCTGCATCGACAAGATCCAATTCTTGAGAAGAAATTCCAATAAGTTAACAATAGCTAAACCCTCCCCCAACGTATATTGAAGGAGAATTAAATCTCATTGGCTTGAATCTACTAGCCTTTTGAGGGATGATTTTTCGGATGGAATTGCCACACCTCTACAACTAAAAGATATAAATTTCATGATGAAACCCCTTCCAGGGATGGCATTTCTCTAAGCACCCCTAGAATGAATTTTTTTTTTATCGAAATCCATGTCCACAAGAGCCCTATTCTGGGCTTTCAAGAGATGGGACTTCCTCCATCATACTCTCCCTCTAGTAGTCACAAATGTAATTTATCCTAGTCCCACCACTCTATTATACACCACTAATGAAACCAATATTTATGTATTTCTGAGTTGATAAGAAACCAATTCCTCTTTTGAATCCATCGATGATTTTTCTTCCATTGTTACTTTTACAGGGTAAACATAAGAAATTTCTTGGGCAAAAGAGAATTGTGCTAAGGATGGACCCAAAAAGAGAAAGTTGATGCACCCATAGTCTTAGAATGAAAGGACATTTTTTTTAATGATCCAGACCAATTCCTTCCCAAAATAGTGAGATAATTTATCAAAACAATTATATAATGGGGAGGAAGAGGAGGGCATACCTTCTATGAGTCTCCACAACTAGTTGAGTGTCTAGAAAAATGTCTAACGCCTTTTGAGATTGTCCAACCAACGATACTTCTTCTTATGGTGTCAAGTTAACAAGGTGAAGAGGCTTCCTTTCCATTACAGTTTCCTCGACTGAATCCTTTGATGGAAACCCCTCAAGATGCCTCTAATCCAAGATTTGTGTGTGAGAGAGAAAAACAATCGTCATACCCCTATGTGGTGTCTTATAATTTTTTTACAACTATAAAATCTCCTCTTCCTTATTAAATATATTATCTCAAAATAAATGTGAAAGTTGTTTTATGATAATAAAAATATATGTTCCACTATTGATCCATGTGGATATCAGTGGCCACCCACCTTTTCCAAAACTCTAAAAACAATTTCCTGGTAATTTTGGCAATTTACTATTTTTAGCAGTTTTTAACTTCCGAGGCCATTTTGACGGCCTAAATGAAGGTTTTTCGGGATCAAGATTCTCAATGATAGCTGTAATATCCCCCGGTAGTGCCTTAGTTTTGTTATGAATTGTAATCATGTTTATAGGCTGGTGAGCCAAGTGTATATAAGCTAGTAGGCTTATGTGTTTATTAGGCCAGAGAGCCTAAGTGTTAAAAGCGAGGAGCCTGATTTTGTATATGTAATTATGTAGATCATTAATAAAATATAAACATCATTACATGCAGACCGACCATGAAGAAAGAGTGATGGGGGACTAAGCTTCCACAAGGTTGGATAAGGGAGGAGGCTAAGTGTGTGGGCCTAGGGGCTAAGCTAGAGGGCTTACCTCTAAAGGGGATAATAATTTATTATTATTTCTTGAAGGCTAAGTTGGACATGTTGAGTGTTTTCCTAAGTTCCTGTAAAGGGAACGTGTGATAAGTGGAACTCATGTGACTCCAAGAAGACAAGTGTCGAACTGGGCACATGTAGTTAAAAGCTGAAGCGTCAACTATGTTGGGGGTTCGAGAGTCATTCTTCCAACCTCCTTCTTCCTCCATTCTGTCATCCACTGTCTAAATTGTGTGGCCAATGCATCTAATTTCAGTATGCCTCACGTAGATTTGAAACCCGAAGCTTGTGATGTTTTATTGAGAAGCCAATACACCCTCAGTCTGAACCCGTTTTGTCCTCTGGTCATGCATCTTGAAACCAGTGAGAACCCGTGGACTGAGTCGCATCTTATGTGAAGCCCAGGTATTCCATATTTTTCTAAGTCGTGTGGTGTTGTAACTGTGGGCTTTTGTGGCCATGCAGTTCCTGGAATGAGTGTGTCTTGATGACTTTTGTCATTCCCGTGTGAATGAGTATTGAACTGTTACTATTATCCTCACCTGGTTGGAGATGAGTCGAGGAGTGTGCTGAACAAGCGGGTTGTCAATCCTGTTGTATAAGAGGTAGGTTTTCATGCCTGTGAGCAACTCTCTCCAGGTGAGAGAGTATGTTGGGAAGTGGTTTTCTCCCAGAGAGAGTCTAGCACCAGCTATGGAGCTCTGAGTATTCCTGATTTGGCCTGTTTCTGAGACCTAGAGAGGGAGTGAAGCACCAATGGACTGTTCTTGTGAATGTGTATACTCCTATGTGGAACAGGCATGTGGTGAATGAGATTCTGTGAGTAGCGGGTGTAAGAAGGCTCCTGGAGAGAATCCCTCTAGTTTCTCTACACAGTTTTTCTGTAACCTCAGCCTAGTCTAGGATTCCCTTGCCTTGGGTGGAGCTTAGTCCCAGCTCAGGGGTGACCCACTACTGAGCATGATGACTAGCGTGGTCTATGGTTGGGAGGTTCATGGAAGGTCTGCACGTAGTTGGTGGTATTCTAATAAAATATAAGTACCACTTTTATGTTCATTTACATGTTGTGTAATGGTACATATGTTGTAATTGATGAGTATTGCATGTATATGTTTTATATGTTGCATGTGTAGGCTTACTATTATTTCTGCATTATTATGTTATATATATGTAGAATATTCATTATATGTTTATATGGATGTGTATGTTTTTTCGCAAGTATCTTTGTGTGGCATAGCCCAATAGTTTAAGGATGGAGCTTTCATAGATCAAAATAGAGTAGTAGAGATGCAGGAGTAGTGGAATTGCTCGGTCTGTTGGTGGTCAGGGATGTTAAAAAATGGTATCAAAGCTTTAAAGGATAAGTTAAGGTTGTGTAGGTGGCATTGTCCGACCTGTTGTTGGTCGGGGATGTTACAATATGTTATCAGAGCCATGGTTACAACACTAAGCTTGGATGGGCCATGTTAGTGGAAGTTGAAGAAAAAGTTTCAGAAAGAATTATTGTCAAAGTAGAGAAAATTCAAGTTCTGAACCATGGTTTCAACACTGAGCCTGGATGGGCTGGATAAGTGGTCATTGGACTCGAGGTTTAAGGTGGAAATTGTGTCTCGAGAAACCAATTTCAAACCTCAAAATGTTCTTGAGTGCCAAGAGGTTACCTTGGTCGTGTTAAGAAGCTCAGGAGGAGTAGCGATATCGTAAAACCATGATAGAAGTGGTGTTGGAACGCAGAGTAATGTGTGAACTGGTGAGGTAATGAATACGTTTCAATTGTTTCTCTCATGTGAGTCATGAGTGCAAGGAGTGCATAGGAAAAACTCTGTGTTGAGTTCAGAGAGAGATAGAGTCACTGAGAACTATGTATGGCTCTTCCAGGCGGGCATTGAGTGAGTGAAAGTGTGTACAGAGAGAACTCTTTGTCGAGTTCAATGAGAAGAGTATCAGAGGAAGATACTCACAGAGTTGTTAAACACTCTGTAGAAAATGCTCAGCACGGTGTTCTTTGAGCAGAAGGTTTCCAGGAGGGCACTAACTTTTCCTTTGAAATGAAATAGAAGGGTCAAGACCCTTAGGATACTGAGTAACTCGAAAATATCAGAAGAGATAATGCAAGGAGTGTGTGGGAGACAGACTCATTCTAAGTCCTAAATCTCATAAGAGATAACGCTTACGCGAGAGAAGACGAGACCTGATAGACAGACTCGAAGGAGGAGAAAAGGTCGAAGCCTTTGAATACTTAGAAAACCTTCTAAGACAGTAGGGATATGAACTATTGGAGGTAGATCTTAGTCATCCGTTTAGAAGCATTGTCAAGATCATGAGATCAATGATCACCTTGCATTGTGGGGATAGAAGGTACTCGATCTTTACCAAGTTGAGGGAGGGCCACAATCCAAACCATGGTCTTGGGGAAAGGACGCATGTAGGCTCAAGGTGAATTGCGGGACTAAAATTATTTTGGTCTCAAAACACCTTTGAATGTGCCTGCAATCGCTTGTTTACGTGATATCACCACCCAAGGTCACCTCTAAGGAGGAGCCTGGATCATTAGATAAACGTCCAACAGAACAAAGGAGGCACGGAGGAGAGGAACAGATCCCATCCATTGGGTCTGAGTGTGAAGGACCAAGAACCATTGGATCTGGAGGTAAGCACATGAGACTTAACCCTTGTGTGCGCAGAAGAGTGGACTTGTCAAAGTCCCAAAGTTCGAAGTGATTTGGGACTATCCATCATGAAGGCTGACAGATGGTGAAAGATCCATAACTCCGGAGTGAACCACTTCAGAAATTTGTGGTTGGGGAAGATATGAAATCGTTAAAGCCCAAAGTGTCGAAGCCACTTATGATCATTTATCGTGCAGGAGGGTACATGTCAATAGATCGTGAACTTCGGGTGAAAAGACTCTCGGAGAATGCAAAGGATGAAAGTTTGAAAGCGTCGAAGTCCCAAAGGAGATCTCGATCGTTGATTGAGAAGGGAGCCAAAGGACCATTGATCTAGTTGAAAATACTAAAGTCTCGAACAGGGAGCAGAGCCATTGATTTAGAAGGATGCATGGCAGATGATATGCCATTTCACAGAAATATCTCCGTATGAAATGAGAGGTTGAGAAATGAAACTCTCGAAGGCTGGATTCGTGGAGGAAATCGTAGCCGCACATTTGTAGTGACAAGTGTCAGTAGATCCTCCACTTCGGAAGATAGTTACTAAGGAGGGAGTGAGAGTTGAGATTTGAAACTCTTGAACACCAGAAAGACATAGCCAATCATAGCTGTTGGTTTGTAAGGGAGCTGCGCGTCATCCAATCATGGAGGTTTTGGACGGTATGTCAAAGTTAGGAAAGGAGGATAGATAACAGTCGTTGATCATGGACCATCACCAAAAGTGAGAGATTGATGGAGGAGCCGGATTACAATGCTAGAACTTGCTCGGATGTTAAAAATGTGAGAGCGGGCCGTAGTTTATAACACGGTATCGTTGAAGGCATACGTGGAAAATGGAGGTGAATTGCAGGGAGAAAAGAGGGTTGGTCTAAAACCACTCTTTCTCTCTCCCATAATCACACACTTACGTGAGTTCATAACCCACGGTCTTAAGAAGGAAAGGGATAATGAAAAAGGGGCTAGCGCCTAAAACTTGGAGTTTTGGAAGCGCACAGGTATAGCCCGCGGGTTTGTCAGGACCCGCACACAAAAGGAAAAAGGGGTGGCTGTGTATAATTGTTTTGGGTTCAATAAGGAGCCCGAATAGTTGATCTGACTCACAAGGAAGAGAGATTCTAGACTCGGAGGTCGTGCAACCTCGAGGAGAGTAGGGGGGGGTATGCATCAATATGGATGTGCAATTTTTCATATGTACATGCTTGGATATGCATATAACATGCTGGTGAACTTAGAATAGTCTGTTATTATGAAATAATGTTTGAGTATGACTAAAGGATGGATTATGTTTTTAGGAAAAATGATACAACAAGGTTAAATATGTGGATGTTGTTGTTGCGTATAATTTCCATTGAGGTGAAGACCCATGAGGATGGCAGGAACGATGATCTAAATGATGAAGGGGGAAGTCTGTGAGCTTATACAAATATCAGTTGGTCAAACAAAAACAAGTAGGCTGGTAACAACTAGGCAAGTATGCATTTAGTTTCTGTTGATGCATACATGTGAAGGGGATCGAGGTAAGGATTCCCTTAGTTAATTTTTAGTATTTAAATTGATATGTAATGGCCGAATGCCTAGAGTGTGTAAGTGTTGTTGATGCTAGAATGCACTTAGATAAACTGTCAGTTGCATTTTATGCTATGATTGGCTATGTTAGATAAAATGTCAGTTTCATTTTATGCTATGATTGGTATGGGATCATAAACAGATTAATTCAGGAGACATACTCCTTATATAACAATGAATACCCATAGAGCCATGAGTGACAACCCAAGAAGTTGGAGGCATCACTTGAATATATGATTGTAAGGTAAAATAAGTTTAGTCCTGAAGAGTAACTGGATGTTGAAGAATCTAGAGTCTATAAAACAGCTTGGTGTGGAATTTGATTCATCCAAGTACGAGTGTGGGTTAGTTGGACCCAGGAAATTAATGAAAGTTGAAGGTTAATATCATATTAGTTTGGGACTATAAATGCAAAGGCAATCAAGAGTGATTTTGCTAGACAGTGCTTAGGACAAAAATAGTCATGTACAATGACTACAATGAGAGCACAAGAAGATTCAGGAATCTGGGAAGAATTGAATACTTTTGGGATCAATAAGAAAACGTTTTATAGGGAGAAAGAAGTGTTGGTTGTGGAGCCTGATTATCATTCAGAGGTCCTTTCTTTCAGTCGTGTTTATACCCCATGAAGTATTTACACCCCAGAAGTATGTACACTCTTCCACGTGGGGGAGTGCAGAGGGGGGGGTACCCCCTCTACGGGGTCCGGGGGAAAGCGGGCCCCCAAAGAAAAAATTTCCCTGTAAAAGTATATTGTAATTTCATTGTAAATATGGACCGTTCATTATAAGGTCGCGGATCTAACAGTAGAGATTATGTTAGGGTTTTTTTCCCTAGAAGGCAACCCTCTTTTATGAGGGAAATGTATTGTGACTATGGATGATGGTGACTATTGTATTCTGAGAGAGGATACTGTGAGAGAAAGAAGAGGGAGTTACAATGGGTTTTGCTGTAGGTTGTATCCCTTCATTTGATGGATAATAATAAAGGAAGAACCTGACAATTTCTCTGGTGGACGTAGCCCACACTGGGTGAACCACGTAAATCTGTGTCTCTCTTGTATCATGTGTCTATTGTGTTTTGTTTCTGCATTTGTTTTATTTTATTGCTCCGTGGTCCTAATTTTCTAACAACTAGTATTAGAGCGTAAGGTAACTCATAGGAAAAGAGGGCTCCTGGTTTGAGTGGGAGCAATGTTGGAAGATGGAAAGTTTAGGGTCGAGAAATTTAACAGCCAAAACTACCAGTTATGGAAGATGCAGATGGAAGACTATATATATCATAAGGATCTATTCCTACCATTGAGTGGAGTAGCAAAGAAGCCGATGGCCATGAAGGACGAAGAATGGGAGATTCTTGACAAAAAGGCTCTAGGAACAATATGGTTGAGCCTTGCAGCGTCAGTGGCTTTCAATATTTCAAAAGAAAAGACAATAAAGGGTTTGATGGATGCGTTGGACAAATTGTATGAAAAACCCTCGGCGTTGAATAAGGTATTTCAAATGAAGAGATTATTTAATATGAAGATGTTAGAAGGTGGGTCTGTTGCAGATCATTTAAATGAATTTAATACGGTTACTAATCAACTAAGTTCTGTAAAAGTGGACTTTGATGAT
>JZKD02S1675424.1:139441-160598 GCA_000966675.3 Picea glauca
AACAAAGGGAGTAACCAGGGAGAAACTGAGTTCTTGCTCAGTTTCAGTTGGTCTTCAAGAATGAAGATGAAGATGAGAAAATTGCGAGGTCCAAGAAGGTTCAGAGTCTAGCATATACAACAGTGGTGGAGTTGTTGAGATCAGTCTCCAAGTGGGAGATTGTTGGTTGTGGAGTCTGATTATCTTCCTGATTCAGAGGTCCTTGCTTTTAGCCATGTTTATACCCCATGAAGTATTTACACCCGAGAAGTATGTACACTCTTCCACGTGGGGGAGTGCAGAGGGGGGGTACCCCCTCTGCGGGGTCGGAGGGGGCTATCCCCCTGGCTGGGGGGTCTGGGGGAAAAGCCCCCGAAGAAAAAATTGCCTTGTAAAAGTATATTGTAATTTCATTGTAAGTCTGGACCGTTCATTATAAGGTCGCAGATCTAATGGTAGAGATTATGTTAGGGTTTTTTTCCCTAAAAGGAAACCCTCTTTTATGAGGGAAATGTATTGCGGCTATGGACGATGGTGAATATTGTATTATGAGAGATGATACTGTGAGAGAAAGAAGAGGAAGTTACAACGGGTTTTTCTGTAGGTTGTATCCCTTCATTTGCTGGATAATAACAAAGGAAGGACCTGGCAATTTCTCTGGTGGATGTAGCCCACACTGGGTGAACCACATAAATCTGTGTCTCTCTTGAATTGTGTGTCTTCTGTGTTTTGTTTCTGCATTTGTTTTACTTTATTGCTCCACGGTCCTGTTTTTCTAACAAGAAGTTGTTGCAATTTATGTGGCAGCAAGTATGTTGTGACTTGTTGGGTCAGCCAGAGGAAAGAATGCTTGCATGTTTGCAAGTGTTGTTGGTGACATTGCTACGTAAGGATGGAAGCAACAAAATGCTAAAGTGTTGTTTATAAGTTTGATAAAAGAAGAATGAAAGCTTCTACTGTCATCAAAATTTTAGGTAGTATAAAATTTATTAATGGCAGTCATGCAGGTATGAGTTTTTTATTACTCTTTTTACATAATTGATGAAAGGAAATTTAGGTAAGAATTTCCTTAGCCTGAGTTACTTTATAAAATCACATGATTATATTATTGAATGCATACCACTGGTTGTGGTAAAGGTTGGAGGCTTGTATTAATTCAAAGCTTCTTAGATTTGAATCCACACACTACCATATGAGAATGTCATGTTAATTTGGTTATGGGGTAATAACCAAAGAATTAAAAGATAAGAACTGGTTATAGGAATGAATGCTAGTAATCTAGTCATGTATGATACCATGACATGGTTGGATATGGAAAGGTACGAATATGGAAAGGTTATGAGCCACATAGGTACTAAGAAGCTTCCTACCTTTAAATAAAACTTGGACTGCAACCTTTTTTCTAACACTAATGAACACCACAAAATTATATTCTTGGTGTAGTGTTCAGGTCGAAAAGGAAGGCATCCAATTAATTGGGAAGAAAATAGGAAGTGTGTGGAGAATGTGTCAACATATTGGCCATAATTCCAACTTATGGATGGTGATATACATGACTGAGATAAAGAGCATTATGTAAATCAATACAAGGGTGCACTGAATAAATAGGCATTGAGAGTTGTACTCATGTCTAGTAGGGGGTAGAGTTTCACTCATACATGATGGAATTGTATACTTAAATGCACTTGGATGAATGCATTTTGTAAGTACATGCATATATGTTTTTGGCATAGAAATAATTATACTAATGGATGAAATGTTGCTAAATCATGAAGTTGAGAACATTTTAGGAACTATAAAACATTGCAACAGGAAAGTTGCAAGCCATGTAGTCACAAGAATAGAGACTACATAAAATTTTATGCTCAAAAAATTGAAATAATAAACTTACTATTATTAATTATGAACATGCATATGCATACAATGATTAGTCATTCAATTTGGTTAAATTGTTTGGTAATTGCGATTAAATTTCTATGTGCAGGCAATTCTAATATCATTGCATAAGGTGTTGTACATGTTGGATTATGATATACAAAAAAATACTGACAATTTGTTGGTTGTATGGAAGAGGAAGAATTACAGGAAAGATGGTATGCAGTTTGGTGCCTATGGAAAATCACAAGGATGGCTGCATTCATAATATGGAAACAACCAAGATGAATCATGAAATGGAATTTCATGTTTTGGGGAAAAATTTGAATTCCTTTTTGAACTAAGTTGGAGTTCCTAAATGAATTCTTTTATGTTTTCTTATGAAAACTGCATGTGGGTGATGTAGATGAGATGATGTGGATTAAATTTAGAATGTTGGTTACAAAGAGTATCTCGATAAGATGTTGATTGCATACCTCTGAGGGAAGTTGGAACTCCTCGATCCATGGTGATCTGAGACTTCCGGTCCGGCCTGTTGCTAAAGCCCAAGGAAAGGGAGGTGCAACAGCCGATGGACTGTGTAACAGTGAAGGTGTACACTCCTGGGGTGGGATAGGAATGTGGGGAATGAGAGATCGTTGGTTGGAGTGCTGTTGAGGTTTGTTACCTTGGCCTAGATCATGTTGATATGGAAGTCTTCTCGGTCAAAAGATAAGTACAATTATGTATTTATTGTATGTTGTTTATATTGTATACATGTTATAATGTTATTAAAATTGTTTGTACACACACAAACACACACACACACACACACACACACATATATTGCATATACGCTTGCATTGCCTGCATCCATGACGATACATAATGTGTTTCATATTTCATTGCTTAAGAAATATATATACCTAATGATAATCATGTAATCGATTGGAATGTGATTCAGGTGGAGAAATAAGGTGTCTTGCAAGTGCATCCGATGTGCATATTGGACCAGAAGAGAAAACAGCTTCATAATCGAGCGATAGGGCTTGAAAAGGTCCAGTGGACCTAGTACGGTCCTGAGGACATGACATGGGAGCATGAGGATGTTGTGCGGGCAGAATACCCAAATCTTTTTGAAGATTTTGGAAATCTTGTTGATGTTGTGTAAAGAGTTGCATTGAGGACAATGCAAAAATAAGGGGAGGGGATTGTAATATCCCCCGGTAGTGCCCCAATTTTATTATGAATTGTAATCATGTTTATAGGTTGGTGAGACAAGTGTATATAAGCTGGTGGGATTATGTGTTTATTAGGCCAGAGAGCCTAAGTGTTAAAGGTCAGGAGCATGATTTTGTATATGTAATTATGAAGATCATTAATAAAATATAAACATCATTGTGTACAAACCGACCACGAAGAAAGAGTGATGGGGGAATAAGCTTCCACAAGGTTGGGTAAGGGAGGAGGCTAAGTGTGTGGGCCTAGGGTCTAAGCTAGGGGGCTTACCTCTAAAGGGGATAATAATTTATTATTATTTTCCGAAGGCTAAGGTGGACATGTTGAGTGTTGTCCTAAGTTCCTGTAAAGGGAACATGTGCTAAGTGGAACTCATGTGGCTCCAGGAAGACAAGTGTTGACCTATGCGCATGCAACTAAAAGCTGAAGCATCAACTGTGTTGGGGGTTTGGGAGTCATTCTTCCAACCTTCGCGTGGGTTCATCCTCCATTCGATTGTTCGTTGTCTGAAATGTGTGGCCAATGCATCTGATCTTGGTATGCCTCATGTAGCTCTAAAACCTGAGGCCTGTGATGTTTTCTTGAGAAGTTGATACACCCTCAGCTTGAACCCATTTTGCCTCTGCACTCGAACCCTGTGTTTTTTCCTCTAGTCATGCATCCTGAAACTAGTGAGAACCCGTGGAATGAGCCACGTCTTCTGTGAAGCCTAAGTATTCCATATTTTTCTAAACAGTGTGGTGTTGTAACTATGGCTTGTTTTTACCACGCATTTCCTGGACTAAGTGTGGTTTTCTGCCTTCTGTCATTCCTATGTGAATGAGTGCTGAACCATTACTATTGTCCTCACCTGTCTGGAGATGAGTCGAGGAGTGTGCTAAAGAAGAGCATGTTAGAAGAAGCAGTTTGTCAGGCCTGTGAGAAACTCTCTCTAGGTGAGAGAGTCTGTTGGGAAGTGGTTTTTTCCCAAAGAGAGTCCAGCACCAGCTACGGAGCCCTGAGAATTCATGATCTAACCTATTTCTGAGACCTAAAGAGGGAGGTGA
Source organism: Picea glauca (assembly GCA_000966675.3). Classification (NCBI taxonomy): domain Eukaryota; kingdom Viridiplantae; phylum Streptophyta; class Pinopsida; order Pinales; family Pinaceae; genus Picea; species Picea glauca. Next base: position 143,560 of record JZKD02S1675424.1, read on the forward strand.
AGCACCGATTGATCTAGATTTTATGAGAAGAATGAAATGAATATAGATTATTAAGAGGTTCTTAACACAAAATAACAAAGATACGGTAAAATTTATTTTATATTCAATAACGAAATAAGTTGAAACTGTAAAATGCAGCGGAAACAAGCTTGTTGGAATGGTGGCGGCTTATCTCTGAGAAGAGATGTGACGACTATGCCCATTCACAATAAGAAGTTTACAATGAGGCTTTGAAGGCATTTTTACAAGAAAAAAGAATGCCCAAAACCCTAGACATCCAAAAACCTAACCCTAGGAGATGAAGCACCAAAAGTCATGTCAGCCCGTTTGGGTAAGTTAGTACATCAACTTCCCGGGGTTGTAACTTTTGCATCCGATCTTCGTTTTAGGCGTGTGATAGCCCATTGGAAAGGTATCGTTGAGGAGATTCATTTTGGGGTCTCAATGATTCCTTCCAATATCATTGAGGATATCGATCCTGAAAAACCTTCATTTAGGCCCTCAAAATGGCCCCAGAAGTTAAAATTGCTAAAAATAGTAAATTGCCAAAATTGTCAGAAAGTTGTTTTGAGCTAGTTGGAAAAGGCGGGTGGCCACAGATATCCATATGGATCAATCCTCCATCAGGAATAAATGGTATCCATTGCGTTGAGGTCCCCCATCAGATGAGGAAATTTCTGCTCAATTTGGCCCCGGGTGAGCCACTTGCCTTGGTGCAAGAGCTGCCCTACTTTGACGACTCGATAAAGTTGGATCCTTTGTTGTTGAGTTCCCTTGATATGTGTGTCAAAAATATGATCATTTGATGCCTATTGTATGCAGTCAGGGTTGATCTCTATTGGTTTTAGTTCTTCTTCTTCTTCTTGGGTGTCCAATAATGGTGGGAAATAAGGGTGAAGGAGATCCACGTTGAACACTGGGTGCAGGTCAAGGAAGGAAGGAATGTTGAGCTCAAAATAATTATCCCCCATGGCCTTGGTGATAGTGTATGGCCCATAATGGAGTGGGCGAAGCTTCCGATGGGGTCCTGCAAGGCATTATTTCTGCAAGTGAAACCAAACTTTGTCGCCCACTTGAAACTGATGTGGCACCTGATGTTGATCATGGCGCTATTTGTACTTGTCATTGGACTTCTATAGGATATCTTGAACCTATTGGCAGATGTGCTAGATCTAGTCAATGAACCGGGTGGCTTTGTCAACTTTAGTTGGAGCAGGAGATGAGTCGTTCGAGGTGGTCGCTAGGGGAAGTGAAACATCTATGGGACCCAATGGTTGGAATCCCAACCCCACCTGAAAGGGGTTATGGTCGGTTGAGCTATGTAGGGCTCGGTTTTTGCTATGCTAGACATAAGGAAGGCTCTCATCTCATGTGCGAGGGTGCTTTAAATTATACATGCGAAGGATATGCACAATCATTCGATTTACAACCTCAGTTTGGCCATCTATCTGGGGGTGGAAGGCCATGGATTTGGAGAGCTTGGTGTCCAAAAATGACTAGAGGCTTGACCAGAATGTGCTGAGAAATCAACTATCTCGATTTGAGACAATAGTTTGAAGGATTCAAAAATGTACCCATATGCATTCAAAGAAGATCTTGGTAGTGGCCTCTGCTATGATGCTCTTCTTGCAGGCAACCAGAATCCCCATCTTAGAAAATCAATCAACAACCATAAAAACATAGTCATTTCCCCGCTTGGTGGACAGGAGGCCCGAAATGTAGTCCATTGAGATGGATTCCCATGGCCTGTCAGGAGTAGGAAGAGGGGTGTACAAGCCCTGTTTCTTAGTGGTTGGTTTGGAAATAGCACAGACAATGTAGGACCTGAAATACTTGTTGACCTCCTGTCAAAGTTTCAGCCAGTAGAAATGTTTTTGTAGCATCAGCACCTTCTTTTCGATGTCGAAGTGTCCTGCCAGCCGACTATAGTGGGATTCCCAGATCAGCTTCATTCTCTCACTTGATGGAACATAGATATGGCCCAGACGACACAACAACCCATCCTAAAGATGGAAATTATCGAAAACTACGTTTGCACCCAACATTTGGTAGGTGGTTTCGAAGTCAAGGTCTGTCTCATAGAGTTGGCGCCATCCAGATGTCTCATGGCCGCAAGAGTCTAGCACTGTCGTGAGTGTCACGACTGGCGGTCTACTGAGTAAATCAGTGATGTGATTGGTGATTCCTGTTTTATACTTGATGTTGAGGTGGAATTACTTCAAGTATGTGGACCACCTTTTATGGCAGTCATTCTGCAATTTTCCTTGTGTCTGCATGAACTACAGTGTCTTATGATCAGTGTGGATGATTGTCTCCTTCCCAAGAATGTAATTTCTCCACTGGCAGTAGGTTTGTACAATGGAGTACATTTTTTGTCGTAAGTAGGGTACTTACAGATAGTATCTAACATTATCTCACTATGATAGGCCACAGGGTGTTCGTGCTGAGTGAGAACGGTGCCCACAGCATAGTCTAAAGCATCTATGTCGATTTCAAAGGCGTGTTGCAGATCTGGTAGTGAAAGTACTGGGGTTGAGCACAAGCGCTGCTTCAAATCATCAAATTCTTTTTGTTGGGACCAATCCCACGCAAATTTCACCTTACCACCACCCCTATTTATTTGGCTGAGGGCCCATGCAATATGGGAGAATTCCAACATGAAACTGCGGTAGAAATTGGCAAGGCCTAAGAAGCTCCAAAGCTTAGTGAGTGTTGTTGGGGTTGGCCAATCATGGATGACTTGGATATTTGTTGGATACACATGTATGCCATGCTGATCAATGATGTAGCCCAGGTAATGGACCCTATCCATGCCGAAGGAGCATTTTTTCAAGTTGGCATATAGCTTGTGCTGCCGTAGGGTGTGCAGAACTTGTTGAATATGCTGCAAGTGTCTAGCTCAAATCTTGTTGTAAATTAGAATGTCATTTAGATATAAAACTACAAAAGTATTGGTGAATGGTCTCAGGATATCATCCATCATCCTCATGAAATTTGTTGGAGCATTTGTCAAACCAAAAGGCATGACCAACCATTCAAAAATGCCTTCCTTTGACTTCAAGGTGGTATTCCATACATCTGTCTATTCTATCGGGACCTAGTGGTATCCAAACTTCAAATAAATCTTACTGAAGTGTTTGGGCCCCGTGAGTTGATCAAGGAGGTCATCAATTTAGGGAATCGGGTATCGATTTCTGACTGTGATTTTATTCAGAGCCTAATAATCAATAAAAAGTCATCAGGTTCCATCCTTCTTCTGTACCAGCATGATTGGGCTCCCACAAGGTGATGAGCTGGGACAGATGTTTCCCTTGTGGAGAAATTCTTGGATCTATCGCTTGATCTCCTCATTCTCTAACAAAGAGCGGTGATATACTGGCGCATTGGGCAGCGGTGCGCCCGGGTTCAGATCGATGGGGTGCTTGACCTGGCAGTGTAGAGGTACCCCTGTAGGTGAGGAGAAGATATCTGAGTATTCTTCCATGACCTTATCTACTTGCTTCTGCTATGTGGAGAGGTCGGCTGCAGAGACCCTGGATGTGGCTGTGATATTTCTCTTATTCTGAGAGCGAATCACAAAGAAGACAAACTTCCCCATCTGAGATATGACCTTCCTACATTGGTTAGCATATATCAAGGAAATAGCACTAGGTGGGAATGCCTTGGGTATCCTATACAATTTTCTATTGAAAGTAATAATAGCACTACGAGGCCTAGACTCATATACAACATGATGTTTCCATAGATAAGGTTGGCCCAAATGAACATCACAAACTTCGAGAGGAGAAAAATAACATAATACCTCATCTTTGAAGGGCTTGATGCCATAGGATAGTCAACATTGTTGGCTAACGTGGAGATTGCTTCATTGGCGGAGCCATCCAATGGTGTAGAGTTGTGGGTGAGACATTTTTGGCAGGGTGAGCTGCTTGATGACCTCTGCTGAGATGAGGTTCTTCTGGCTACCTCTATCAACAATGAAGTGCAGCGGGGTGCCTTTTACCCACATCTGTGAATGAAAGAGGCACTCTCCTTTTTCTGGCTCATCTAGTTCACCAGGTTGGAGCTTGGTGGTAGCAACGGTGGCACTAGGTTCTGTGTCAATGATCCGTCTTCCCCTTTATGGTTCTGGCTCAGAGTCAGAATCTGCATTTGATTCAAAGGATTTCACTTCAGCCACCAATGACTGCTTTGAGTGGTAGTCAGCAGTGTTATGCCAAGGGCTCTTATGGAAGTCACACCACTTCCCAGTATCTTTCTTTGTCTTTCGGATGTCCTTCTTTGCTTATGGATTGGACTGGTTGTCTTGATATTGTCCATCTTTTATTTTTCCTTTGTTCTGTGGGTTGGGGCTTCCCTTTCCCGGATTTTGTTGTGAGGGGTTCCCAGGCCCAAATTTCCGCGTCTTTTGTTTGATCTTATTTTCAATTTTGACAACATATAAGTAGGCCGTGCACAAGGATGAGATGTCCATAAATTCCATTTCGGTCTAGATGTATCTATGCAGAGAACCGCGATACTTGAGCACCATATGTCACTCTAAATCTTTGATACCAATCTTGGTGCACAACGTATGGAAGATATTTGTGAAATCTGGCACTTCTTGGTGTCTTTATTGTCGTAGTGTGGTCCATTTGGTATACAGGTCGTCATAACTTCCGACAGGGTAGTATTGTTCCTTAATAGCATCCCTTAAGGATTCCCAGGTGATTGTGACTAAAAATAATGAGGTTTCCTTTGTTTCCTTTTTCTTACTAAAAGTTTCCCACCAATCTTTGACATGGGGAATGGCTTTGAGGAGCGCAAAAGTAATATTTTTTCTATTAAAAAATTTATAGACATAAAAATACCCTTCTAGTAGATTCAACGACTTGTCTACAACATCTGCCTCTATTTGACCTTCAAATATAGGAATATCAAAGTTTATTTGTACCTTGAAGGGGGCAGAGCCTCCGTTCGAAGAAGATGTGTCACCTGTTGGTAGTCGTCGAAGGATTTATGCGAAACTATCCATAATCTCATTCCTCTGTTGCGTGAGGTCTTCGTCAATCAATAGTTTGAAAGGATCTCCTGTCCCATCATCTTTCTTTTCTCCTACCATGAGAGGTCGCTTGGGCATGCGAGAGATTCTGTCCTCAAGAGAAACAAGCTCGAGACCCAACTCTTTGTACTTCGACCTTGTTGGGGACATGCATTAAGACAACAAGGAGAAAACCGCTCTGATACCACTGATCCAGATTTTATGAGAAGAATGAAATGAATACAGATTATTAATAGGTGCTTAACACAAAATAACAAAGATACAGTAACATTGGTTTTCTATTCAATAACAAAATAAGCTGAAACTGTAAAATGCAGTGGAAACAAGCTTGCTGGAATGGTGGCAGCTTATCTTTGAGAAGATATGTGATGGCTGTGTAAAATGCAGTGGAAACAAGCTTGCTGGAATGGTGGTGGCTTATCTCTGAGAAGAGATGTGATGATTGTGTGCATTCGGAAGAAGAATATTATAATGAGGCTTTGAAGGAATTTTTACAATAAACAAGAATGAAAAAAACCCTAGACATCCAAAAACCTAACCCTAGGAGATGAAACGACAAAATTCATGTGGGCCCTGTTTGGGTAAGTTAGTACATCAACTTCCTGGGGTCGTAACTTTTGCATACGATATCCGTTTTAGGTGTGTGATATCCTGTTGGAAAGGAATCATCAAGGAGATTCATTTTGGGGGATCAATTATGCCTTTGCCTATAATTGATGAGCTTGATCACAAAAAACCTTCATTTAGGCCCTCAAAATGGCCCTAGAAGTTAAAACTGCTAAAAATAGTAAATTGCCAAAATTGTTAGAAAACTATTTTGATCTAGTTGGAAAAGGTGAGTGGCCACCAATATCCATATGGATCATCGATGGACTATGCTTGTGAAGGTGTATACTCCCGGGTGGAACAGGCATGTGGGGAATGAGAGTCTGTGAGTAGTGGGCGTAAGAAGGCTCCTGGAGAGAATTCTTTCAGTTGCTCTGTGCAATTTTCCTGTAACCTCAGTCTAGTCTAGGATTCTCTTGTCTTGGGTGGAGCTTAGTCTCAGCTCAGGGGTGGCCCATTGTTGAGAGTGATGAGCAATGTGGTCTATGGCTGGGAGGTTCGTGGAAGCTCTGCACGTAGTTGGTGGTCTTCTAATAAAAGATAAGTACCAATTTTATGTTCATTTACATGTTGTGTAATGGTACATATGTTGTAATTGATGATTATCGCATGTATATGTTGTACATGCTGCATGTGTAGGATTACTATTATTTCCGCATTATTATGTTATATATATGTAGAATAGTCATTCTATGTTTATATGGATTTGTATGTTTTTCCACAAGTATCTTTGTGTGTCATGGCCCAATAGTTTAAGGTTGGAGCTATCATGGATCATAATAGAGAAGTAGATTTGCATGAGTAGTGGCATTTCCTAGCCAGTTGGTGGTCGGGGATGTTACAAAATGGTATCAGAGCTTTAAAGGCTATGTTAAGGTTGTGTAGGTGGCATTTCTCGGCCTGTTGGTGCCCAAGGATGTTACAATAGCCAAAGGATTTGATTAAGACCCAAATTGAATATCCTCAACGATAAATTTCTAATGAGCTATCGTGTGCCCCAAATGAAGATTGTATGCCAAAGTTACACCCCTGGGAAGTTGATACACCAAACTACCTGTAACGGGGTCCACAAAATTGTTGGATTTTCATCTTTCGAGGTTAGGGTTTTGGATTTTACTTATGATAAAAAAGCCTTTGGATCCTTATTGAAAAATCATCTTCTCACGGATGCGAGTAGTCGTCACATCTCTTCTCAGAGATAAGCTATCACCATTCTAGCGAGTCTTTCACTCTGTATTCTTACAGTCTTTGTACATTTTTTCTCATTAATAGAAAATTGTGTATTAATGTATATATGTGTTTATGGTTGCATCTCTGATACATTTCTGTTATATTATTTGATATCCAAGATATCTTTGTACATTACTTTATTATATCTCCTCTCTCATTTGGTGCCGAAAATAATCTGGATCAATGGTATCAGAGTAGGATTCCCTTGATAATTTTTTTCAGTGCATGTCCCCGACGAGGTTCGAGTATAGAAATTTGGGTCTCAAGCTTGTCTCTCTTGAATACAATAACTCTTGCACACATAAGAAACCCTCCATGGAGAAAGAAAATAAAAATGATGGAGCAGATGATTCTATCAATCTGTTGTTTGAGAAAGCTCTCACGCAACAGAGGGACGAAATGATGGAGAATTTTTCCCACATCCTTCAATGCCCGTTGATAGCAACATGTGCATCTTCATCAAGAAGCCACTGTGGAAGAACCTCTTCTTTAAAGGTACAGGTTAATTTTTATATTCCCGTATTTGAATGCCAGATAGATGCAGATGCTCTAGACAAATGGTTAAATATTCTAGAAGGTTATTTATTTGTTCACCATTTTTCTGACACGGAAAATATAACATTCACACTCCTTAAATATCTCCCCCATGTCAAACATTGGTGGGAAACTGGGAGAAAAGTTCCACAGAAGAGTGGAATATATGGGGCCGATCCCACTTAGGATTTTTTTGTGGACGCGATAAAATAAAAGTATTACCCTATTAGAAACTATGGGGACAATTATATGATATGGAACACACTATGGCAAGAGAGGGGCCAATAAGTTCAATATATCACTAATACCTTCCATTCCTTGCGCACCAAACTGGGTATCAAAGACTCTGAATGACATTTGGTTATGAAATACCATGGGGCTCTACACAGATACATCCAAACTGAAATGGAGTTTTTGGAAATCTCATCACTCGGTGCTTCTTATCGATATGTTGTTAAAATCGAGCATAAATTTAAGCACCAGAACAATGGGAGTTTGGGTCTGGAAATCCGCAAAAACCAAAGTATGATAAAGACGACCCTAACAAAAAATATCTCGAAAACTAGTCCAAGACACGGGAAAAGAAGGGTCACAGGAAGAGGAAGAAGGACACCAAAAAATTGTACGATTTCCACAAAATTCCCTGGCACAACACCGATGAATGTCTCTCAAAACAGTCATTGGTGGCTAAAATCAAAGACAAGGAGCCAAACCCTGATTCAGAAAATATTGACAGAAGACAGATCATCGATGCAGACCCCACTGCTATTGTTGTGACCATAACAATTCAAATAGAAGAATCAACAGATCCTAAAGAGGGAGAGAACCTTTTTCATTCACATATGTCGTTGAAGGGGGCCCGACTACATTTTATTTTTGATAGAGGAAGCCAGAATAACTTCATCTCAATAGAGGTTGTCAAACAGTTGGGATTGTCAACAAAACCACACCTACAACCATACAACATTGGTTGGCTTTTCCAGGGATGAGATCTTTGTGTCACCAAGAAATTTTGATTATCATGCAACATCCATCCCTTCAAGGATGAATTATTTTGAGATGTTTCCCCGCTGGATGTCTGGGATGTTCTCTTGGGCCAGCCATATATGTGGAAGCATCATGCTATCTATGATTCTCGACCACGTAGTGTCATTGTTACTCTGTGGTCATCTTTACAGGATACCAGAGGTGGTTACGACTATTGTCCCACCTAAACAGTGTCCCAAGGTAGTATCTCATACTACAAAATTTAGCTTCTTCACAATCTATTCAAAATATTAACATAAGGATACTACAACCACTGCAGCCCTTGCCCAAGCACCTTCTATCCAACATAAGAAAATCATCAAGAATACAAAAAAGACTAAATATTCCTTCCGCACACATACATCTCATGTAGCCAGACTGGTTAAAAATTTACAACCCTTCTAGCCACAGGTTCATGAAAACCTTCAAAAATCTAAGCAGCGCAACTTCTCCAACAAGGCAAGCAACTCATCAAGATGCAGATTCAGTAAACTCTTTTCCCTCTCCCCAGAGTTCTCAACGCAATGGAGACAATTTCTTCCTAAGGAGGGAGAATTTATCGAGGTGGATATCGGTGGCCACCCAACTTTTCCAACTTGCATAAAACAATTTTCTGGCAATTTTGGCAATTTACTATTTTTAGCAATTTTTAATTTATAGGGCCATTTTGAGGGCCTAAATGAAGTTTTTTCGAGATCGAGCTTCTCAATGATAGCCAAAGGCTCTAATTGATCCCCCAAAATGAATCTCCCCGACGATACATTTCCAACGGGATATCATGCACCCCAAACGAAGATCGTATGCCAAAGTTACGCCCTCGGGAAGTTGATACACCAAACTACCCGAAATGGGGTCCACAAAACTGTTAGATTTTCATCTTTCGGGGTTAGGATTTTGGATTTTATTTATGATAAAAAGGCCTTTGGATCCTCATTATAAAATCATCTTCTCACAGATGCGAGTAGCCTGACATCTCTTCTTAGAGATAAGCTTCCACAATTCTATTGAGTCTTTCACTCTGTCTTCTTACAGTCTTTATATATTTTCGTTCATTAATAGAAAATTGTGTATTATTGTATCTTTGTGTTTATGGTTGCATCTCTGATACATTTATGTTATATTATTTGATATTCGAGATATCTCTGTACATTGCTTTATTATATCTCTGCTCTAATTTTGTGCCGAAAATAATCTCGATCAACTATACCATAACTAGCAACAACCACTTTATAAAAGTGGTTGATATACGTCGATCGATGTCATTAATTTGGAAAGGTGAAAAATGGCATCGATTGGCATATATCAACCAGTTTTATAAAGTAAAGTGGTTGTTGTTAGTTGACGACCGACATGCATTGGGGACCACCATTAATATATTAATACATAATTAATGTATTAATTAATTATTACATTAATATTATATTAATGTATATAACTTAATGAGATCTATTAATGTAATGTATTACATTAATTTAATAGATAATAATAATGTATAAATGTAATCTATAAATTAAAGTATTACACTACATTAGTGTATAATGTATTAGTTGATTGATACATTAATAATGTAATGTATTAATTAATTAATAAATTTATACATTATTAATTAATACATTGCTAAAATATTAATACACTAATAAATTATTAAAGTATTAATATTTATATTTATATTAAAGCATAAATATTGATATAAAAGCAATAATTTTAAAGAATTAATATGTAGTAGGCTAAAGATTCTACTAAATGAAGATTTTTCCTGGGGATATTTTCCCAAAATCGTCTCAGAAATTGTTGGATTCGTAGATTTAAGTGATTATTTCTATAAAATCCGAGTGCCATGGGAGTTTTTCAGCATGCTGAATCAATTTTGCATTCAGAAATGGATTATGAACAACAAAAAATAGTGATTCGTGTAAATTTATATCACTTGATTCCGACGAAAAAAACATTTTGTAGAATAGCTAGCCAATGCCAATTAATATTACACTAAAAAATTAATATTAATATTTATATTAAAACATAAATATTGATATTAAAACGTTAATTTTAAGGAATTAAAACATTAAAAGGTATCAATACTTTAGTAATACACAATTAAAGTATTAATACCTTAATAAATACATTATTAAAGTAATAATATGTTAATACATTAGTAATACATTATTAAAGTATTAATACGTTAATACATTGATTTACAATGATCATGCTTGACTATGGTTGGCCATGATCATGGTTAACTTTGGTAGAACTTTGTCAACTTTGGGAAGGAAAGGTTCACTATGGTTGACATGGTTAATTATGGTTGACCATGACCATGGTTCACTTCCATAGACCTTCACCATGGTTAACTTCTGTAGACCTTCACTCTGGTTGAGGTTCACCATGGATGACCTTCACTATGGTTGACCTTGGTTGACCATGACCATGGTTGATTGTGATTAATCATGGTTGACAATGGTGAACTATCTTTGGCAGTTATTGTCCATAGACGACCATGGCTGGCCATGACCATAGTTGACCAAGACTATGGATGACATTTAGATAGTGAAATTTGGAAGTGTTTGTCACATTATGACGACATGATATTCATGTAACATTGCGACAATGAAGCTATGTTGATGAAATTGTGATGACAATGCTATGTTCATCATATCGTGACAATATGGTTATTGTCAGGATATTACAAGGGAGCGACTAAGTTCGTTAGATTGTTACAACAAGATATTTGCATCACAATATGATGATACGATATTTGCATCACATTGCAATGATGGGGCTATGTTCATCACATTGCGATGATAATATATGTTTGTCACATATTGGCGATGATGGGGATATTAGGACAAGGGGTTTGTGTTCATCACATAGAAATAACAGGTCATTTAAGTAAACAGTGGCAATGTGTTGAACAAAAATGTTGTATGTTCATCGTATGTTGAATGGCTATGTGATGAAAATAATACATTAATTTACAACGACCATGCTTGACTATGGTTTTCCATGATCATGGTTAACTTTAGTATAAATTTGTTGAGTTTGGGAAGGAAAGGTTTACTATGGTTGACATGGTTAGTTATGGTTGACCATGGTCATGGTTAACTTCCATAGACCTTCACCGTGGTTAACTTTTGTATACCTTCACATGGTTGGCATTCACTATGGAGGACCTTCACTATAGTTGACCTTGGTTGACCATGACCATGGTTGATTTTGGTTGGCCATGGTTGACAATGGTTAACCATGTTTGACAGTTGTTATCCATAGGCGACCATGGTTGACCATGACCATAGTTGACCAACACTACGGATGACATTTAGATAGTGAAAATTGGAAGTGTTTGTCACATTATGAGGACATGGTATTTGTGTAACATTGCGACAATGAAGCTGTGTTGATGATATTGTGATGATGATGCTATGTTCGTGATATTGTGACAAAATGGATATTTTCGTGAAATTACAAGGGAGGGGATAAGTTCATCATATTGTGATGAAAAGATATTTCCATCACAATATAATGACATGATATAAATGCATCACATTGCAATGACGAGGCTATGTTCATCACATTGCAATGACAGGTCATTTAAGTAAAAAGTGGTAATGTGATGAACATAAATGTCGTATGTTCATAGTAATTTGAATGCCTATGTGATGAACATAAATGACGTATGTTCATAGTAAGTTGAATGCCTATGTGATGAAAATAAATGTCATATGTTCATCACATAGGGATGACATGATATTTATTTTGACGACGAGGCTATGTTCATCACAGTGCGATGACATGACATTGTTTGTCACGTAATGATGACATGATATTTGTGTCACAGACGATGAGGACATGTTCATCACATTAGGCTGATGAGGTTGTTTTTGTCACATTGCAATAATATGGTTATGTTCATCACATTGTTATGACAAGGTTATGTTCGTCACATTTTGACAATATGGTTATGGCCAATCATGTTCATCACATTGTGACAATATGGTTATGACAAGACATGCTTGTCACATTGCGAAAATATTGTTATGCCACTCAGTTCATCATATCACGAAAATATTGTTGTGTTCATCACATTGTGACAATATGGTTATGGCCAACCATGTTCAACCATTGTTAACCATGGTCAACCATGGTCAACCATAGTCAACCATGGTCAAAGTCAATCAAGGTCAGCCATAGTTATGTTCCTCACATTGCGACAATATGGTTACGTTTGTCACATTGTATGTTCAACCTATAAGGCTAGGTTCATCACATTGCGACAACATAGTTATGTTCGACACATTGTGATGACAGGGCTATGTTCGTCACATTGAGAGGGAAGGATATTTGCATCACATTATGATGACTGGATAGTTGCATCACATTGCAAGGATAGGGATATGTTCACTGGCACGACCCCCAGCAAACTCTGAAAGTTTGATCTTCTGCAGTTCTCTAGTGATGTCTTCGGGTGGAGGTCCTCCCTCTGAATCCCTTGATGCTTTAGGATTACCCATTCAAGATGGTGGGGGCTCCACTTCGATCCATGTTGTTTGATGCCCCTTTAAATTCTCATTTATGGTCTCCAAAGAGCACAATATGAGAGCTAGTTTAGGCAGTGGTGGTGGCGTCACTAGCAGTCCCTACGATGATGCCCCTCTGCCTCAATTTACTCGATTCCTAACCATCCTACATCAACCAAAGTTTTCAGGGTGAGTTCAAGGACATTTCTCATTTGCGCAACTTAGACTAGAAAATAGGGTTAGGCGTAATTTTTTTTTACTTGTCTGTAAACATACATTACTCTCTTTAGGGGAAGTGGCTAGGTTAGGGTTAAAGCATCTAAGCTTGATGTCTTCACCCATGAAAACTATTGACCCTCTCGCCTAGTAGTTACACTAGCACTATACCACACTCGCCTATTCCTCAAACTTACCTTCCTATAGCGTATGCAACCTCCTTCCCACTTGTCCTAATCTAAGTCCTTAAACCTTCAATTTAAAACTAATTAATCACTAATTAATCATTAGTAATTATATCATTAATCATTACTGTTTAAATTATATTTAATTAGTGATTCTATTCTAATGATTAATTATTTTTAATTAATCCTCTTAATTATACTAATAAAATATACTCACTTCCCTTGATTAATCATAATCTCATAACATAAAATATTTAATTTAATAGTTAAAACATATAATATTTAATTAATTGATTTCTTATAACCTAAAATATTTAATTTTAATATTTAAAATGTATAATATTCTTAAATAATTAAAATTTAAGCAATTTTTAAGCAATTTTAAACTAAATCTAAGAAATTTAAAATTTTAAAATTTAACTATATAAGAAACCCTTTTTTTTATAATAACCCTTGTGTTGTGTTGTGTTGTGTATGGCAGGTGCGTTATGGACCTCTACTTGGTGGCTTGGTTTCAATCTTGTGCATTGTCTATGACTTGTTTTTGATGTCCATAACAAACGAGAGTTCAGGTATGTAAATCTGCAAAAACCAATGTATGATAAAGACGACCCTAACAAAAAATCTCCTGAAAACTAGTCCAAGACACAGGAAAAGAAGGGTCACAGGAAGAGGAAGAAGGACACAGGAAAATGGTGGAATTTCCACAAAATCCCCTAGCACAACACCGATGAATGTCGCTCAAAACAATCATTGGTGGCTGAAATCAAAGACAAGCAGCCAAACTCTGATTCAGAATCTGATTCAAAAAATAATGACAGAAGACATATCATCGACGTAGACCTACTGTTATTGTCGTGACCATAACAATTCAAACAGAAGAACCAATAGATCCTGAAGAGGGGAAGCACCTTTTTCATTCACAGTTGTGGTTGAAGGGGTCCCGACTACATTTTATTGTTGATAGCAGAAGCCAGAAGAAATTCATCTCAGCAGAGGTTGTCAAACAGTTGGGATTGTCAACAACACCACACCTACAACCATACAACATTGGGTGGCTTCGCTAGGGACGAGATCTCTATGTCAGGAAGCAATTTCGATTGTCATACAACATCCATCCCTTCATGGATGAGGTATTATGTGATGTTTCCCCACTGGATGTCTGTGATGTTTTCTTGGGCCATCCATATATGTGGAAGCATCATGCTATCTATGAGTCTTACCAAAGGTGGTTCCGACTATTGTCCCACCTAAACAGTGTCACAAGGTAGTATTTCATACTATAAAATTTAGCTTCTTCACAATCTGTTCAAAAGATGAATAGAAGGACACTACAACCACTGCAGCCTTTGCCCAAGCACCTTCTATCCAACAGAAGAAGATCGACAAGACTGTAGCAAAGCATAAATATTCCTTCTACACACAGACATCTCATGTAGCCAGAATGGTTAAAAAATTTCAACCCTTCCAGCCATAGGTTCGTGAAAACCTTTAAAAAGCTAAGCAGCACAACTTCTCCAACAAGGCAAGAAACTCATCAAGATGCAGATTCAGTAAACTCTTTTCCCTCTCCCCTGGGTGCTCAATGCAATGGAGACCATTTCTTCCTAAGGAGGGAGGATTGATCGAGGTGGATATCGATGGTCACCCACCTTTTCCAACTTGTGCAAAACAATTTTCTGGCAGTTTCAACAATTTACTATTTTTAGCAGTTTTTAACTTCCAGGGCCATTTTGAGGGCCTAAATGAAGTTCTTTTGGGATCGGTCTTCTCAATGATAGCCAAAGGCTTTGATTGATCCCCCAAAATGAATCTCACTAATGATACATTTCCAACGGGATATCATGTGCCCCAAACGAAGATCGTATGCCAAAGTTACGCCCTCGGGAAGTTGATACACCAAACTACCCGAAACAGTGTCCACAAAACTGTTGGATTTTCATCTTCCGAGGTTAGGGTTTTGGATTTTTTTTATGATAAAAGGCCTTTGGATCCTCATTCTAAAATCATCTTCTCATGGATGCGAGTAGCCATCACATCTCTTCTCAGAGATAAGCTGCCACAATTCTAGCGAGTCTTTCACTCTGTATTCTTACAGTCTTTATACATTTTCGTTCAGTAATAGAAAATTGTGTATTATTGTATCTTTGTGTTTATGGTTGCATCTCTAATACATTTATGTTCTATTATTTGATATCCGATATATCTCTGTACATTTCTTTATTATATCTCTGCTCTAATTGTGACGAAAATAATCTGGATCAACTATACCATAACTAGAAACAACCACTTTATAAAAGTGGTTGATATATGTCGATTGACGTCATTAGTTTGGAAAGGCAAAAAATGGCGTCGATTGACGTATATCAACCACTTTTATAAAGTAAAGTGGTTGTTGCTAGTTGACGACCGACATGCCTTGGGGACCACCATTAATATATTAATACATAATTAATGTATTAATTAATTATTACATTAATATTATATTAATGTATATAACTTAATGAGATATATTAATGTAATAGATAATAATAATGTATAAATGTAATCTATAAATTAAAGTATTACATTACATTAGTGTGTAATGTATTAGTTGATTGATACATTAATAATGTAATGTATTAATTTATTTATTTATTTATACATTATTAATTAATACATTGCTAAAATATTAATACACTAATAAATTAATACATTAATAAAATATATTGCTAAAATATTAATACATTAAAATAAATTAATAATAAGAATGTTTATTACAAATTTGGTCCACAATGAAATATTGATATTTATTACACATAAATATTGATATTAAAATATTAATTTAAAGAATTAAGACATTAAAAATGTATCAATACTTTAGTAATACATTATGAAGGTATTAATACCTTAATACATACATTATTAAAGTAATAATACATTAGTTATACATTAATGTATTATTACTTCAATAAATTAATAATAATACATTAATGATACATTAATAATGTAATGTATTAATTATTAATTAATAAATTTATACATTATTAATTAATACATTGCTAAAATATTAATACACTAATAAATTATTAAAGTATTTATATTTATATTTATATTAAATCATAAATATAGATATAAAAACATTAATTTTAAAGAATTAATATGTAGTAGGCTAAAGATTCTACGAAATCATCTGAGAAATTGTTGGATTCATAGATTTAATTGATTATTTCTGTAAAATCCGAGTGCCATGAGAGTTTTTCAGCATGCTGAATCAATTTTGCATTCAGAAATGGATTATGAACAACAAAAAATAGTGATTCGTGTAAATTTATATTGCTCGATTCTGACGAAAAAAACATTTTGTAGAACAGCTAGCCAACACCAATTAATATTACACTAAAAAAATAATATTTATATTTATATTAAAACGTTAATTTTAAGGAATTAAAACATTAAAAGGTATCAATACTTTCGTAATACACAATTAAAGTATTAATACCTTAATAAATACATTATTAAAGTAACAATAGATTATTAAACTAATAATATGTTAATACATTAGTAATACATTATTAAAGTATTAATATGTTAATACATTAGGGTGGAATCACGAAGGTGGGTTACACTTTCGTGACAATCTGGTCTCCAAAATTTTGGAAAACCAATTTTCGGCCGAACTAGATATCTTTTTCGGTCGAAAGATATTAT
>JZKD02S1675424.1:183361-196098 GCA_000966675.3 Picea glauca
TGGTATATTTGCAACAAATCAATTATTTTTTTATTTGAAAGTCTAAATAATTAGGTAAATTGAATGCTCTTCTCTCAAAGGTCAAATGTTAGTGTACAAAATCCATGGGATAGTTAAGGGTAGTAGATAATGATATGTGATATGTAAACTATGTTTCTATGCAGGTAGTTAATGTCAAGTTTTGAATAGACTACATTCCTAAGGGATAGAAGTTTGGTATTAGACATGGATAAGCTTATGAGGAAAGACGAGTTGTGAGACTATCCATGTCTAGGTACTTCAAGAATTTGTGTTATTAACGAATTTTGAATTTATGATACCAATTATTAAAATCGAGAAGCATGATAACGACACATGCAATAACTAAGAATCATGCCAAACTATAAAATAAAAGAATAACATGCTATGCACAACATTAAAATAGACAAACAAATTATAATACATATCATAGATAATTAATATACAAAAGAACATAAAATGTAAGAAAACAAATAGATCATTTATCTTTTTAAATAAACATTCATCAACTGGTTGCATACATCGAAGATTCCACTCAACCATAGACATTGTTGTTCTAGATCTCCAAAGAAGGTCACCCTCGATCCAAGGCTATGAATCCACAAGGACGGGTCCTAATCCAACTCTAAAACACACAACCTTTAGCTAACAATCTCTCACAATTTTACCAACAACGTAGTAATCCTAGTCTTTTAGCTCTCTTCCCCTTCAGCCTACACAACCCAAAGAAAATAACCTATTTATTTGCAATGAAATCACTTAGGTTGTTCCACTTGTTTTCCAGGGCTCTAGTGCTACTGGTAAGGAAACATCAATGCTGGAATCTCCAAGTATTCTTAGTTGTGGACAATTATTTCACAATTTTTATCAATCTCATGCACATAAGAATCCATTCCTTTATGGAATAATCAACGGTTCATTACAACCAACAAGCAATGGATCTTTTCCTTCCACAATTCATTTCTCATTCCTAGACCAAGAGCAAGAATGAATGGCTCTTTTCCTTCCACAATTCATTTCTCCTTCATAGACCAAGAGAAAGAATGAACAAGAATGAACGAGGAACAAATGATTGAGTAACCCCCATGATCTGAATTTTATGAGTAGAACGAAATGAATACAGATCTATATTATTAACACATACTTTCAATGAAAAATAACAGATATACAGTAAAACTTGGCTTATATTGATAAAAAAATACACTGAAACTGTAAAATGCAGACTGAAAAAAGATTGCTAGAATGGTGACGACTTATCTCTAAGAAGAGATGTGATGGTTGCGTTCATTCGCAAGAAGATGAGTACAATGAGACTCTGAAATCCTTTTTACAATAAACATGAAGGAAAAATACCTATACATCAAAAACCTAACCCTAGGTGATGAAGCGCTAAGAGTCATGTGGGCCTTGTTGGGGTAAGTTGGTACATCAACTTCATGGGGTCGTAACTTTTGCATACGATCTTCGTTTTAGGAGCATGATAGCCCGTTGGAAATTTCTATCTGAGGACTACACATTATGCCATAAAATTTCAACTTTGTTTATAGATTGATTGTGTCTATCCATAAAAATGTTGTTTAGGGCCTCAAAAAAACCTTGGAAGTTCAAGACCCGAAAATTAGGAAAAAACTACCAAATAAAAAACCTGCCAAGCTGAGCGAGTTGGAATAGGTGGGTGGCCACCGATATCCACCTGGATCAATCCTCCCCCATTAGGAAGAAATGTTATCCATTGCATTGAGTTCCCCCATCAAATGAAGAAATTTCTACTAAATTTGGCCCACGCTGAGCCACTTGCCTTGGTGCAGGAGCTGCCCTTATTTGACAACTTGATAAACCTAGATCCTCTATTGGCGATTTCCTTTGAACTATGTGTCCAAGGTATGATCAGTGGATGCTTGTTCCATGAGTGAGGGTTTAGCTATGTTGGTGTCAACTTTTCTGCTATCTCTAAGGTGTCCAATAATGGTGGAGAATATGGCCAAAGGAGATCCACATTGAAAATTGGGTGCAATCAAGGAAGGTGAGAATATTGAGTTCAAAAGAATTATCACCCACAACCTTGGTGATGGTGTAAGGTCCATAGTAGAGTCGACAAGGATTTCGATGGGGCCCTATAAGGTGTTATTTCTCCAAGTGCAACCAAACTTTGTCTCTCACCTAGTGTGGCACCAAATGTTGATCATGGTGTTTCTTGTACTTGGCATTTGATTTGAGTAAAATATCCCAAACTTGTTAGTGGATGTGTTGGATCCACTCAATGAACCCACTGGCTTTTCCAATTTCAGTTTGAGCATGGGACGAGTCTTTCTGGGTGGCTACAAGGGGTAGTGCAACATCCATGAGACCCAATAGTTGAAATTTGATCCCCACCTGAAAGGGGTTGTGGTTAGTTGAGCTATGTATGGCTCTGTTGTAGTCATGATGAACATAGGGAAGACTCTTATCCCATGTGCAGGGGTGCTTGAAATTGTACATGCGAAGGATATGCACGATCATCTGGTTGATGACCTCGGTTTTTCCATCCATCTCGAGGTGGAAGGAAGTGGATTTGGTGAGATTAGCGTCCAATAATGACCATAGGCTCAACTAGAATGTGTTGAGGAATTGGTTGTCCTGATATAAGATAATGGTTTGCGGTATTCCAAAATGTACCCACACTCGTTCAAATAATATCTTGGCAATGGCCTCCACTGTGACGCTCTTCTTGCATCCAGCGAAAATCATCATCTTGGAAAAGAGATCAACAACCACAAAAACAAAGTCATTTTCCTGCTTGGTGGATGGAAGACTCGACATGTATTCCATTAAGATGGATTCCCATGGCCTGTCAGGAGTAGGAAGAGGGGTGTATAGGCCTTGTTTCTTAGTGGTCGGTTTGGCAATAGTGTAGGAAGTGCAGGAACTTATATACTTGCTGACATCATGTCGAAGTTTCGTCTAGTAGAAATGTTGTTGCATCACTACCACTATCTTTTCTACACTGAAGTGTCATGTCACCTGACTATACTAGGATTCCAATATCATCTTCGATCACTCGCTTGATGGAACACAGACATGGCCCATATGACACAACAACCCAATCTTAAGATTGAAATTAATGACAATTGTGTTTGTTCCCAACATCTAGTAGGTGGTGGTAAAGTCAAAATATTGTTCATAGAGTTTGGGTCATCCAGAGGTCTCATGGCCACAAGAGTCTGGCACTGTGGTGAGTGTCGCCAATGGAGGTCAGATGAGGAAATCAACGACGTGGTTGGCACTTCCTATCTTATACTTTATGTTGAGGTGGAGCTGTTGCAAATATAACATAGTTACCAACTTAATGAGAACTATGACCTCAAAATGAGAACTCTAGCCCCCAAAACCCATATTTTTGCATAAAAAACATCAAAATCAACCCCTAAATCAAAAAGTGGTGCTACAGGTAGCACCATTTTTTAAAACGGGGTGAAAATTACAACATTTTTCAAACATGGCCTTCAAAACTTAGACAATAGCTCAAAAAAACCTTAAAATCAACACCTAAAAACAAATAAGATGTTTTTGATTTTTTTTTTCTTTTCAAAACGTTAAATTTTGAGATCACTTGAAATCATATTTTTATCACTTGGTACCATTAAAACCAAAACCTCAAAATCAACCATCAATTTGAAATGTACTGCTACCAGTAGAACCCATTCTAAAATTGGGGTATTAAAATGACACATTTTTATAATGTGGTAAAAGAACTCATCATTACTTTAAACAAAATCATAAAATCAACCCTTAAATGTTTACTTTTTAAATATTATTATCACGCAAAGAACAAGGTAATACATAATGCCATGAAAATATCACAATACACTTTAAAAATTCAACGTCACTTTTTAATAATTTTTTCCTTTTAATAATAAAAAAGTAAATACAAGTTACATTGAATGAAACATAAATAATTTCTTAAAAGTATTGTTATATTGACCATATTCAAAACATATGAGCTAAGAAATTTTATTATATTATCCATAATAAAAAAACATATGATTCATAAAACATAACAAAAGATTCATAACTTCATGTAAGATCATATGTAAGTTCAATGCTCTTTTTTAGTTGCCATACAAACATCATATGGATCGAAAATTCTTAAAATGTTCCATACACTTATTCAGATTGACTCATGGTTTCTGAAATACCATAAGAGTCTACATTGTCTTCAGATGAATATTTTGATGAAGATATAGATGTTCCATACTATTCTCTATTGTTGATGAATGCACCATCTGAGTCTACATGCATGCCCAACATTTTAGATGTCAAATGACTTTTAGATCTATGACTAGGTTCAACAAAATCCCATCTTGCAATTATTTCTTACGGCACCAACCTCTTGATAATATCTGTTGTCTTGGAGAGAAGTGTTCCTCTCTTTGTCAAATTGAAGTCATAAACAAGTATGCCAACATCGTCTAATTTTAAGAGGTCAGTGCATTGACAAGTTGTATTTTGACACTTTATTTTTCTCTTTCTATTGACATGTTTCTCAACCACCATCTCTGGCTTGTACACACCATTGAATGGGTGTGTACTTGTTTCATACCAATGCACTTCAATTGCAACAACATCATCATTTTCTTTCTCAATCTTTATAACCTTTCCTATCCAGAATGGATAACCATGTGGATCCTCAGTCACTAAAACTGCAATCATGCTACCCTCCTTAATATCTTGTACTGAACCCCTGTAAAGGTCTTCCATGGCTTCACGTTGTTCACGTGAACTTTGTGAACCAATATACTTTTATCTTTCCTTTACTTGTGTAATCTCAATAGCACCTTGAGATTCTTGAACTTCAACAATGTTTGTTTCTTCAGATTCGTTTGACATATTTTGTGGCCAATGAAATGGAGTCCTCAACATTGTATCTTCATTTGTTGAGTTTGAAATTATGTCACTTTGACTATTTAAAAAAGACTCCCACCAAACAGAATCAACAACATCAAAGTACTCATATGTCTCCTTAATGGAATTTTTAATTTATTCCAAGCATTCAGAATAATCTACATCTCTATTACGCCTTCGTGCATTCTGGATTTCAGCAACTAATTGTAAAAATAATAAATTTGATGCAAAAATTGGACGATCTGGAATGAAATTAAAAAATGATAAACCTGATGAAGGCTCCCATTCTGTAGTAGTTGAATACTGTTTTCCCCATATAAGTGTTTTTCCATCAATTTTTTTGAAACAAAATTGATGTTGGAAGCTAATGTCATTAAGTTGCTCAATATATTTGTCTTCACGATGTGATCCCTGAATAAATCTTTGCATGTCAACAGTTTCTTCTAATATATGAAAAACAAGCTCTGGAATGTATTCTTTCTTGATACATTCAATCAATGATGGTAGACTTACAACATTTTTCCTCTTCAATGTTATGGAAAAATGACTGAACATTTGATCAATATGATCATGAGTGTGTCCAACAAGAAGGAAACCAACTTTCACCTTTTGAAAGATTCACATTTCAACAAGCATGCTTAGATATCCAAACACAATTTGATTTTTATTTTCATGACTAGTGGTGTCCAACAATAGATAGAGAACTTGAGGAAGACTTCTAGACCGGTGAGTGAGAACATGATGAATTATGGTGATGGTAATATTTTCATCATTATGAATATTTGGAGGTGTGAAGTAAAATCTTGGACACATTTTTCCATTGAAAACCATACAACCAAACAAGTGAAACTGAATGAAATTATCTTCCTGTAAATTTTTGGGTGTATGGAAAAAATGTGGTAGAAGTGTTTTCTTCTGGTCCATGCCATCAATTATCATACCTAAATATTTGTTTGGAGCATCATAACACTTATTTCGATGTTTGTACAACTTTTTTATTTCACTTGATTGTTGATTCTGATGTTCTTGAAGTGTTTTGATTATGGAATCTTCACATGACATAAAATGAAAATATTGATCATATGTTTTCATAGTTGATAACTAGTCAATTTAAAAAAAAAAAAAATAGTAAATGCATACCTCTTTCAACCCCTTCAGATTTATCTCTTCTTGATTTAAGAGTAGCACATATACTACAAATCCCCATCCTTGACTTCTTAGGAATACATACATTGTTGAATTGCTTCTTCCATATTCTTGTAAAATATGCATATGTAATAAAATTACCTTTTCCTTCAACATCTTCAGCATATCCTTTGTACAAGTTGTATATTTCTCTCTTTGAAAAATTATTTGGAATATGTATTGTGTCTCTATCTGGCATACACTCTCCATGTTTGGAAAAGAAATCACGCATCCATGAAAATGCAGTGTTTGTGAATGGCCCACTCTCTCTTCCATGATGTACCTTTGAATAAAATGATGGATCTTTTCCCAACCTTGTATGGATTCTTGATAGATGAAAATTTCCAATTGAGTGAATTTTTTTGAGAGCCTTTATGCAAAGTAAAATATTCCCAATGCGATAATCATATATTGTATTGGTGGATATCATGCACCCAATCAAATATGAATTTTTCATGCTCTTATTCATTGACAAATATGTCTTCCTTTTATTCAAGGCATACATGCAGTCCATTCTTTTCAAACAATTCTTTTGAGAAGATTCACTTGAAATCAATTCTTTTATGGAAATTGATTTAGTGAGAAATTCTTTCCTAGACCTTGTACAACTAGAATGCTTTGGATCGATATAAAACGGTCTAATATTGTTCCTAGACACAATGTTTCTTTGCAATGTCTCCACTATTTCATCATCCTCACTAGAAGGTTTTTCCTTATCACCACAAGGAGTCTCAAGCAAAACATTGTCAGGAGACCGAACTAGAGAATGTCGATCACCTTCATTTTTTGCAGCTGAATGTTTGACAACATCATCATCAACATAATCATTTGGAGAAAAATAATCAACAACATTATGTCCACTATTGACATAATCATCTTCATTGCTTTCAAAATCCCCACTTGAGTGAAAATTTCCACCATCTTTCTTAGATCCTTGAAAACCTTCATCAACATCTTGAAAATACTCACTTGGAGGAAAATCAACATCAATGTTGTTTCTTTTTAATCTATCACTCGAGAAAGAGTGACCACCAATGGCGTAATAATATTTTCTACTTTGAAACTCGCCAGTTGAAAGATATTCTTCATCATCCTCATTACTAGCTTCAAAATCCTCACTTGGAGGAAAATATTCATTATCCTCATCAATACCCTCAAAATCCTCACTTTTAGGGAAATCATCAACACCAACATTATTTCTTTTAAATTCCTCATTCGAGAAAGATTGTCTAGCATTGTCATAATCACCATCATTGCTTTTAAAGTCTGCACTTGGGGGAAATTCTTCTCCATCCTCATTCGTTCCTTGGAAATCCTCACTTGGAGGATAATCTTCATCGGTACCTTCAAAATCCTCACTAGGAGGAAATTCATAATCACCAACATTGTTGTCTTTAAATTCTCCACTCGGGGAATTTGGTCCACCATTGTCATAATCATCTTCAATTCTTTTAAAATTTCCACTCGAGGGAATCTCTCCATCATTTTCATTGCTGCCTTGGAAATCTTCATCGGTACGTACAAACTCTTCACTTGCAAGAAAATTTTCATCCCAATCATTTAAATGTTGATCATAGTCTCCACTTTGACCTACATTTTGATTATTTTCATTACTATTAAACCGCTGACTAGATTTATCACCATCATATTCCTCCTCTTCATCATCGGTGCCTTCAAAGTCCTCTGATTTAGGAATTTCATGAGGAACATGTTGAATAAAATTTCTTGCACCATGATCAAAATTATGACTAGCTGAAAAAATACGACGCCTCATTTGCATTACAAACATTTCTATGGAATTTCCTAGTCTCAACAGAAGAGGTATGCGAAGAATTTGTTAATGTCTCAAAAATACAATTTTCTTTGTTTGATGAAGCCATCCCTTCTCTCTGAGAACATAGAATGATAGAAATGTTCACTGTCTCTATGACATTATTATAACATGCATAATGAGCTTTTCCCTCTAAATGCCCTGCCCCCAAAAAATATAATTTCCCTCCAAAATCCCCCCCCCAAAATATTCCCCAAAATTCCACTGAAAAATATTCCCTCCAAAATTTCCCCCTCAAATTTTTCCCTCAAAAATTCCCCCCCAATTTTTTTCAGTTATTTTCCCTAAAAAAAAATAAAAAAATTACTCTTTAATTTTTTTATTTGCATGTTAAATACAATATTTATCATGTTTATCTATTTATCTCACATTTATTAAACATATTGATGATCCATATAATTTTAGGTATATAATAATAATAGTAATAATCTATTTTTAAGGTCACAGCCAAGCCAGCACACCAAATTGGTGTATGAGACCCCCTTGTTTGTGGGACAAGGGACCCCCCTCTGCTCAATGATTTGACTAGTAAAGTCTATGAAGGTATACATACCCTACCCCCCTCTGTATATGTGGACAATATACCTAATTGTTTTTTATGTCACATTCGTTATTCTAACAATAATTTATATCATCTGTGTTATATATACACAGTCTTGTTTTATATTTTTATATTGTGTTATATCTTGGGCAGTATTTGTTTTAGCATTTGGAGCAAGCTAAAAAATTGAGAAGACATCCGAGGAGAATCTAGCAAGCAAGGAGGAGAATTTAACATTTCAGAAGTTAGTTTTTTGTTAAATTCTTACATGTTTTCTACTTTTTTCTAAAAAACGTAGATGTTTTCTACTTTTTTATAAAAAATACCCAACTTTTAAAACATTTGAGACTTTTTTTTTCAGAAAATCTTAACAAAATTCTTAAGATTTAAAAAAAAAAAAGGCAAAAGAAAGTTAAATTTAAATATAATTTTTTTAACTTTTTTTAGCTTTTGTCTAGTTTTTTATGGTTTTTTTATGGTTATATGTTATAACATATATCCTAGTTTATATGTTATATAACATATAACCTAGTGTATATGTTATATAACATATAACACATGTTATATGCTATATAACCTATAACCTAGGTTATATTTTATATAACATATAACATACGTTATATGTTATATAACATATACGTATGTTATATGTTATATTGTTATATAACACATAACATTACAAGCATCGTCCCAGCCCCCCCACGACTAAGGTATGGTCCCATGGGACTGTGCCTTAGCCACGGGGGGATTGGGGCGATGTCGAGCATGGCCCCATCCCCCCCGCGACTAAGGAACAATCCCATGGGACCGTGCCTTAGCCGCGGGGTGGGGCGATGTCGGGCATCGCCCTAGATCCCACGGCCAAGCCTTGGGCGCGCTCGGTGTAACAACATATAACAATATGTTATATGCTATAACATATACCATAATGTTATATTTTGTTATATGTTATAACATATAACATATTGTTATATGTTATAACATATAAGAATATGTTATATGTTTTAACATATAACAATATTGTTATATGTTATAACATATAACATATTGTTATGTGTTTAACACATAACACATGTGTTATGTGTTTAACATATAACACATGTATTATGTGTTATAAACTATAACACATGTGTTATGTGTTAAACATATAACACATGTGTTATGTGTTAAACATATAACACATGTGTTATATGTTAAACATATAACACAACATATGTGAATTGAATTTTTGTTACATATGGGTTAAAAAAATTTAATCGTTTTTTAAATTAGTTTTTATAATCAATGTTATGTTTTTTATTTGATTATAATGTTTTTTAAATTAGTTTTTATAATCAATGTTATGTTTTTTATTTGATTATAAGGTGAAAGGCCTAATTTTTTTTTAATCTTAATATAGGAAAATGTGAGGAAAGAGATTATCTATCAATATATCTGGATCACGACCTGCAATAATGGCATCAAAAAATGCAATTGGAACCTCCATCAATGTTAGGCAATGAAATGATAGCTTAACACCTGAGCTATCAACGAAAATGAAGAATGTTAGAGAGTGGAAATCTGTGGAAGGTGAAAACAAACAAGAATATTCTTGGTTTGTTAAAGACAAGTACGGAAACAATAGATATCATATATATTTGTATTGTGCTGAATCAGAACATGTGTAAGGAAATTATCAGGCACTTGGCTTTTTATGAAATGTATGTTTGGTGCCAGCCACATATATTGTTTATGCACTTGTCAAACAAGGGAGAACTTATATCAAGTTTAGATATTGTTTCAAATTGAGCAATTATAACAAGAATGAATGTTTTTCAGAATTATGTGCATCCATCGTTGATGACATTGAGAAAGGCAATGTAGGTTTTTTATTTCTATTTTTGTGTCATTTGTTATTTTTAGTATCATGGTAATGTTTTAATTTTATTTAAGATGAAAATGTTATATTTTATTTTTACAGGATTTGGTTGAAGAGCTTTCACATATGTTAGTGGGGATTTTCTCTATAGATAATGATATCATGAATGTCATCAACACTTTTCATATTGAAAAGACACAAGAAGAAAGGAAAAATAAACATAAAGTAATGGAGGTTGAACCTGCAAGAGTAGATAGAGAAGAACATGAAAGAAGAAAGAAAAATCCTCATTCTAGAAATCCTAAAAGGGTTACATTTGAAAATGAAGAAACTTCAAATGAATATTTTGTTGATATTGATCCCAATGAGGTTATCACTCCTTCTTGCAAAAAGAACAAACAAGATAAATGCAAAAGAGAGATGGTCGATGATGAGTCTATTCCTATTGATTATGAAGAAATCATTGATTTAGATGAAACACATTTAAATCGTAAGAGGAAGAAAAACAATGTTGATAATGTTCAAGAACCCATTGTTAGATCATAGTATTATAGTGAAATTTCTAAAGGTAGCAGAGAAATAATAACACGAGGTGCTGATCTAGAGGATGGTATTATGAAAACAACACAAAATGTCATTCGAAATAGAATGAGGACGACAAACTTAGTTGATGATGGCCACACATTTCAGTTGAATGTGAAACAACTTTATAAACCCACATAAGGGCAGGAAAAATATCAAATTAGAAAACCAGATCACTTGCATATTCACAATTTGAAAGCATTGATTAGATACAATCCATATGCACATGTGGTTGACTACCTAGTTCTTGTGACCCAATGGAAGTTCCTACAAGGGAAGAATTTGATAGATCAAAATGTTTTGGCTACAAATATTATGTGATTGGAGGAAATCATTTTGTAGAGGCTAGAAGAGAATTGATGCAAGAATATTCCAATAATCCTCTTTTTGAGACAGTAAAATGCATAATTTATGCCAGTTTAACAGATTCATAAGAAGAGTTATTGGCATGGGATCATAACACAAAAAATGAGTACAAAATGTCTATGACCTTCATTCAAAGGGTGATATTTATCCACAATGAATTTTTTGAAATATGCCATGGGGAGAGATCAAATGTTGATGTTAAGTTTTGGAAGCAATGTTGCATGGAAATAGGATTCCCACTTGATGATGAAAATACAAAAGAAAAATATCACAAAGGAAGTGATATATTTATATCTGTGGATAACTATTTTCAATTGGGACTTAGAACTGGACAGATATGGGATTTGATAGATGAGATCTTCACCCTATGGAAAAATGTTGGTATAAAGAATCAAAGAATTAAGAAGGCTAAGCCATTGATATGTGGCACAAGTAAGACAGGTCCTGACATAAAAAATCTTCTTGATGATATGACTATATCACCTCAGAGATCAATACAAGGAGTGAAGTACGATAAACTTATCATAAGTATATTATCATGTGTTAGGTCGAGAGAATTGTCAATGGAGGAAATGTGTGATGAATTTAAAAAGTAAGTCTGTTGAGTTATTTTTATTTATGTTAGGACAAGATAATTAATTTTTTCAGTTTAATATCAGTTTAAAATTATTTTTGTTTTATTTAGTCACAAGGTGTATATGAAAATACGAGAGGAAATGGTCAATATCTTGAATGAACAAAGTTGGGATGATGTTAAACTCAACTATCCAGATTCAAGCTCTTCAATAGTATTGAAACAATTTTTAGTTGCATTCAAAAAGGTATGTTGATTTATTGCATTCATATTATTTGTTTGTAAGTTAATTTATTTATATTTTAATAGTTATATATGTGTGTGTGTGTGTGTGTGTGTGTGTGTTTCATTAAAGATGCCAAAGAAGAATGCAGATGGAGTACCTGAAACTTTAAAAAGTTTTATTCAAAAAGCCAAGTTTGAAAGAAAAAGAAGGAGACGTGTTCAAAATGTTCAACTTGATGACACCCTTGATCACTACATTTGGAATGGGCTTGACATTGTTCAATATAAAGTGATATTAGGTGATTGTGAAAAACTTGCAAGTATTGTTCCTAAAAACGAATACTCCCTAGTTATTGCGGATATCTCTCATGGTTATAATATCCCAAAAATTGAATATGATACTGAGCCTTATACTTACCAAGCTTTCAGTAAAGTGGTTATTGGATTTATAGAAGTTACAACATCACCATTTTGGAGATTTCTAGTATTTCATTCAGATAGACAACAAGGATTAGTACAATCAAGTGTCAAGGGGAAATAAAAGACAAGGAGACAATTTACTTGGTAAGATATTGAAAGTGTATGTTTAGCAATTAATATTATAAAACAATTTTATTAATTCACAAGTTAATTGAATTTTCACTTATTTATGTTACAGGCACAAGCCAAATATTCA
>JZKD02S1675424.1:196999-217943 GCA_000966675.3 Picea glauca
AGAGTTCTCGTTAAGTTGGTAACTATGTTGTATATGGATCACTTCTGATGGAGGCCATTCTGTAATTTTCCTTGTGTCTGCATGAACTGCAATGGATTATGATTAGTGTGGATGAATATCTCCTTCCCGAAAATGTAATTCCTTCATTGGCAGCATGCCTGTATAATGGAGTACATTTCTTTGTCATAATTAGGGTAATTACGGATGAAATATGATAGTGTCTCACTATGATAGGCCACAAGGTGGTCGTCCTGAGTGAGAATTTCACCCACAACATAGTTTGCAATATCTATCTTGATCTAAAAAGGGTTGTTGCAGGTTGGATAATGAAAGAACTGGAGTTGAACACAAACATTTCTTCAAATAATCGAATGATCATTGTTGGGACAAGCCCCACTCAAAATTTTCCTTACCACCACCCCTGGTTACTTGGGTGAGGGCCCATGCAATATGGGAGAATCCCAGCATGAACCTAAGATAAAAATTGGCAAGGCCTAAGAATATCCAAAGCTCAGTGAGCGTGGTAGGGGTTGGCCAATCACGGATGACCTGGATCTTGGTTGGATCCACATGTAAACTTTTCTTATCAACTATGTATCCTAGGTATTGGACCATGTCCATGCCGAATGAGCATTTATCCAAGTTGGCATATATCTTGTGTTTTCGTAGAGTTTGTAGAACCTACTGAATATGATGCAAGTGTTTTGCCCAAGTCTTGTTGTAGATGAGGATGTCATCTAGATACACCACTACAAAATAATTAGTGAATGGACACAAGATATCATCCATCATACTCATGAAATTTTTTGGTACATTTTTCAAACCAAATTGCATGACCATCCATTCAACAAGACCTTCTTTTGACTTGAATGAAGTCTTCCAAACATCTGTCTTTTCTATTGGGACTTGATGGTAGCCAACCTTCAGATCAATCTTACAAAAGTGTTTGGAACCCTTTAGTTGATCAAGGAGATCATCGATTTGGGGAATCAAGTATCGGTTCTTGACTCTGATTTTATTTAGGGCTCGATAATCAATGCAGAGTCTCTAGGTCCCATCTTTCTTCTGCACAAGCATGATTGGGATTCCACAAGGTGATGAGTTGGGTCGGATGTGACCCTTGTAGAGTAGTTCTTGGATCTGATGCATGATCTCCTCATTTTATCACAGAGAGAGACGATAGAATCGCTCATTGGGTAGCAGTGTTCCTAGGTTAGATCGATGGAATGATTGACCTGACAGTGCAGAGTTACCCCAGTAGGTGAGGAGAAGATATCTTTATATTCTTCCACAACCTTATCCACTCACTTATGTGGCATGGAGAGGTTGGTTGCGGAGGCCATGGATGTGGCTGCAATATTTTGCTCACTCTGAGAGCGCATCACGAAGAATACAAACTTCTCAGTTTGAGAGATGACCTTCCTGCATTGCTTGACAAAGATCAAAGAAATGGCACTAGGTGGTACTACCTCAGGTATCCTGTACAATTTCTTGTCCAAAGTAATAATAACACTATGAGGCATAGACTCATATACAACATGACATTTCCATAAATAAGGTTCACCCAAAAGAACATCACAAACATAAAGGGGAGAAACATCACACAATGATCTGGATTTAATGAGAAGAACGAAATGAATACAGATTATTAAAAATATGATTAACATAGAATAACAGAGATACAATAAAACTGGTTTTCTATTAAATAAGGAAATAAGTTGAAACTATAAAATGCAGTGGAAACAAGCTTGCTAGAATGGTGGCGTCTTATCTCTGAGAAGAGATGTGACGGCTGCACTCATTCGCAGGAAGATGATTACAATGAGGCTCTGAAGGCCTTTTTACAATAAATAGGGATGTCAAAAACCCTAGACATCCAAAAACCTAACCCTAGGAGATGAAGCGCCAAAAGTCATGTGGGGCCTGTTTGCGTAAGTTAGTACATCAACTTCTCGGGGTCATAACTTTTGCATATGATCTCCATTTTAGGCTCACGATAGCCCATTGGAAAGGTATCATTGAGGAGATTCATTTTGGGGAATAAATTATAGCCTTCAAATTTCAATGAGATTATCAATCCTGAAAAAAATTCATTTAGGCCCTCAAAATGGCCCCGAAAGTTAAAAACTGCTAAAAATAGTAAATTGCCAAAATTGCCAGAATTTTTTTTGAGCGAGTTGGGAAAAGTGGGTGGCCACTGGTATCCACCTAGATAAATCCTCCTTCTTTAGGAAGAAATTATATCCATTTCCTTGAGTTCCTCTATCATATGAGTAAATTTCTGCTGAATTTGGCCCCAGGTGAGCCATTTGCCTTGGTGCAAGAGTTGCCCTGCTTTGACGACTCGATAAAGATGGATCCTTTGCTATCAAGTTCCCTTGATATCTTTGTCCAAAATATGATCACCATATTCCTATTTCATGTAGTCATGGTTGATATCTATTGGTTTCAACTTCTCTTTTATCTCCGAGGTTTCCAATAATAGTGGGAATTATGGCTGAAGGAGAGCCACGTTGAAGACTAGGTGCAGGCCAAGGAAAGGAGGAATGTTGAGATCAAAAGAATTTTCACCCAGAGCCTTGGTGATGGTGTATGACCCATAATGAAGTGGGAGAAGCTTCTGATGGGGCCCTGTAAGGCATTATTTCTGCAAGTGCAATCAAACTTTGTCTCCCACCTGAAACTTATGTGGCACCCGATGTTGATCATGGCACAGCTTGTACTTGGCATTAAACTTCTGTAGAATATCCTGAATCTGTTGGTAGATGTGATGGATCCGCTCAATTAATCGGGTGGCTTTTTCAACTTCTGGTTGAGTAGGGGACGAGTCGATTAAGGTGGTCACCAGGGGTAGTGCAACATCCATGAGGCCCAATGGTTGGAATTCCAACCCCACCTAAAAGGGGTTGTATCCAGTTGAGCTATACAAGGCTTGGTTGTAGCTATGTTGGACATAGGGAAGACTCTCATCCCATGTGCAGGGGTGTTTTTAATTGTACATGCGCAGGATATGTACGATCATCCAATTGACAACCTCAGTTTGGCCATCTATTTGGGGGTAGAAGGCAGTGGATTTGGTGAGATTGGTATCTAACAGTGACCAAAGGATCGACCAGAATGTGATGAGGAATAAAATGTCACCATTTGAGATAATGGTTTGTGGGATACCAAAATGTACCATACTCATTCAAAGAAGATCTTTCCAGTGGCTTCTACTGTGATGTTCTTCTTGTAGGTGGCTAGAATCACCATCTTGGAAAAGTGATCAACAACCACAAAAACACAGTAATTTCCCCTCTTGGTGAATGGGAGGCTCGACATGTAGTCCATTGAGATGGATTTCCATGGTCTGTCAGGAGTAGGAAGAGGGGTGTACATGCTCTGTTTCTTAGTGTTCAGTTTGGCAATAGTGTAAGCGGTGTAGGATCTGATATACTTTCTGACATCCTTTCTAAGTTTCATCCAATAGAAATGTTTATGCAACACTTTCACTGTCCTTTATATGAAAAAGTGTCTTTCCACCCAATTGTAGTGAATTTCCCAAATCAGCTTCTTCCGCTCACTTGATGGAACACGGAGATGGCCCAAATGGCACAAAAACCTATCTTGAAAATGGAAATTAGCGACCACTGAGTTGGCGACCAACATTTGGTAGGTGGTGGAGAAGTCATGGTTTGTCTCATAGAGGTGGGGCCATCTGGAGCTCTCGTGGCCACAAGATTCTAGCACCATGGTGAGTGCCATGACTGGAGGTCATCTGAGGCAATCAACAACTTAGTTGGTATTTCCTATTTTATTCTTGATGTTGAGGTGGAACTGTTGTAAGTATGTGTACCACTTCTGATGGCGGTCATTCTGCAATTTTCCTTGGGTCTTCTTGAACTATAATTGCTTGTGATCAGTGTGGATGGCTGTCTCCTTCCCAAGAATGTAATGTCTCCACTGGCGGCAGGCTTTCACAATGGATTACATTTCTTTGTCGTAAGTAGGGTACTTATGGACAACATATGATAGTGTCTCACTATGATATGCCACAAGGTGGCCGTGTTGAGTGAGAACGACGCCCACAACATAGTCTGAATCATATGTCTTGATCTCAAAGGGATGTTGTAGGTATGGTAATGAAAGTAATTGTGATGAGCATAAACGATTCGTAAAGTCATTGAAGTCTTGTTTTTGGGATAGTCCCCACACAATTTTTTCCTTACCTCCACCCTTGGTTACTTGGCTGAGGGCCCATGCAATATGAGAGAATCCCAACACGAACCTGTGATAGAAATTAGCGAGGCCCAAGAAGCTTCGAAGTTTAGTGAGTGTGGTTGGGGATGGCCAGTCATGGATGACTTGGATCTTGGCTGGATCCACATGCACACAATGCCGATCAACGATGTAGCCTAAGTAATGGACCTTTTCCATGCCGAAGGATAATTTTTCCAAGTTTGCATATAGTTTGTGTTGTCACAGGGTGTGCAAAACCCACTGAATATGCTGCAAGTGTTCCTCCCAAGTCTTGTTGTAGATGAGGATGTCATCCAGATACACCACTACAAGAGTATTGGTGAGTGGTTGTAGGATATCATCTACCATCCTCATAAATGTTGCTTGAGCATTTGTCAAACCAAAGGGCATGACCATCCATTCAATAAGACCTTATTTTGACTTGAAGGTGGTATTCCATACATCTGTCTATTGGAACTGGTGGTATCCAGACATAAGATCAATCTTACTGAAGTATTTGGCCCCCATGAGCTGATCAAGGAGGTCGTCAATTTGAGGAATCGGGTACTGGTTTCAGATAGTGATAAGGCCTGGTAATCAATGAAAAGTTGCCAAATCTCGTCTTTCATCTACACCAACACAATTAGGCTCGCACAAGGTGATGAGATGGGACGTATGTGCCCCTTGTGGAGTAGTTCTTGGATATGCCTCTTGATCTCCTCATTTTCTAACAGAGAGTGGTGGTAGACTGTCCCATTGGGTAGCGGTGTGCCTGGGGTCATATTGATGTGATGCTTGACCTGGCAGTGCAACCCCGATAGGAGAGGTGAAGATATATGAGTATTCTTCCATGACCTTATCCACTTGCTTCCGTTGTGTGGAGAGATCAGTCGCGGAGGCCCTAGATGTGGCTACAATCTTTCTCTCACTTTGGGAGCGAACCACGAAGAATAAAAATTTCCCGGTTTGAGAGATGACCTTCCTACATTGCTTGGAAGAGATCAAGGAAATAACACTAGGAGGGACTACCTCGGGTATCCTGTTCAAAGTAACAATAACACTAGAGGCCTAGACTCATATACAACATGATGTTTCCATAAATAAGGTTGGCCCAAAAGAACATTACAAACTTCCAGAGGAGAAAAATCACACAATACCTCATCTTTGAATGGCTTGATGTGATATGACAATTGACAGTATTGGATGATGCAGAGATCGCTTCCTTGGTGGAGCCATCCAATGGTGTAGGGTTGTGGGTTCGGCATTGTTGGCAAGGCCAACTGCTTGATGACCTCTGCTGATATGAGTTTCTTCTGGATATTGTTATAATGATGAAGTGTACATGGGTTCCTTTTACCCACATCTGTGAATGGAAGAGGCATTCGCCTTCTTCTGGCTCCTCTGGTTAACCAGGATGGAGCTTAGTGGTAGCAATGGTGGCATTGGGTTCCACATCAATGATCCATCTTCCTCTTTCTGGTTCTGAATCAGATTCAGAACCTGCATAACCTGCATCTTATTCAAATTCTTTCACTTCGACCACCAACGACTGCTTTGAGAGGAAATCATCAGTGTTATGCCAAGGGATCTTATGGAAGTCACACCACTTCTCGGTATCTTTCTTTGTCTTTCTAGTGTCCTTATTTTCTTTTGGCTTGGATTGGTTGTCCTGATAATTTCCATATTTTCTCTATCCTTTGTTCTGTTGGTTGGGGCCGCTCCTTCCTGGCTTTTTTTGTGAGGGGTTCCCACGCCCAAATTGCCATGTCTTTTGTTTGAGCTTCTGCTCGATTTTGACGGTATATCGGTAGGCTACTCCCAAGGACGGATGTCTAGAAATTCCATTTTGGTCTGGATGTATCTATGCAGAGCAACGTGATACTTGAGCACCATATGTCTCTTTGAATATTTGATACCCAACTTAGTGAACAAGGTATGGAAGATATTTGTGAAATCTGGCACTGCTTGGTCTCTTTCTTCACGTAGTGTGGTCGATTTGTTATACAAGTCGTCTTAACTTCTGATAGGGTAGTATTGTTCCCTAATAGAATCCCTGAAGGATTCCCAGGTGGCCACGACTGTAGATAATGAGGGTTCCTCTATTTCCTTTTGTTCACAGAAAGTTTCCCACCAATCTTTGACATGGGGAATGGCTTTGAGGAGTGAAAAACTAATATTTCCTCTAATCAAAAAGTTGTGTATAGAAAAATACCCTTCTAGTAGATTCAACCACTTATATACAATATCTACTTATATCTGACCTTCAAATATAGGAATATCGAAGTTTATTTGTACCTTGAAGGGGACATCGCCTCTGCTCGAGGAAGATGTGTCGCCTGTTGGTAGCCGCTGAAGGATTTGCGCGAAACTATCCATCATCTCGTTCGTTTGTTGCATGAGGGATTTCTCAAGAAACATTTTGAAAGGATATCCTATCTCATCATATTTATTTTCTCCTTCTATGAGAGGTCACTTGGGCATGCGAGAGATTTTGTCCTCAAGAGAAACAAGATCGAGACCCAATTCTTTGTACTCTGACCTCGTTGGGACATGCATTAAGATGACAAGGAGAGGACCACTCTGATACCACTGGTCCAGATTTTATGAGAAGAACGAAATGAATACAAATTATTAAAATATTCATAAAACATAATAGCAGAGATATAGTAAAACGAGTTTTCTATTCAATAAGGAAATAAGTTGAAACTGTAAAATGCAGTGGAAACAAGCTTCCTGGAATGGTTGTGGTTTATCTCTGAGAAGAGATGTGACAGTTGCACTCATTCGCAAGAATATGATTACAATGAGGCTCTAAAGGCATTTTTATAATAAACAGGGATGTAAAAAAACCTAGACATCCAAAAACCTAACCCTAGGAGATGAAGCACCAAAAGTCATGTGGGCCCCGTTTGGGTAAGTTAGTACATCAACTTCCCCGGGTCGTAAATTTTGCATACAATCTCCATTTTAGGCACACGATAGCCCATTGGAAAGGTATCATTGAGGAGATTCATTTTGGGGGCTCAATTATAGAATTCATATATCATGGAGAATATATATCCTAAAAAACCTTCATTTAGGCCCTCAAAATGGCCTTGGAAGTTAAAAACTACTAAAAATAGCAATTGCCAAAATTGCCAGAAAATTGTTTTGAGTGAATTGGAAAAGGTGGGCAGCCACAAATATCCACTTGGATCACAAAAATACCTCATCTCTAAAGGGATTGATGCTGTAGGAAAGGTGACACTGTTGGTTGATGCGAAGGTCGCTTCCTTGGTGGAGCCATCTATGGTGTAGGGTTGTGAGTGTGGTGTAACAGTGTTGACTTCAGGGACAACCACTTGATGACCTTCGCTGATATGAGGTTATTCTTTCTACCGCTATAAATGATGAAGCATAGTAGGGTTCCTTTCATCCACATATGTGAATGAAAGAGGCACTCTCCTTCCTCTGGCTCATAAGGTTCACCGGGCTGGATCTTGGTGGTAGAAACGATGGCACTGGGTTCCGAATAAATGATTTGTCTCTTGTTTTCTAGTTTTGACTCAGAGTCGGAACCCACGTTTGATTCAAAGTCTTTTATCTCAACCACCAATTATTTCTTTGAGCGGAAATAAACAATGTTATGCCAAGGGCTCTTATGGAATTTGCACCACTTCCTAGTATATTTATTCGTCTTTTTTTTTTGCTTCTTTTTTTGTGGCTTAGACTAGTTGTCCTGAGGCTTCCCATATTTTATCTTCCCTTTGTTCTGTAGGTTGGGGCTTCCCTTTCCTTTCTTCTGCTACGAGGGGTTCCCAGACCCAAATTTCCACGGTTTGGTTTAAGCTTATGCTCGATTTTGAGAATAAATCGATAGGTCGCTCCCAAGAACGAGATGTCCATAAACTCTATTTCTACATGGATGTATCTATGCAGACCACCGTGGTACTTGAGCAACATATTTATCTCAAAATATTTGATACCCAGCTTGGTGTGTAAGACATGCAAAAAAAATTTGAACTCTTCCATTGCTTGGCCCATTTCCTGCGGCAGTGTGGTCCATTTTGTATATAGTTCATCATAACTTCCAATAGGGTAGTATTGTTCCTTAATAGAAAACATTAAGGACTCTAAGGTGAGTTTGAATGTAAATAATGAGGTTTCTTCTATTTCCTTTCTATCACAGAAAGTCTCCCACCTATCTTTGACATGGGGGACAACTTTGAATAGCGCAAAACTAGTATTTTCTCTATTTGAAAAGTTATGGACAGAAAAATACCCTTCTAGTAGATTCAACCATTTGCTTACAACATCTGTGTCTATTTGACCTTCAAATATAGGACTATCAAAGTTGATATATACATTGAAGGGGGTAGCGCCTCCACTTGAGGAACATCTGTTGTATGTTGGTATCCTTCGAAGTATTTGCGCAAAACTATCCATCATATCATTCCTCTATTGTGAAAGGGCTTCCTCGATCAACAATTTGAAAGGATCTCTTATTCCGTCATCTTTATTTTCTCTTGACATGGAAGGTCGCTTGGGTGTGCAAGAGCCTTTGTCCTCAAGAGAAACAATCTCAAGACCCAACTCTTTTTACCTTGACCTCGCCAGGGAAATGCATTAAGAACGACAAGGAACATACCACTTTGATACCACTAATCCATATTTTATGAGAAGAAAAAAATGAATACAAATCTATATTATTAACACAAAGATTCAATGAACAATAAAAGATATATAGTAAAAATTGGATTCTATTAATAAATAAATATGCTCAAACTATAAAATGCAGACTAAAATAAGCTTGCTAGAATGGTGGCAGCTTATCTCTCAGAAGAGATTTGATGGTTGCACTTATTTGCAAGAAGATGCATACAATGAGGCTCTGAAAGCCTTTTTACAATAAAAATGAATTCGAAAACCCTATACATCCAAAAAAATAACCCTAGGAGATGAAGCGCCAAGAATAATGTGGGCCATGTTGGGCTAAGTTGGTACATCAACTTCCTCGGGTCGTAACTTTTGCATACGATCTCCATTTTAGGCGCACGATAGCTCGTTGAAAAGGTTTATCCGAGAGCTAAAAATTATATCTCCATACTTTGTCTTAGTTTTTATCCTAACTTGGCGAGCCCTAAAAACGTTATTTAGGGCCTCAAAAGGCCCCGTAAGTTCAGGACCCAAAAACTAGGAAAAAATTGCCAAACTGAAATACTTCTAAGATGAGCTAGTTGGAATAGGTGGGTGGCCACCGATATCCACCTGGATCACCACAAATAGCCCAAAAGTGGGGTTTATATAATCACATGCAATTAAACACCACATGGATTCCCCAAAAATCTCACATAACCACTTTTTCTAACTAAAACCAAGATGGATGAATATAGTATAATAAAAAGACTTATCCCCTTTATCCCCCTCTCTCGTGGAATCATATCCCCCTATATTTTTCCTTGTCCATATTGTAGCCAATGATGCATTTTATTTTTAAAAAATATTGAAAGTATTACATTTCTAGGCTCTCCATCCTTTCAATTTTACAGGCATTGCAACCTTTCATCAAACAAAAAAAATATGTTATTAATATAGGGACTCAAAACTAGGGTATTACATTCCCCTCCCCTTTATTTTATCACTGTCCTTAATGCATATACAAAATAGATAAATAAAATTTTGAAAGTCTTCAAAAATTCATGGGTACTCTTTCCGCATAACATCTTCATGCTCCCAAGTAGCATATTCAGGACCATAGCAAGTCTATTGAACCTTTACCAATCCTATGGCTCGATTTCATATCAATTTTAACTTTCTAATATGGGAACTAGCTAGACCTGAAATTCGGTTGGAATACTGAGAGGGTGGGTGAATCAATATTAACACTTATATCACTTTTAACCACATTCAATCACAATGTATAATCATAGCATAAAAACATTAACTTGATCAATTATCATTCAACAATTTATCATCTATGTTTAGTATAACATCAACAATATAAATCACCAGTGCATAATAAAATAATCACAGATACATAGAAAACCAAGATTTATGTGGAAACCCAATGTGGGAGAAAACCACATAATGCTTTTCTTATATTTCATAAGAAATGCATTCATAGAAAGCACCATCTTCCCAATTTTACAGCTCCAACTAGAAGGAGGATCCAACCCCCTAATTCTCAAGCTCCAACTTTAAGGAAGCTACAATTTGAAGAAGGATCCAACTCCCTATTTCTCTAGCTACAACTGGAAGGAGGCTCCAACCCCCTATTTATAGGTTGTAGCCTGAAGGAAGCTCCAACTCCCTAGTTTACCAGCTCCAACAATAAGGAGGCTACAACTCCCTTTCCTTGCCCCATCAAACTGCCTTGAAATATAACCGTAGACCAATCTGTCACTACTTCTGTCAATGATAACCTATTTTTATTGTTGTCTCTGATATTTTTGTTGTCGCTATTGATATCTCTATAGTTGCTACTAATATTGATATCTCATCAAGACTTCATCCACACACTCCATACTAGGATTCACAAGATATTTATCCAAACCAAATTCTTATGAATCACTAAGACATACATGTTCCTAATTACTTTAGAATACTCACCCTAACACACAATAAACCATACCTTTCAAATTGTGGTTGACCTGATGGATTTGATCTTCTAATCTCTAGTTTTCCTTAACAGATCCATGACACTTAATTCTTGTAACTCGCGGATGTATGCACCCTTCCTTCCTGTAACTTATGGATGTATGCACCCTTCATTTCTATGACTTGGATATGGGCCCTATAAATCACATATGTTTCCTTCCTTCCTGTAACTCATGGATGCGTCATTCCTTCCTTAACTCACAGATGCATCCTTCCTTCTTGTAACTAGTGGATGTATGTGCCCTTCCTTCCTGTAACTCATCCCCTGCAAACTTCTTACTTCACTAGACTTCTCATTCTTCGACTCCTTGCCTCATATCTCCAACCTGTATTCTTAGAAGTGATACACATAAGTAATTTTCCAATTGACCCATCTCTATGTTTTAACGAGAAATATCATAATGACATGCAACTGCCATGCAACTCATGATGGCATGCAATTCACATGCATTTCGTTAAATTATGTTTATAGTTACTTTGACATGTGACTGACATGTAGCTTGTTATCTTTTTTTTATAAATCCTTTACCTTGACATGCAACTTGTTAACTTTCTGTTCAAGCGTCTCATCAATGAGAACCATGTTTTCAACAATTCAATGATTAATCTAAACAACTAATATTTCAACAATTAATATTTCAATAATTAATCTCTTGTTGCAACCAATTTTACTGGTCAAGCTTCTTGTTGACTTTCTAGGGGCTTGTAGATTATTCTTGAGGGTCCTCCAACTTCACATTTCCATATCTCCTCAACTCTGAGGAACTACGTGGCATACCATATATCATCGGAAATGACATGATGCATACTATCCATCTATGATAGTCTTACCTGCAAGTATATTGACCCTCATGTCTTCATTCCTTGATCAACTATAGGTTCCATGACCAACCTGCCACTAGATCCTCTCACATGGATCATATACCAAGGGCACCTCTCAACCAAATTTCCACCATAACCAACACATGCCTCTAGCAAGCATGTACCGAATTCGCCAACATACCATCACAAGATATGTGTATGTGCCATACCATGTACCAAACATGTACCATGTATCAACCATGTACATCAACTTGTACCATGATATGTACCATAACTATGTGTCAATATTAATGGTATACCTCCAACATGAAAATCAATTTCCCAATGATATCATCCACATATCTAGGGATTCCAGACTTATCCAAGGGTTGGCATCAATCTCTAAGACCACTCTCCAAGGGTTGAAATCAATGACAACCAATTGTCCAACAATCTCCTCCCTTGGCATTGATGGAAATACCAACATTGATGGAAACACTTATACATGACAAAACCATGCTCATTCTCCGCCTATGACCATTGCTCCTCATTAATGTTTCTATCTCTCCCTCTTTGAAATCAATGGAAAATTGTATCTCCCTTGGGGAAACTCTCCCTATCTTCATGTCTCTGTTCTTTCTCTTCACTTGTTTCTATTCTCTCTCTGGATCTTTCTCTTACTCCCCCTTTGATATCTCGGGAAAAGGGTAACTCTCTCTCTGGGGATACTCTCCCTATATTCACTACAATATGTCATGTAGATCAAATGTAGTTCTTCATGTACCTACTTCCTTTTGGATTTTTTGTCCATTTGTGCTTCCTCTTGTAAATAACTGACATATATTAAAGAATTCAAATATTTCATTATAAAAAACATCCAATTGTCTCTGAGTTAGTATCTAAACCAATCTGTCCCATACTCATGTTCTCATCCACTGACATATATCCATACAATCCTACCAAGTGTCTTACAAATCCATCCTTGTCCATGTGACCCATATTTTTCATGAATCTGCTACTCAACTTTCCACAATGATAACCCATCTATCACTTCATTGTTCTGAAGACTTCTCTGAATCCGTTGCAACTGATCATCACATACCTGTATCTCAAACTGAAACAACTATGCCCATTGGTCTACTCAACTACAAATCAAACTCTACAAATATGCAATGAATATATTCCTACCTGAATATGTCCTATATGAATATATGCATAAAAAAGGGTACCAATGATATTCCTTGTGTCTCTTAGCTGATCTTCTACATACCTACATGAATATGTGTTCTGAAATCTATTCCTTAACCAACCAATTTGTCATAGGACATCTTATACCTCTGCCATCGAACCACTCTAAATCAAACATCTGTAACACCACTCTAAAAAACTTCATGTTGTCTAAAGGATAGATCTATAAACTATAACATCTACTGCATAGACTCCCTTTGTTCAATATTCATATTACCTAGGAGTCTCCAATTTGGATGGATTAGAACAATGAAGGAATCCATCCTAATGCAAAGTAGTCTTCTTCTTCGTCTGTGGATCCATCATCTTCCTGAATTCTAACATCTTCCCTTATGCATGTGGATTCATCATGATCTCATTCTACTATGTATCCTAAGAGTGTGATTTATGGGACCTGTTATTCCTTTACCTTCTCTGCATTATGATCTTTCACTTTTGTGGATTCTAACAATATGATCCTTGAGACTTGTTCTTTTTTCATTTTCTTTTCTAGTCTTTCTTGTACTATTGCAAATCTTGTGACCTCTAGGAATTGTTCTTCATTCATTTTCTCTTCTTGTCTTTATTTTATTTTCCAAACCTTATTATACCTATTATCAATGTTTTCTTTCATGGATGTCTCTATCACACTTTTTCAATTTCAAGCTATGTGACCATAATTGTGGCATTTGCAACATTCAATATTGCGAGGGGCCACATAAGCACTAATTGCTTGAACATTTCTTCCATATTCTCTGTAGTCTACAACTTTATGTCCAAATTTAGTACAATAAAAACAATAGCCATTAAGGACACTTTGATACCTAGGAGTATATGATACTCTCTGTGATGTAGTCCTTCTGAATTCATGCCTTGGATGATCATGATCATACTTGAATCTTCTTTGTTGTATTAAAGTAGATGATATTCTTGAAAATGTATCCTTCCTCTTGGAATCTTGTTGACCATG
The DNA here is from genome assembly GCA_000966675.3 of Picea glauca. Classification (NCBI taxonomy): domain Eukaryota; kingdom Viridiplantae; phylum Streptophyta; class Pinopsida; order Pinales; family Pinaceae; genus Picea; species Picea glauca. Next base: position 210,852 of record JZKD02S1675424.1, read on the forward strand.
ATTCCTTCCTTTAAGTACTTATGCATAACTCTTAACCTTTTTTTCATTATACCTTTCAAGTAACCTGTGACATTTCTCTTCAACTTTCTTTGTTGATTATGTGGATTTTTCTTCAATTTTTTTACTGAGCTTGACAAATTTTACCCTCAACATGACAAATTCTTCTTCAAGCTTCTCAACCGCTTCTTCTTTCTTAATCATCCGATTCTTCATGACTTCTTCCATTCTTTTTTCCTCTTCAAGTTGGAGCTTCAAGGAGATTGTTTCTTCTTCAAGTTTTATTTCTTGTTGACTAGATTCTTCTTCATGATTCTTTTCCTTTTCAATATCAGGATTGTGTTATATTTCAATCGTATTTTTTGTCTCATCACTTCCAATATTCAATTAAGGGCATTCAATTTCAATATGTCCTACTTCTTCACAATTAAATAAAAAAATACTCACCTATGTTGACTTATTCATCATCTGAGTTGTCACCTACTTCATTTTTCTTTTGTTCCTTGCCTTATGTAAAGATCTTGTAGGCTGTCCGAAATCTGTTTGGCTAATGCATACTGTCCCACTTTGGTTTTTACTGAATCAGGTAATCCTTCCATGATAAAATCCATTTCTATATTTTTGTTCCTTTTCAATTCCTTCTTGGCTATAATCTTCAGAGGCTTCTTTGTAGCTATGTGCCTTGTCACAACTGATCGCCAAATATCACATTTATGTGCCTGCAAAAATGATTTCATTATGTTGTTCCATATTTCATATTTCAGACCATTTTGACCATTGAACTATGGTACTTCCATCTTATACATATCAATTCTTTCCATGATCTACCTTATAGTGGTTAAAATGTTTCCCGAAGGAACCTGCTTTGATACCAACTGTTGGAATACTGAGAGGGGGGTTGAATCAATATCACTTTTAACCACTTACAATCACAATGTATAATCAAAGCATATAAACATTAACTTGATTAGTTATCATTCAACATTTTATCATCTACATTTAGTATATCATCAACAATATAAATATGCAGTGCATAATAAAATAATCATAGATACAAAAAACACCAAGTTTTACATGGAAACTCAATGTAGAAGAAAACCATGGTATGATTTTCTTATATGTCAGAAGAAATACACTCATAGGAAGAACAAACTTACCAATTTTTCAGCTCCAACCCCCTAATTTTCAAGCTCCAACCTGAAAGAATATTCAACTCCCTATTTATCTAGCTACAATTAGAAGGAGGCTCCAACCCCTTATTTACAGGCTACAACCTGAATGAATCTCCAACTTCCTAATTTACCAGCTCCAATTGAAAGGAGGCTACAACTCCCTTTCATTTCCTCATCCAACCATATAACTATAGACCAATATATCACTATCTATGTCATTGATAACCTATTTTTGTTGTTGTCTTTGATATTTCTGTTGCTGCTACTTATCTCTCTAATGTTGCTATTGATATCGATATCTCATCAAGACTGCATCCACACACTCCATGCTAGGATTCACAAGAGAGTTCTCCAAACTAAATTCTTATGAATCACTGAGACATACATGTTCCTTATTTCTTCTGAATACCCACCCTAACAAACAGAGTAAACCATACCTTTCAAACTATGGCTGACCTGATGGATTTAATCTTCTGTATTCAGTTTTCCTTAACATATATGTGGCCCTTACTTCTTGTATCTCTTGTATGTATGCACCCTTCCTTCCTGTAACTCACGGATGTGTACGCTCCCTTCCTTCCTGTAACTCGTGGATGCACCCTGTAATTCATAGATGCATCCTTCATTCCTGTAACTCACAGATGCATCCTTCCTTCATGTAACTCACATATGCATCCTTCCTTATTTTAACTCATGAATGCATTCTCTCTTCCTTCATGCAACTCATCTCCTCCAAAATTGTTACTTCATTGGACTTCTCTATATTCAACTCCTTGCCTCAGATATCCATCTGGTATTCTCAGAAGAGATACACGAAAGTAATTTTTCAATTGAATCTTCTCTATGTTTTAAAGAGAAATATCATAATTGCATGCAACTACCATGCAACTCATGATGGCATGGAATTCACATGCAATTCATTAAATTCTCTGTACAGTTACATTGAGATGAAACTAACATGTGAATTGTTATCTTATATTTACATATCCTTTATATTGACATGAAACTTGTTAACTTCTTGTTCAAGGGTCTCATCAATGACAACCAATATTTCAACAATTAATTTATTAACTAAAAAATTAATATTTCAACGATTAATCTTTCAATAATTGATCTCTTGTTGCAACCACTTTGACTGGTCAAGCTTCTTGATGATCTTCTAGAGGATTCTAGATTATTCTTGAGGGTCCTCCAACGTCACAAATTCATATCTCCTCAACCACGAGGAACTACGCACATTGGACCATATATCACTGAAAATTACATGATGCATACTATCCATCTATGATAGTCTTACCTGCAAGTATAGTGACCTTCATGTATTTATTCCTCGATCAACTACGGGTTCCATGACCAACCTTTCATTGGATCCTCTCACATGGATCATATACCAAGGGCACCTCTCAACCAAATGTTCACTATAACCAACACATGCCTCTACCAAACATGTACCAAAGTCACCAACATACCATTACAAGATATGTGCCTATACCATACAATGTACCAAACCTGTACCATGCATCAACCATGTACATAAACTTGTACCACGATCTGTACCATAACTGTAGCTTTTAGCCTTGTACAATAATTTACTACAAATATATTTTCAATAAAAGAACAAAAAAGATACAATCGAAAATACACACATTACATAGATACTTTTCGCATGGAAACCCAAATTAAGAAAACCAACATATTCTATATTCATTTACATCATACATTGTTTACAATACAATATACATATAGGATCCAACAACATCTAAAACCCTAATCCAATGACCTGGATTAGTTAACAACCCTAATTCCTTAACCGGAAATAGAAAACCATCAACAAAAAACCATGTGCCAAAAAACCGCCCATAAATGGACATGACAACGGAGGACCACCAAAAAATGGATGTGAAAACCAAGGAAATGTTTTTTTCAGGGGCATTTCTCTCGAACCCCTGCAAAGGGGGGATCCACCCCATTCACACTTGGTGCAACATAGACACAAGTTATAGTCATGCAAAGTACATAACACATATCCAACAATAACAATGTGTCAATATTAATGGTAGACCTCCAACACGACAACCAACTGTCCAATGATCTCGTCCACATCTCTAGGGATTCCATACTTCTCCTAGAGTTGACATCAATGATAACCAAATTTCCAAAAAATTCTCATTAAATCAAATTCCAATCAATAACATGGTTAGGATCATGCACATACTTTTTCATAAAAAAATACATTAAATGAATTATGCACATTTGTCACACACCCACTACGCAACTAAGATTTTATTTTTCTTTACGTCTTTTCTTCGAGGAACAAAATACCCAAATTTCTATGGGGCCTGGCACAGAACCTCCCTTCCATTATACTCCCCCATGTGATCATTGGCTATGAACACAGGCCTTACCAAAAAGGCACTTCCGGCTTTCGCAATTCGGGGAATCGCGATGCAAGCGTTCCCCTGTTCTCTGTCTTTCGAATTGTCGAAACTCGAAAGGGTCTAACAGATCCTTATCTCCTCCCTTGGGTCACTTTTTATATGATCATTCCTATGACCTTGTGCTATTCCTCTAAATGATTTTGCGGTTTTGTGATTCAGGAAATCACGATGCAAGCATTCCTCCTTTCCCTTTCGAATCCCCGAAACGTCGAAACGCCAAAACCTATTCATGTTAAACTGATTCGGGGTTTTGCATATCGGGATTTCACAACTGGAGAATACGAGGGAACTTGCCCTTGGGTTTTCCGGGTGCCAAAACACTGAAACCTATTCAAGCTAAACCGATTTGGGGTTTAGCATATAGGGATTTCGCGATTGGAGAATACGAGGGAACTTGCCCTTGGGTTTCCCAGGTGCCGAAACGTTGAAACCTATTCATGCTAAACCAATTCGGGGTTTCAAATATTGGGATTTTGCGACTGGAGAATACAAGGGAACTTGCCCTTGGGTTTCCCGAGTGCCGAAATGCCGAAACACCAAAACACAAAAACCTATTCACGCTAAACCGATTCTAGGTTTCGCATATCACGATTTCATGACTGGCGAATATGAGGGAACTTGCCCTTGGGTTTCCTAGGTGCCGAAATGTCGAAACCTATTCATGCTAAACCGATTCGAGGTTTCACATATTGAGATTTCGTAACTAGCGAATACAAGGGAACTTGTCGTTGGGTTTTCCAGGTGCCAAAACGCCAAAATGCCAAAACCTATTCACGCTAAACCAATTTGAGGTTTCGCATATCGGGATTTCATGACTAGCGAATACAAGGGAACTTTCCCTTGGGTTTCCTTGGTGCTGAAACGCCGAAACCTATTCACGCTAAACCGATTCGGGGTTTTGCATATTGGGATTTCGCGACTGGCGAATATGAGGGAACTTGCCCTTGGGTTTCCCAGGTTCCGAAATGTCAAAACACCAAAACCTATTCACGCTAAAATGATTCGGGGTTTCTCATATCGAGATTTCGTGGCTGGCGAATATGAGGGAACATTCCCTTGGGTTTCTCGAGTGCCGAAATGCCGAAACCTATTCACGCTAAATCGATTCAAGGTTTCGCATACCGGGATTTCGCGACTGACGAATACAAGGGAGCTTGCCCTTGGGTTTCTCGGGTGTCGAAATGCCAAAACCTATTCACGATAAACCAATTTGGGGTTTCAAATATCGGGGTTTTGTGACTAGTGAATATGAGGGAACTTGCCCTTGGGTTTCCCGGGTGCTGAAATGCCAAAACTTATTCACGCTAAACCAATTCGGGGTTTCACATACCGGGATTTTGTGACTGGCGAATACGAGGGAACTTGCCCTTGGGTTTCTCAGGTGTCAAAATGTCGAAACGTTGAAAACTTGAGAGAACCATTCTCTATTGTACAAGGTTTACAGACTTAGATCTCATGATCCTTCAGCGGGTTCTTGGGTAATTATCCCTAGCCTTGGTGACCAGACTAAAAATCCTTCCTAAATCACCAAGCTATGAACTCTGTGACAGGGGTGAAGTAAACTCCTGGGTTTACTAAAACTATAGTATTTTCAAGGAACTCACTCCGGCTCTAGAATGTGAGCGAACTTCCCCGAAGGAGGTGCCTTCGGGGAAATCAAACCAGGGCATAGCATGAGTCAAGTAAATGAGACAAATCTCAAGGGAATGGACTCGTAATTTGAACTTGTTCATTCTATATATAAACCGACTATGGTCATATAAGTATAAGCATGCATCCATTATTTTCGATCAAAACACCAGGCAAACACTTCTATACATAAACCATTTACGAGTGTACAAACATGAGCATGTGTTCCAGGATATTCAATTCAATATACAAGATATAAACACTTATCATAAAACACGAGGTGTGACGCGACTACTGAGAGGGGTGCTCATTTCCACCCAACCATAGGCTCAGTGACTCCAAATGGATTTACCACTAGCCACCCTCGAGCTAGACCACGATGCTTGAGATTCAGTCTCCTACTTCCAGCTCAATGGAAGTCAAGGACGAAGGTTACTCTCCTTCTCCTCTGCTCAGAACTCCTTGTATTTCCAGAGCTCCTTTGGTTTTCTTCCGCGATCCCTGTCGCACGGGTTCTCTCCTCCCCCCCTTACCACACATCTTCTCTTTGCCTTTTCTCTGCAAGATTGCATGTGGCGTGAATTTCCCCATCCGTGGTCAGGTCTTGGAGTTGTTACGGATGGGCAGTTCACCCCCATCCCCTCATTAACTTTTAAGGAGCCTCCCCACCTACCAATCTGATGGGAAATCCATTTCAGGGTCAGAGAGTTTCTTTGGTCTTTGAGCAAGTAAAACTAGTACGGTACTAGCTCGGTGGAAGTTAACACAACCATTCCAGGTCCCTTCCACCACCTCTCATTAGCCATTGTGGTCTCTTTTAGCACATCCCCCTCCCAGCAGCCATGCAACACATATTCATAACATAATTTACATTCATCAACCTTTTTATAAAAAGGTCCGTTCAATCAAACATTCACATCTTTGAGTTTTCCATAGTTCTTGGCCAATATAGTTAATTTTACAGACTTGGGGAAACAGGGTGTTACAATTCCCTCCCCCTTAAAGGAACATCGTCCTCGATGTTCTATCTATCAATAAGACGTGTATGTACATAAGTAAACAAAATCAGATATGCATGTTTCATGGCATCTTCCATTTCCTAGGTAGCCTCATCTGGGCCAAAATGTTTCCACTGCACCTTGACCTGTGCAATGGTTCAGTTCCTGAGTGGGGTTTCCTTTCTGTCTAGTATGCATTGAGGTTCTAGTAGGAATTCTTCTTTGGTTCCACCTGGATCACAGATGAGTCAATTATATGATTAGAATCATGTACATATTTCTTCAATAATGAAACATGGAAAGCATTATGTGATTTTAATGTGGGAGGAAGTGCTAGCCTATAGGCTATAGGTCCCACTCTATCTATAACTTCAAAGGGTGTACAATATTGAGGTGCCAACTTGGCACAAGCTCCCATCCTCAGGGAACTCTTCCTGGGCCTAACTCTGAGATATATGTGGTCTCCCGTCTTGAATTCTCTTGGAGTTCTCCTTCGGTTGGCGTAACTTTTCTTTCTGTTATGAGCGACCTTCAGATTCTATTTTATCTGAATCACTTTTTATTCCATTTCTTTCAGCATGTCAGGTCCAATAGTAATTCTATTTACGGGATTACTCCAACTGACTGGAGTGTTGCACGATCTACCATAGAGGACTTCGAAAGGACTCGTCTTTAGGGATTGTAAGGTAACTAGAGAGGTAGTGGGGGGGGCTAGAGGGCCCATAGTGATAATAGTGGAGGTAATTCAATGTAAGGTGGACTAGGTCCACTATATTATTAAATAAGGCCCACTATGATAGTTATATATAATAAATGGGTAATTAGATATAATAAATGTAAGAGGACTTCTTAGAAGGT
>JZKD02S1675424.1:219334-249587 GCA_000966675.3 Picea glauca
ACCTCAAGGGTTTGGTAATAATAAAGTGTGGTTTCTTCTATATTGTTTTGTGGATCTATTGTGTATTCAATATTTGTGGTGATTATATCTTCAGATCTGGTATTGGTTCTTAACAGGGATTCTTGGTAGTCGTTCTTGTAGGCGAATTCCACCAGTGGCAGGAAATATTCCCACTTCTTGGGTTGATGCATTACATGCATTCTTAGCATGTCTTCCAATATTTGGTTCACTCTTTCCATCTGTCCATCGGTTTGACAATGATAGGCTATGCTAAATAGTAATTTGGTCTCTAGACCAGCCATCAAGGATTTCAAAAAGTTGGAAGTAAATTTCGTGTCTCTGTCAGACATGATCTTTTTAGGCATACCATGTAGTTTGAATATTTCCTTCATGAATATGCTGGCGATATCTATTGCCTTGCAAGTCGATTTGATGGGGATAAAATGGTTGGAATTGCTCGATTTATCCACCACTACCATGATGGCGTCATTCTGTTTGGTCGATGTTGGTAATCCGGTGATGAAGTCCATGGAAATGGTTTCCCACTTCCATTCTGAGATTGGTAGAGGTTGTAATAATCATGTTGGGTGTCGGTGTCCTACTTTAACCTGTTGGCATTCTAGGAACTTAGCTAAATATTTAGCTATGTCTTTCTCTAACCCAGGCCAATAGAATTGTTTCCTAGTGGTCATGATCATCTTTTGATATCATGGGTGACCAGTATATGGTATTTTATGTAGTTCATCCATTATGAACCTCTTCAAGTCGTCACAATATGGAATATACAATCTGTTTTTGTAAGTTAGTAGACCTCCATCTATCATCTGGTAGCCTTCATACTTTATTCCTGTGGGTTCTTTCTCTAGGTACGAGGTCACGGTCTAAAAGAATGTGTCTATTTCTTGTGCATTCCTGACTCTTTCTTTGACATTTATCTCGCAGGTGCTCACCGCTGGCAGATGAATTGTTTCCATACTTCTACTAAGGGCATCGGCCACCTTATTTTCCTTTCCTTTAACTTGTTTGATTTCAAAATCAAACTCACTAAGGAGGGCCATCCACCTAGCTTGTCTAGCATTGAGCTTTGGTTGGTCAAACATATATCGCAATTCACAGTGGTCTGTCATAAGTACAAATTTCCTTCCTAGGAGGTAATGTATCCACATTTTTAAGGCGTGCACTATGGCAGCCAACTCTAGATCACGGGTCACAGTTGACTTCATGCTCATTCAATTTTCGGGATTCATAACAGACTACACTTCCTCCTTGCATAAGGACTCCTCTGAGCCCTTCCTTACAGGCATATGTGTGCACAAGGAATTCATTTTTGGGATCAACGATCTTCAACATGGGTGCATGGGTCAGAAGGTGTTTCAGGGATTGAAATCTTTCTTCACATTCTTGTGTCCACGTGAATTTAGCTCCCTTCTTCTGGAGGGCAGTGATTAGACAACCAAGCTTGGAGAATCCTTTTATAAATCTCCTATAGTATCCTGCTAAGCCCATAAAGGATCTGATATATGAAACGTCCTTTGGGGTAGGCCATTCCATGATAGACCTGATCTTGTCAGGATCTACTACTACTCCCTCTTCAGATATGACATGGCTCAAGTAATGTATTTGCTTCTGGAAAAAGTTGCACTTGCTAAATTTGGCATAGAGCTGATGTTCTCTTAGCACTTAAGCAAAAGTCTAAGATGTTCCTCATGTTCCTCTCTATTCTTGGAGTAAATTAATATATCGTTAATAAAAACCAGTACAAATTTGTCTAGGAATTTGATGAGCACATTTTTCATCAAGTACATAAAAGTGGCAGGGGCATTGGTCAATCCAAATGGTACTAACACAAACTCATAGTGACCATATCTCATCCTAATGGAGTTTTGTGGATGTCTTCACCCTTGATTCGGACTTGATGGTATCTAGATCTCAAGTCAATCTTTGAGAATATGGAAGCACCTCCCAATTGATCAAACAGGTCATCGATCCTGGGTAAGGGGTACTTGTTCTTTATGGTTACCTTATTGAGTTGTCTATAATCTATGCACAGTCGGGGGGTACCATCTTTCTTTTTCACAAACAGGACTGGTGCTCCCCATGGAGACACGTTGGGCTGGATATAGCCTCTGTCCATCATTTCTTTTAGTTGTAATTTAAGCTCAACTAGCTCAGGTGTGCTCATCCTGTAGGGTGTCCTAGACACTAGCATTGCTCCCAGTGCAAGTTCTATCAATAATTTAATGTCCCTTCTCGGAGGTAAACTTGGTACCTCTTCCGGAAATACATCTCTATATTCTCTTAGTGTGGGGTGGTCTTCGAGGCTTGGTTTGTCATCTTCAACTGATTCCAACACCTGTATCGCATATAGTGGACATCCCTTTCTGCAATACTTTCTCATTTGAAGGGATGATATTCATCTCACCGAGACAGGTTTTTGGAACCCTTGAAGGGTTATCCTTCTTCCTTCTTCATTTACACATTCTAAGGTTTTATGGTAACACTCTAGTCTTGCTTTATATGTGGCTATCCAGTCCATACCAATCAATAGGTCATACAATCCTAGGTGTAATACGTTAAGGGTTGCTTGAATGGGGAATTCACCCATAGTGAATTGGCAAGCTGGTATGACCTCCACTACCTTTCTTTTGGTTCCAGTGGCTAATTGTACCAACCATGGATTGGCGTGTTTATGTGGCTATAATTTACACTTATCAACAGCCTTAGGGGTTATATAACTCAAATTTGAACCAGGGTCAATTAGAATAGACACTAGATGGTTGGTGATCATACCTTCCATCTCCACCACTGAAGCTTGGTGGTCAGCTTGTTTATTATCCACGACTGCATAAATTTGTGGCATACTCCTGGCCATGTCATTGACGGTGGTAGCTTCTTGAATGTTGCAAATTCTCCGATTGTTCTGTTGTCGATGCGGGAAGTCCCTCAGTATATGTTCTTCTCCACAACCCCAACATTTTAAGGGTTCTTTCTTTGGATTATCAATCTTTCCTGGGGTAGATACAAAAGGTTTATTTCCTCTCTGGGAGGGGAAATTTTGTTGGTGTACACTTCAGGTTGGGAAGCTCATCCTTGAGTCCTTTTTATAGTTTTTAAATATTGGGGATTTAAACCCATTTTTCTGGAATCCCAAACTATTCTTCTGCTTCCAGCCTTCACGAGGTTCTTTCTAATGCCCAAGTTGTTCATAACAATATCTTGCCTTTCAAATAGTATCTTCTAGGGTCTTTGGCTCATCAAAATCAATCCTGTTCTGATAGTCCTTAGGTATTCCATTGATGAATCGTTGCACCTTTTCCTTTTATGCTTTTATATAGGGTACGTAGCTCAACAACTCGAGGAATCTGCTAACATATTTCTCTATGGTGCATTGCCCCAGCTTCAGTTCATAGAATTCTTTAGTCTTTTTGTCGAAATACTTTTCCAATAGATACTTCTTTGTGAAGTATTTCTCAAACCATTCCCAGATAGGTCTTCTTTGTGAATCCCTTTTATGTTCTGAAGGTATTCCCACCAAATGGAAGCCTTCCCATTTAGGTTGAAAGTGGCTACTCGGGCCTTCAAATTTTCTGAGAAGTCACAGACTCTGAAATACTTCTTTATTCCAAGCAGCCAGGCCTCTGCTTCCTCTCCCTTATTTATTTCATCGTCGAAAGAGGGTGGTTTGGCCTTCTTGAATTATTCGAGATTATGATTTTTGGAATGATTTTTCTTCTTTCATTTTCTTCGGGAATAAGAACTAGTCCTGCTACTAGAAGATCCCTTCGAGTCGCCAGTTTCCTTTCTAGAGGAATCGTCTGACACTTGTCCCTTATCTCTAGGGTGGAAATTTCTCAAGGTGCTCCTCCCAGTGTGGCCACTTAAAGGACCACGTTTCCGCATCCCCGATGGGCGTTGACTTCTCTTTTTCTGTCATTGGTCCATGTGACTGGTGTTAGGTCCATGCTGCAATTGTCGTTGTATGTCATATAAACTCTGCAGCAAGATTGCATTAATTTCTGTTTGCTTCTCTTTCTCTTTTATCAACCTCTCGTTGTCAGCCTTGTAGCTCTGTAGTTCGACAATGAGGCTTCTCACAGTATCAGCTAGATTTGGAGGGGTTTCTACTGCTCTCCTTTCGTTAGACTCTTCATCTCTATTGTGGGAGCCATCCTTCACTTCATGGTGCATCACCATTCTATGCATCTGTAGTTTCCTGCGGTTGATCGTCCGCTTGTTGTGTAGGAAAAATACTTGTTGTTAGTCAACATTATATTCATTCACAATCAATGCATAATTCATATTATTCAAATGCATGCACACAATAGGAAATTTTCATTCTTAACTTCGACTTTTGATAAAGGGGGTTAAAGTAGAGGGTTACTTCTTTTAAGAGTACTTCCAATGGAGTTTCTGCGCAACTCATTCATGAGCCCAAGCAGGCCAAGTGTTGTAACCATGCTCTGATACCAATTTGTCACACACCCACTACGCAACTAAGATTTTCTTTTTCTTTACATCTTTTCTTCGAAGAACAGAATCCCCGAATTTCTATGGGGCCTAGCGCAAACCCTCCCTTCCCTTATCCTCCCCCATGTGATCGTTGGCATGACCACATGCCTTACCAAAAAGGCACTTCAGGCTTTTGTGATTTGGGGAATCACGATGCAAGAGTTCCCCTGTTCTCTGTCTTTCGAATTGTCGAAACCCGAAAGGGTCTAACAGATCCTTAGCTCCTCCCTTGGGTCACTTTTTATATGGCTGATCCTATGACATAGTGTTATTCCTCTAAATTCTATCGGGGTTTCATGATTCGAGAAATCGCGATGCAAGCGTTCCTCCTTTCCCTTTCGAATCCTTGGAACCTGAAAGCCCAGTATCATCCAGATATATGGTCTATATCATTGACTTGATCAACAGCCTAGATTGAATCTTGACATTCTACCTTTTGGGATTTCTGGTAAGGTCTTCACTCCTATTCCTCTGATGTCCAAAACCCTAGTGGCCTTAGATCTTTTCCACGCATCCCTACAAATGGGTGGTCCAAATTCTTTCGGGACTCCTCCTCCCTACCACAAGACCCTGTCCGGTGACCTAGGGCTCATTCACATAGTGCATCGGGGTTTCGTGTACTGGGATTTCACGACTGGCGAAGACAAGGGGTCTTGCCCTTAGGTTTTTCGGGTGTCGAAATGCCGAAATGCCAAAGCCTATTCACGCTAAACCGATTCGGGGTTTCGCATATCGGGATTTCACGACTGGTGAATACGAGGGAACTTGTCCTTGGGTTTCTCGAGTGCCGAAATGCCGAAACCTATTCACACTAAACCAATTTGGAGTTTCGCATATCGAGATTTCGCGACTGGGAACTTTCCCTTGGGTTTCCCGGGTGACAAAACGTCGAAACCTATTCACGCTAAATCGATTCGGGGTTTCACATATCGAGATTTCACGATTGACGAATATGAGGGAACTTGCCCTTGGGTTTCCGAGGTGTTGAAACGCCGAAACTCCAAAACGCCAAAACTTATTCACAATAAACCGATTTGGGATTTCACGATTGGTGAATACGAGGGAACTTTCCCTTGGGTTTACCAAGTGTCAAAACGCTGAAATCTATTCACGCTAAACCGATTTGGGTTTTCTCATATCAGGATTTTGTGACTGGCGAATACGAGGGAACTTGCCCTTGGGTTTCCCGGGTGCCAAAACGCTGAAACGCCGAAACCTATTCACGCTAAACCAATTCGGGGTTTTGCATATTGGGATTTCACGACTGGCAAATACAAGGGAACTTTCCCTTGGGTTTCCTGGGTGCCGAAACGTCGAAACCTATTCACACTAAACCGATTCGGGGTTTCGCATATTGGGATTTTGCGATTGGTGAATCCAAGGTAACTTTCCCTTGGGTTTCCTGGGTGTCGAAATGCTGAAACGCCAAAAAATATTCATGCTAAATGGATTCGAGGTTTCACATATCGGGATTTCGCGACTGGCGAATATGAGGGAACTTGCCGTTGGGTTTCCCGGGTGCCGAAATGCCAAAACCTACTCATGATAAACCGATTCAGGGTTTCGCATACCGGGATTTTGCGACTAGCGAATATGAGGGAACTTACCCTTGGGTTTTCCGGGTGTCGAAACGTTGAAACACCAAAACCTATTCACGCTAAACCGATTTGGGGTTTCGCCTATTAGGATTTCGTGACTCGAAAATAGGAGGGAACTTTCCCTTGGGTTTCCAAGGTGCCCAAACGCCGAAACCTATTCACACTAAACGGATTCAGGGTTTCTCATACCGGGATTTCGCGACTGGCGAATACGAGGGAACTTTCCATTGGGTTTCCCATGTGAAACGACGAAATATCGAAAACCTGAGAGAACCATTGTCTCTTTTACAAGGTTTCCAGACTCAGATCACATGATCCTTCAGTGGGTTCTTGGGTAATTATCCCTAGGCATGGTGACCAGACTGAAAATCCTTCCTAAATCATCGAGCTATGAACTCTATGACAGGGGTGAAGTGAACTCGTGGCTTTACTAAAACGACAGTCTTTTTAAAAAACTCAATTCGACTCTGGAATGTGAGGGAACTTTCCGGAAGGAGGTGCCTTCGGGGAAATCAAACCAGGGCATAGCTTGAGTAAAGTAAATGAGACAAATATCAAGGGAATGGACTCGTAATCTAAACTTGTTCATTCTATATATAAACCCACTATGGTCATATAAGTATAAGCATGCATCCATTATTTCCGATCAAAACACCAGGCAAACACTTCTATACAGAAACCATCTACGAGTGTACAAACATGAGCATGCATTCCAGGATATTCAATTCAAGATACAAAATATAAACACTTATCAGAAAACATAAGGTGTGACATGACTACTGAGAGGGGTGCTCGTTTCCACCCAACCATAGGCTCAGTGACTCCAAACGGATTTACCACTAGCCACCCCCAAGCTAGACCACAATGCTTGAGATTCAATATCCTACTTCCAGCGCAATGGAAGTCAAGGACGAAGGTTACTCTCCTTCTCCTCTATTTAGAACTCCCTGTATTTCTAGAGCTCCTCTGGTTTTCTTTCGCGATCCCTGTCCTGCGTGTTCTCTCCTCCCCCCCTTACCACACTTCCTGTATTTTCCTTTTCTCTACAAGATTGTGTGTGGCATGAATTTCCCCATCTGCAGTCAGGTCTAGGAGCTATTATGGATGGGTGGTTAACCCCCATCTCCTCATTAACTATTGAGGAGCCTCCTCACCTACCAATCTAACGGGAAATCCATTCTGGGGTCAGAGAGTTTCTTTTGTCTTTGAGCAAGTAAAACCAGTACGGTACTGGCTCGATGGAAGTTAACGCAACCATTCTAGGTCCCTTCCACCACCTCTCATTAGCCATCATGGTCTCTTTTATCACACCCCCCTCCCAGCATCCATGCAACACATGTTCATAACATAATTTACATTCATCGACCTTTTTATAAAAAGGTCCGTCAAATCAAACATTCACGTCTTTGAGTTTGCCATAGTTCTTGGCCAATATAGTTATTTTTACAGACTGGGGGAAACAGTGTGTTACAACATTCATGGAAGAAGGCAATGTAATCATGTATTCTATTGGCCCTATTATGTCCAATATCTCAAATGGACCACATAATATGGCTACTAGTTTGGTACAGTTTCCCAAATTTAATCTGTTCTTCTTGGGATTCACTTTCAAAAGTACATGCTCTCCCACTTTAAATTCCATAGTTGTCTTGTTCTTATATGCATAGCTCTCCAATCTATCTTGTGCTTCTTTCAAATTTTTTTTAATTTTAACCACCTAATCTTCCATATCCTTAAATAAGTATGGCTCAAGTAACACTCTATCTATGGGGTTTTCTGAACTCATTGGAGTATTTCATTTTCTACCATGTAAATCTTCAAATGGGCTCATCTTAAATGAATCTCAATACCCATTATTGTATAAAAACTCAAAAAAATGTAAATAATCTTCCCACTTATATGGCTTATCCATTGCGTACATTCTTAACATGTCTTCTATCACTTGGTTCACTCTCTCTATCTTCCTATCTAACCGTGGATGGTATGTTGTGCTAAAATTCATATTTGTACCAAAGCCTTTAAATAATCCTCTCCAAAATTTTGAGCTAAAATTTGTATCTCTGTCTGGAAAAAAAAATTACTTAGGTATCCCATGCAACCTAGGAATTTCTCTCATATAAATTTATGCAATATTAGTTGTTGTATGAGTCATCTTCATTGGAACAAAATGAGCAGCCTTTGTCAATTTTTCCACCACTTCCATTATTGAATCATGTTTCCTTGTTGTCTTGGGAAATTTGGTAATAAATCAATTGTTACCACTTCTCGTTTCCTCTCTAGAATTGGCAATGGTTGTAGCAAACCCACTGGGTGTCTATGCTCAACTTTCACTTTGTGACATTCCATACATCTGACAATGTAATCAACAACATTCTTCTTCATTCCTAGCAAAAATTATTGGCTTTTCATAGTTGCAATCATTTTTTGGTAACTGGGATGTCCAACATATGAAACATTATGCATTTCTTTTAATACCAAATTCCTAAGTTCTCTAGACCTAGGAACATAAATTCTATTTTTATGCATAAGTATTGTTGTAATCTAGGGAAAAGTAGGGAATGTTACTAGTATTCAATCACATAGGCAAACAAAGCATAGAGATTACATACATACATCCATAAGTAAAGACATACACAAAGTAGTGGAAGTCCAATAATTGATACTTTATTATATACATGTCAATACAACACAAAAGAGGCACTTTCCTTTATACATGATCATCTATTTATACATACATATTTAGTTACTAAGCAGTTGTAAATACTTAGTTTCCAGTTTAACAGATGCTTTGACTGACTTGTACTTTTGACTTCGACAGTAGACCAACTAATTCTTAGTCAACTACTAGGTCTAGTCGACAGATTCGACTATCCCCTTACAACATTTCTCCGCACCTCAATTTCTTACTCGTCGTGAGCAAGAGGGGGAGTATGAAAAAACTTACAAATTTTTTCTAGTAAGTCCTTCTTCCAAGGCTATTATAAAATGAGAATAAGAGAGAAGAGAAAATGATAGAATAAGTTCTAGCCAATTCGCTTGTTGAGTCAAAGATGTTTTCTAATTATGGGTAGACTACTCCTTTAGTGTAGCTTTCCAAATTTTTGTTAGTCAAATGCCAGGTTTGGCAACATCCTTAATTTTGTGTCCACGGTCATATTTTATTCCCATATAAATGTGTTACTTGAAACAATATTTTGACATTTTATTTCTATGCTCTATTCAAGTAACCTGAACTGGATTGTGACTTCGCTAACTTGATGGTGTATTTATATCAACCTTCCTTCTTCAAGTTTTTTCAACTGGTAGAGTCTGACATCTAGACTTATTCCCTAGTTGAATTTGGCAACAGATTCCACCCTGTCTGAGTTGGCCTAGAAATGGAGTTGGATCACAACTTCTTGTCCATAGACCAATTTAAAAGGGATATGTCCAGTTGATCTATTATATGCATACCCATATGCCCATAGAAATGCAAGAACTTTATCATCCCAATCATTCTTGTCGATTTTGTTAACACATAAGATTGTGTGGGTCAAAAAATTCACCTTGGTTTTTTTATTCGATTCATAAGATTTATAGGACATAGGTTTTGAGTATTTAATTTGTAATCATAAAGTTAGATTTGGTTTCAAAATGAATAAGGTGATGTCTATCCTTTGTCTAAAGTTTGAGCTATGTGATTGTTGTCTTGACAAGGTAAGAAGCCCTGTGAGTCATACCTTTGGTTTTTTACATCATTTCCTTGACATGTCATACATCCAGGTTGTATTCAAAGTCTCCCATTTGTCACTATCAATCCATTCAAGTGTCAAGTCAAAATGGTTTGATGTGCTGCCAACTCACTAGGAGAGTTCGCAACGTACTCTAAGTACTTCATGATTTCAATTTTGTCATCATTGTGATTATAGTATCATGTCAAGGAGGATTTATGGTTTTTAGAGCCTACAATTTAACCACTTCTCTAGGGATTATGTCATACCATCAACTAACAACCTCCTCGAAGTGTCCAAGCTATGTTTGAGTAGTCGTTGTAAACTGGTTAAGGAGGAACATTGGAGGTTAGATAGATTGCAAGCACACTTGTTCAAATTTGATGGAATATACATCAAGATCGGGCTTACCAAGTACTCCATGAGGTTTTAAATTTTTTTTTAAATACTAGAATAAGGGTTTTTGCTAACTCAACTCTTGGCGTTGCGAACTCATTTACTGTAGCGGTTTCTTCTAAATATTTGATCATAAAACCCAAACACTGATGTGGGTTTTTCTGAATTTTTTTTGTGGAGGATAATGATAATGGCATCGACCTGTTGACCAAAATTCATCCTAACCCAATATGGAATTTGAAAGATTAAATTAAAACACCATTGCACTGTAAATTGGCGCTGCAAACTCTTTGTTTTGCATAGTTGTTGGATATCACCTTGTTTGGAGGCTACCAACTATCAGGGAAGGTTCAAATGCTCTTTTAGGAGTTATTTGAACATCTGGGACATGTGTTCCATCTCTATATCAAGCAACATGACCTATTTCAAAAGGCATTTATCTCAATAGACAAGATCCCAAAAAATAGAAATTTGTTAGGATTTTGTTGGAATCTTTTGTAACAAGACTCTTAAATGGAGGATGATCCTATGTAGCTCTTTGGTTTTAACCTCCTTAGGGTAGATATAGATGGAAGTGGATTTTTATAATGGAGGGGTTCAAGTGATTATAGATAGGGGAACTTATACTATTGTTTGCATCCAATTGTGTAAAGTTTCGATGACTATATATATCAAATTCAAGACTATTGGTTAATCAAATATCAATCTCTTTCTTATTACCATATTTTGTATTCAATATTTCTTTGATGTGGATTGTTGGTGAATGATTCATCTCCATTACTTGTTCAAATGTTGCAGTAAAGGATTTGTTTTTATCTACTGGTGCAAGTGCTATCAGATCTTTATTTCTCATTATTTAGGAGGTTCCTTTTGATGATAATTTTTGCTATATGTGCCTCATAATTTCCTTCTCTAATCTAATGCATGTATTACATGTTTCTTTAGTCTTCCATCTTTCATTTATGTTTCAAAAAAACTGATTTGAAGTTATTCAATCCTTTCTTGCTGGTGTATACCTTGTGGATATTTTGTGTTGATATTTAGATATAATTCCTTGAATATTTGTTTCACTCGAGCTTAACTTCTACAAAACGTTTACCAAATTATGGAATCTCTTGATGGGTATTATGCTTTCTCTTTATAAACTCCTAGTGCTAAAATTTTTGGTGTCGTTGCTGGGGAGAGAAGAGTGAAGTTATATTCCCTGGGAGAATGAAATAGATCCATCTCTTGATGGTAAAGAAGATCATGACACAAAGTTTGACTGCAATATTCTACCCGACGAATCCAAAATCAAAGACTCCATTGGAGGAATAATACTGTTGACATAAAGATGAAAAGGTGGAAGGGAAAAAACAGGTATCATCTTATTAGTTTTATCCATGAACTTTTGTTCTATTTCATTAGCTCATTCATGTCTTTCCCCTTGCATATTAAGAGGGTTATTCTTTTCTTCTTCTATTCGAATGACCATAAGATTATTGTTATATATCCCTCTTTGGAAGAAGAAGTTATGCATTCTTCCTGTGTTATAAATTTTGATCCGATCCCTTCAGTTGAAACACATAAGGATGATGATGTACATATATTCATATATCTTGAAACTGATCATTCTTGTCATCTTGTAAATGATAAATCTGATCCATCACCTTCCACCATCACTATTGAAACTTGCAATCAACCTGTTGAACTTGACTTTCAACCCACTGAATATCAGTCTAGAATTAGAGGAAAAGTTTATAAACCCCTAATATTTCCTTTTGTCCTTCATGACTATCCTCCAAACATTTTAGATTACCTTCCTATATTCAATGGAGGATATCACGTGATAGCCAAGAAACACATGGTTTCTTTTGAGTGCTTCACTGACTTATTACAAATTGTTCATGAGGATGTATTCACAAGGATTTTATCTCAATCTCTACATGGGGATGTTGGACAATGGTTTAGACACCTAGAGGATAATTCCATTGGTTCATGGACTGAATTTCATGATGATTTTATGAAATATTGGGGTGAGAAAAAATCCATTGATCAATACCTAACTGATTTTTATGCTTTAAAAAGGGAGGATGATGAAACTCTTATTCAATTCAATAGGAGGTTTCATAGTATTTACCACAACATGCCTATTGAAATTCGGTCGACTGAGGTTGTTGCCATGGTACAATATACAATGGCACAACATCCCAATATATTCCTATACCTCAGAGAAATAATATCACCATCCTTGCAACAGATGTTTGTTGATGTTGAGGAAGTGGAGAGTAATCTTCAGGCATGTGCACAGCTTTCTTATCAGATCTTGGACAATGTTTTAGATGAGGAAGAAACTGAGGAAGTATATAGATAGGAGGAATATTATCTGAGCTTGCAATTGTTTTAGCATGCTTGTGCATCATTTTCAGATCTTAAATTTTTTTCTGATCTTGAAATTATTAAATTAGATTTTTCCATTATTAAATATGCAAATGTACATGATTATAACTCATACCAGCAAGATGAATTTACATATGTAGCTGATCCTTTTCCTAGTTATGAGAAAAGGGTTGATTTTGTTTATGATGAATATCATGAGGAAGATTTTTCAAAAGGTAGTGACATTTTTGTTTCAGATAAAGTTATTGTCCCTCATCATCTTACTGTTGACTTAGAAAATTCGTTAACATTCTTGGCTCATGATAACTTGCTTGATTATATGATTTTAAAATTTGGTCAAAAAGATAGGAAGGAGCTACATGGACAAGTGATTTTGTTCTATTTTTCATCAATAGATGGCCAACAGGAAGAAAGTCAACAAGAAAATAAAAAGGAGCATATTTATGTATCATCATGTATTAATTCTCCCAATATTGATTTTGTATCTCACAATTTTAGAGCAGATTTTTCACAGGACAATAAAGAGGAGGTTGATAAATCATATGGTCAGTCTACAATGCTTTTTTATTCAGAGATGTTGACCAACAATTTCAAGAAGACACTGCAAGTTTCTTACCAAAGGAGATAATCAACAACTAGGAAAATATTTTTTTGTCCATGACTATTTTGAAGCATGTGATATCTATGGGATGTTTCAAGGAGGTCAATAAATTACAGTCTTGTCAGCAGAGCAGATATTATGAAGGAGAAACCTAGTCTTCTAATGCATCTAGAAATATGGCATGTGATTCATGATCCTATATCCATCTACATGGAGTCTATTTGTTCAAAATTTTCCTGCATTAGAGCTTTTTCCATGCAAGCAAGTTGCAATTGTAAGTATCAATTGCTCATAGACTGTCAGCTGCATTTGTTTCATATTTTGTGTGTTTTCTTAAAGAGTTACAAGAAAAATTTATACTTATCAATCATATGATTTTATGTCTTGATTGGAAGTTTCATTACACTTTATTAAGTAGAGTTCAACTGGTTTGAGTAGGGTAGTGTAGAAAATAAGCTCGTTTCTGAGCATTTTATTTTAGTTTTGCAGTAGATAAACAATAAGACTCCATAACCCAATGAAGTCACTACAACAACAGTTCTTCAGACTACTAAGAAAATGGATTTCTAATTCAGATAAGCAGGTTACATTTTACAGGCTTGGAACAAGGTTATGACTCCATAGCCCAATGGATAAGGGAATGGAACTGCATGTTCTTGGAGCCTCACAGTGAGGTCTCCATCCCATGTGGAGCCAGATGTTAACACATAAGATTGTGTGGGTCAAAAAATTCACCTTGGTTTTTGTTTTTAGGACATAGGTTTTGAGTCTTTAAGTTGTAATCATAAAGTTAGATTTGGTTTCAAAATGAATAAGGTTATGTCTAGCCTTGGTCTAAAGTTTGAGCTATGTGATTGTTGTCATGACAAGGTAAGAAGCCCTGTGAGTCATACCTTTGCATTTTTACATCATTTCCTTGACATGTCATACATCCAGGTTGTACTCAAAGTCTCCCCTTTGTCACTGTCAATCCATTCAAGTGTCAAGTCAAAATGGTTTGATGTGCTGCCAACGCATTAGGAGAGTTCGCAACGTACTCTAAGTACTTCATGATTTCAATTTTGTCATCATTGCGATTATAGGATAATTCAAATGAGTATTTGTGGTTTTCATAGCCTACAATTTAACCACGTCTCAAGGGATTATGTTATACCATCAACTAACAGACTCCTCAAATTTTCCAAGCTATGTTGGAGTAGGTGTTGTGAACTGGTTAAGGAGGAACATTGCAGGTTAGATATATAGAAAACACACATGTTCAACCTTGATGGAATGTACATAAATCCCAGGTTTACCAGGTACTCCATGAGGTTTTAATGTTTTTTTAAAGACTGAAAGAATGGTTTTGGCTAATTCATCTATTGGCGTTGCGAACTCATTTCCTATAGCGGTTTCTTCTAAATATTTGATCATAAAACTCAAACGGTGATGTGGGATTTTCTGAAATTATTTTGGAGGATATTGATAATGGCATCAACCTGCTAACCAAAATTTATCCTAACCCAATTTGGAATTTGAAAGATAAAATTAAAACACTAGTGGAAACTCATTTCCTGTAGAGGTTTCTTCTAAAGATGTGATCATAAAACAAAAATAGTGATGTGGGTTTTTTCTGAAATATTTTTTGAAGGAGGATGATAATGGAATCGACATGATGACCAAAATTCAGCCTAACCCATTTTGGTAATTGAAAGATAAAATTAAAACACCAGTGCGATGCAAATTGGCACTGCAAACTGGATGTTTTGCATAGTTGTTGGATATTCTCCTTCTTTGGAGGATGCCAGCTGTCAGGGAAGGTTCAAATGATCTCCTAGGATTTATTTAGACATGAGGAACATGTGTTCCATATCCAAATCAAGCAACATGACCTGTTTCAAAATTCATTTATCTCAATAGACAATATTCCAAAAAATAGGATTTTGTTAGGTTTTTGTTGGAATATTTTGTAATAAGACTCTTAAATGGAGGATCCTATGTATCTCTTTGGTTTCGACCTCCTTAGGGTATATATAGATGTTTCAATATATATGGAAGTGTATTTTGATAAGGGAGGGGTTCAAGTGATTCTAGATAGGGGAACTTATACTATTTTTTGCAATCAACTGTGTACCATGACTATATATATCAGATTCAAGACTCTTAGTTAATAAAATATAAATCTCTTTTCTTATTACCATATTTTGTATTCAATATTTCTTTGATGTGTATTTTTGGTGAATGATTCATCTCCATTACTTGTTCAAATGTTGCAGTAAAGGATTTGTGGTTATCTAATGGTGCAAGTGTTATCAGAGCTTTATTTCTCATTATTTAGGAGGTTTCTTCTTATGACAATTTCTGCTATATGTGTCTCAGAATTGCATGTTGTGATATGATGCATTACATGTTTATTTAGTATTGCATATTTCATTTATGTTTCAAAAACATTGATCTGAAGTTATTCAATCCTTTCTTGCTGGTGTATACCTTGTGGAGATTTTGTGCTGATATTTAGATATAATTCCCTAAATATTTGTTGCACTTGAGCTTAAATTCTACAAAAATTTTAACAAATTATGGAATCTATTGATGGGTATTAGGCTTTCTCTTTATAAGTCTAACAAAAACTCCTAGTGCTAACAAATTTCATAGATTTTGGTAAGTCCCTTGTGTAATGTTTTATTGAATGATTCGACTGCACCATTTTCTTGAGGATGGTATGCAGTTGTTCTTCTATGGTCGATGAAAAATTTCATGAGAAGGACTTGGATTGTCTCATTTACAAAGTGGATCCATTGATCACTGATTAGTTTTACTCGACATCCAAATCTTGTTATATATTCTCGTAGATGAATTTTTCTTTAACTTCTTTGGTACATGACTCTATTGGCTTTGCTTCTGCCCATTTTGTTACATACTCGAATGCAGTAATAATGTACTTTGTGCTTGTTTTTTTTTTACCTTTGGGGAAAGGGTCCAAGAAAGTCGATGGCACAAATTTCAAATGGTAGGATAGGGTTTATTGACTATAAGGGGATTTCGTTTTTCCATAATGTTCAACCCATTCTTTGGCATTTTTCATGTTTCTTTACTTGTTCCCAACAATATTTGTGTAGGTTCGGCCACCAAATACCCACTTGAAGTATTTTTTCGTGTTGTGGTGTCGGCCTGGAAGTGCCCTCCATCTGATCCCACATGTGCTTTCCCAATTATGTTTTCTCTTTCATGTTCTAAAACGCATCTCCTCAAGATGTTGTTAGGTCCTAGTTTATATAGATATCCATTCATGATAATGAATGGGGATGATTTTAGAGATATAGCCTTATTTTCATTTGCAGGGAGATCTTCGAGCGCTTTCCCCTCATCTAAGAAATTTTCTATTTCTTCAAGATATTTTAGTTTTGCTTCAATGCGGAAAAATTGTGCATCTAGTATGTGATCTTCTATGCCAGTCGGATCCTCCCCCGTTTCTAGTCGTGATAGTTGGTAAGGTCGGGCGTAATTGTTTCTTGTTCAGACTATTACGTTGAATTTGAAATCTTGAAATAACAATAGAAAATGACATATTTTCCATTGATGCACTATTTTTTTAAAGAGATACTTCAAGGCATGGTGATCTGTAAAAAAATGTAAACAGGTTCGCAAGTAAGTAATGTCGGAATTTATGCAATGCAAAGATCATCAAAAAGGATTCTCATTATGTGGTTGAATAATTTCTCTCTTCTTTATTTAGCTTCTGACTAGCATAAGAATTAGGACGTTTTATTTTGTCTTTATATGGTTGTGTGATAAATGATCTTACAACAACATTTGATGTGTCGACATGTACATGAAATATTCTCGACCAGTAAGGGAATTTAAGTATGGGGGATTATTTAATAATTCAAATGACTCTTGATAATATTGGCTCCATCTGAATTCAACTTCCTTCTGAAGTAACTTTTCCATTGGAAAATTAATCTCTGAATAATGGCATATGAACTTTCTATAATACCTAGTATGTCCAAGGAAGATTTTTATCTTCTTTTTATTGACAGGTGGTCTTAAGTTGAGGATGGTTTTGATTTTTGTCATGTATATATTCACACCATCCTTGCATATGAAATGTCCTAAAAGGATGCCAATTGGGGTAGCGAAGACACATTTCTTGATACTTAGTGACATCTGAATTTTTCTGCATATTTCAAGCATTAGTCTGAGCCATTGTATGTGATTTTTAAATAAGTTTTATATGGTCAAGTCGTCGAAATAGACAACCATAGTCTTGTAAATATATTCTTGAAAGGCCTTCACCACTATCCTCAAGAATATTATAGGGGAACTTTTTATCACAAATGGCATTACCCTATAGGAAAAAGAGAAAAATTCATATACAAATGTTTTCTTTGGTTGGTCCTCTTTAGCTATGGGTACTTGGTTGTATCCTGATAACCAATTTGTAAAGGAGTAACATTCATGTCCCATGAATTTATTGATTATTTCATCAGAAAATGGAGTGGGGAACATATCTGTTAGTGTTAATTTATTGAGTCCTCTAAAGTCGACACAAATTCTTAACTTTTTAGGGTCATACTTATTTTGTTGGACCACCATGGGGATTTCCCATTATAATTTTTCGATCGGGTATATAATTTCTATTGCTAACATTTCATCGATTTCTTTCTACATGATCAATTTGTATTTATGTGCTAGCTTATAAGGTCGTTTTTTAATTGGTTTTTCTCCTAGGATGAGGTCGATTTTCACCTCCCCTATTTCTTGTACAAGTACCTTTAAGTCATTATAGTCTTGGTAAAACACATCTTGGTACTCCTTCAGTAGGTTGATAATATCAATTGTCTACATTTCTGACCAATAGTCACCTAATCATGCCATATTAGGTTGATTTTCATTTGATATATTAAATTCCTTTGTCTTTATCTCAACATTAATCAATTACGGCGGTTTTTCTTCATCAAGGTGTCGTTCCCCTTATTTGAATTTAGTAAAAATTTCTGGGAATTCAGGATTTTTTGGATCCTCCTTCTCTTCCTTGGTTACTTTTAATATTGATTTTACATAATTTTGCATGGTTGGGTGATTACATTTCCATCGAAAATTTTGGCTAGGAAATTTTTTGTTTTCCATGTTGGTTTGTTGAGTAATTGTACTTTCGTTATTCTCTCTCAAAAAAAGGTGGTATGTCGATGTTGATCCCATGTTGAATGTCATTTTCCCTTTTCCTTTTTGCATGGATGGAGCCAATTTTTCAACAAAACTTTTGATTATCTAGGGTACTTCTCTTAAGTGTTCTTCTTCCGAGGTGAATTCAAAATATTTGATAAAGTTCTCTTTGATGTGAGGCAAGTTGAGTGTGTGACCACATGCTTCTTCAATTTTTTACCATTTGTGTGGTATTTCATCCTGCATATTTGGGAACATATGCAGCCATACTCTTTCATCCATGTAGCCTATTCTGCTCCATTCATTTTCACAACGGTGAATGTGTTCCACTAGGTTGTATATTATTTTGAAGAGAGGAATGTCGACTATTTTAGCCAGCTTATTTTCTCCAAATAATTCTATAAAATAATTTGACACGTTTGTCCATGTTTGTAGTCTTGGGGAATGTGTTTCCCACCATCTTGCAGCTTGGCCTGTGAAAGTTTCCAATGGGATTTGGGTTCTACCCTATTCTCCTACACATTTAGAAAATTCTTCAATGTGTTTCAATGGTGCATTTTGTTTTTTATAGCACAATGGACTTTGTTATCACTAAAAATTCATCTGCAACATTGCAGGAAAATGGTTACAGAAATAAATCATCTCCAAACACCTATTACTTCACCTAAAGCACCCAAAAATGCATTTCCAAGAGGCAAAAACTATACAACAAGACAAAAATTGACATGTGCTAAAACACTAAAGGAAGCACGCGCACAGTGCACGGGACAAAGAAGCCCGTAGAGCACACAATGCATCATATGCATGATTGTGTATGAGAAAATTCGTGCACTTCTGTGAATGACGCATTTATGGTTCTTGTCGTCCCCTCACCCACTTCTAGACCAACTCCCAACTTGATTTGACCCTCAAATCTGAGATGAATCTGAATGGGGGGTTGATCAAAGACCTAAGGGTGCCCTAAAGGGCCCCTTTTCCACACTAAGAGTTGGTTGAGTATTGCCTCAAAGACATGCTATTAAAGGAGGCCATGGGTGCACTAAGAATTCAGGAATCTCATTGTATTGTTATGTTGCCTCTATCCTCTCTCAAGAAACCTCTTTTCTTCTTTGAGTGTTCTAGCATCATCTCAATAAGCTATTCACATCACCTCTTGAGGGAATAGGCTTGGATTTATTCACCATTTTCTTTCTAGTTTATCATTTGTAAGAAGAGCTCTCACATATGGGAATCAAGAGCCCTCCCAAGGAGGAAGAGGGGATCCATAAGTCCTCCTTTATCTACAGTGTTTTCTCACTAATATAGTTATCCATTGGTGGCATGATTATTGGTCATTTGGTTGATTGATCTTGGTTCAAAGTTTCTTATGCATTTTAGTTTTATTTCCTTAGTTATTTTCTTAGTTGTTTGTTTATTTCAAGTGTTTGAATTGATTAATTCATACACTAACCTCTGTCATGTCTAGCAGGCCCAACCAGAATTGTAAGTGCCCTTCTTTTTCTCATTCAATTGGTGAAAAGGACACAACAGATTGGTGACCATAATGGGGTTAAGGTATCAATTTCATCTCTATTTGGGTTGTTTGAGAACTTATTTTTGACCCACTTTCCTTATAGGGATCATAACCAACCTAGAATTACCTATAAGGAGCTAGGTTTGGAGCTGGAGGAGGAGAATTCCACTTAAAATACCCCCCCCTCCCCCTTGGACACATATCAGAATGTGTGTAGGCATTCCATCCCACAGACACTCATTTTGAGCATTGTGTGCCAATAGTACTTCAGTTCTTTGTGCATTTTGTGCACAGTGCGCCAAAAGATCTTCGGTTCTATGTGCATTCTATGCATTGTGTGCCCACTGCACCTTTTTCTGAACTGTGACCCACACATATGTCCAGAATTACAACATTATAAGAGTTTTTGTGATGTTTTGAAAGGCCTCTAGCCTTCAAAATCTTGATTTTATGCAATTTGTAAATGCATCACACTTAGATTTCCTTCCCACGTTAGTCAAAACATAGGCACTTAGGGGGTTAAAAAGAACCACATTTCTCCTCTTTTGCTTTGAGTTGCCACATGGATGGCTTGTTTTGATTGTGAAAGTTAGGTTGATATCCTTTACTATCACATATATAAACACTTGCATTGGGACCAGAAATCAAACTTTAATCATTGAGTATGCTCTTCTCTCACATGATAGAGCAATATTGAGAATCATAAAAGTGATTAAGGGGACATTTCATCTTTTTTAACAAAAATTTTAGGAGAGGAAAAAGCCCCCCTAGGGATCCTCTTAGTTTCTTTTCCAAACATCTTAAATTTGTAAGGGCCCATACATGCTCACATGTTGCAAAGTTAGGATAGTTTTTGAAGCTACTTTCTTAGTTTACATCACTATGGGAGTTTAAAAATTATAGTAACGGGCCCATTCATAGCCACATGCTTGAAATCTAGGATAGTTGTTCAAAATCCTTCTTATATTAAATAACATTAGGGAGTTTAAAGGATTGGTAAGGACCCACATGTCCACATGCTAGTTCTTTAGGGACTTTAAAATTCTTCAAGGTTGTACCAATGGCATCTAGTGAGATATGTAATCAAGATTTGTAAGGACCACAGGAAATCCACATGTTGCAAATTGACACCTAACTTATTAAAAATTGGCACATTTTATCACTTGCTCGCACACAAAGTCACTTCTCACTCACATAATTTCATCTCGAATTGTGGAGGTTGAATTAAGTTTCCTCCAAACGAATTATGAAATGTCCCACTATTTCTTGAAGAAATTATCTACACCCACTTAATTACAATGAGATTGGTTCACACCCCCAATATCTCAAACAACCACATCTAAAAATTTTCTAAAAACTCACTAAGTTTTCCTCCACAGGAGGTGCCAAAAGAATTTTTTTAGTATAGATAGGATCTCGGGGGTAGGCATCCAAATAACCCCCCGTTATCTGGTTCTCACATCTTCAAAACATTATAATTTGACAAATAGGGAGCTTTAAAATCCTCCAATTCAAGTGTTCCTAAAACCATAAGGCAGGGATATACCCATGAAGGGTTGAAGGCCGATGTCCGGTTGTTCTGTGTGTCCCCCCTTGATTCACCCAACTCTTGGAAGGGATCCATCCCATGACCCATTTTTGTGGCCAAAAATATAAATGTCGCACTTTGATCGAGGTACTGAGTGGCCAAATTTTAGGACATCTACCCAGGTGGAAATTGTGGGTTGCAATTGCACCTTGATTAGATTTTGTGTGGCTATTAGTAAATATCACCAGATCTTTTGGGATATGCACCCTCTACCCCTCATTATAATTGATTGTTTCATCCTTCACTAGTTCCTCTTCCGGTGGCTTCAGACCCTACTACTGAGTACTATTGGAAGGTCCAGTGCTATTTGAGAGGAAGGAAATTATGTATTTTTAAGACATAATAATTTGTTTTCTTTGTTCTCCCACATGGACAAAAATCCACCTACCCACATGTATGCTTATTTTCAATTGATTTATGTATGATGCTCATTTGATTACATGTGATTGTGAGATATATTGTGAAGGTCCAAGTTATACAAATTCTCTTGTTCATTTATTTCTCTCATCACCATTTTCAGACATTCACTTTGCTAGTTGGACATCATAGGGGACCCACAGAATCCCCGTCGCTCCAGACACTTGAAAAATATCCCTCCTATCATAGGAGGAGTTCCTAGTCTCGCCAACTCAACGGCTCAACCATCTCACACCCCTGTGAGTGCCACTATTTTGGGATCAGCTTTGCTTGGTTCCACTTTAATTGGGTCCAATTCCCAAAACCAACCATCCACTAGCTCTCCTTCACAAGTAGGTGGGGGCCAAACTTCTTCTCAATGGACAAACACAAACCCACCAAACCCCCCTCAAGGGTCAAGTACAGAACTGTTGACGGACGAAATTGACCGTCCGTCAACTGGAAGAGTCGAACCAGTTCGGGGTTGTCTAATAACCCAAGCCGTTTGGAATGAACCACCCTGACAGTTTTAGCGGCTCCGTTAGCCGATCTAAGGTCCTAAGAAACAAAAATAAAAACTACTATAAACTAACTAACTAAAACTAACTATTAAAACAAACTAAACTAATCTAACTAAAATGAAATAAAACAAACTAATAAACTAAACTAACTATTCTATATACAATCTACTATCTAATACTATACTAACTCTAACTAATTAAATATCTAACTACCAACAGAAATATAACTTATTCACAAAATGTACAATATCTACAATTTGCAGATTTGAATAAAACCCGAAAAACTCATTTGCATCCTGCCCTAAGACAGAGAAAGATATTTTTTGTTGATTTTATAATTCTATGAACAAGAGATAAAACAAAAACTAACCAAACTAAACAAATAATATACTAATTCTAACTACAAATCTAACTAACATACATCTAACTAAACTACTAATATTATACTAACAAATTAATCAAACAATAAATAACAAACTAACCTGGAGAAACGCTCCAGGTTTGTCCTGTGTATGATGATTGTCTTAGTTGATCGGAGGGAGGAAAGTCGCACTGAATTATCTAGGCGCTCCTTGTAAACAGAAAGTTGCAGTGCTCTTTAATATAATTACAAGAAAAACAAGACATAAAAATTACAACAATCATATGATTTATAAATCTTCACAGTTAGATAAACTTGTATGCCAATACTTATACAAAATAATTCAATTGATGAAGAAGAGAAATATGTCATTCATTAACTGAACAAAGTAATTGTTTTGTTTTTTAAGTATTGAAATAAATTAGATATGGATAGCACATTAATTAAATCATATCATTCTGCAATAGACTATGATAGATAAAGTAGTCTATAATCAATTGCAAATGACATGCATAAACTTGAAACAAAAGATTGATATATTGAAAAGCGAAAGTTGTAGCAAAACATCAACTCTTGTCTCAGTTTGTATTAGAAATCCATAGCCTGGTTATCCCACAAGTGAGGATGCTCCTTATTACACAAAATAATAAGTATTTAAAGACCTTCTACAGGGTAAAACATCCCGGTAGAAGTTATCAAACTGTTTACAGAAAATTTGGGAAGATATCCCAAGTCTGACTAAACTAGGAACCTAAAATAAAAACTAAATCACACAAATATCTCTTAGACTTTCCAGCATGCCCAATGCAATTCGGATGTACCTGAAAAGGGTTAAAAATGAAAAATTTAGGCAGATATTTTGTTAAAGAAAATGATAAAAATCTAATTCTATAGACTAGCTACAGAATCTTGCGATTCTGTAGCTGGTCTAAATCAGACACGGAATCAACATTAAAATCAATTCAATTATTTAAAGAATTAAACCCAACTAACATCTAATAGCTATTTGAAACGAATCATTCAAATTGAAATTGTTATACTAATTCGAGATCAAAACAAAACTAAAATCAAATGACTATAGAGCTGCATATACTCTGTTTCGTTTGTTGCCACAAAGTCGGGTGAACAAAATCATATCGAACAGTAATGAAATCATTTCATATCAAACTAAAATCGATACAATTAAAACAAATCATAGGCAATTGTTATGCTGCCTCATCAACAGGAAACACGATCGAATCCAAACAAGATCATTTTCAAATCGTCATAACTGTATTGACATAACAAACGATCTGTGCCATAAGCGAATCAAATCAAAACTGGCGCCTAAATTGTCACAAATTAAATCGTAACGAGATCAATCAATTGATAACAGGGTTCGTAAGAGTTGTCCGATCATTTGTTATTGCAAAATGGGGCAAACAAAATCATTCACGAAATCATTTCTTGAATTCAGTTTGAAATGATTATTACCCGAATTTCTTCATACGAATTTGACAGAAATAACATAGGTCAATCTGAGTTAACAAACTCGTTTGAAAATTAAAATTAACAGATCTGCAATCAAGTCTATTTTTTATACGAATACAACTCATAAAATCGATCATACTAACTGAAGATACACAACAATCCAATCAAGCGAATCGAACAGCTAGGGTTTAACATAGTCGTCGTGAATCAAAACCATTCCATGATTCGGGCGTGAATATCATTTGCACAAGCTTAAATGAGAGTGTTGTTTCCATAAAACAGAGTCATTCTTTCCAAATCAAAATCGAACAGAGTTGTATTCCTGTTTTAGAAGATTACATGACACATCATATTAAAAGATCGTAACAACCAAACTCACGAAACCATCTCAATTAGGGTCTATGTGATCCGACTGCAACGAAATCATACCAAATCAAAATATGATCATATTCTAAATCTAGCATGAAAACCTCTTGTTCAGATTAGATATAAAACAAATCCAATTGAAAGCAAATCAAATCCGATAAAAATCTATCAATGACTAAACTGGGCATGAGCAAATCGTGTATCCAAATCGAAACTTAAATTATTTTTAGCAAAGCGAAAACAATGTATAGGATGAACATCATTGTGACAGAGCCACTTCAAAGGATAGACAGAGCTATTCAAAAGCCAAATTCAAATATATTAATCCAAGGAATTCACAAAATGCAATTGATACATAATTCATACCTGTATGACGAGCAGACGACTTGATCATGACATTTTGGAGTTGACAATGGCTGTAACTGATTCAACATTTTTAAATATGATGGAACTAGTGGTTCTTTGCTTCCTGTCAGTTGCTTGAAGCTTGTCCCTTTGGCTGGTCAACACTGCAACTTGACTTTCAAGTGATTGGATCCTCAACTGTAATAAGGGGACGTCTATATAGTATTGTTCCAACCACATATCACATTGGTCACATGACAACTGTCCGGGCTTCGAAAAAGCAGGTGAGGGTTTGGTTAAATTGTTGAGGGTTTCATTAGGTATCTTGATCCCTGGGTAAATGGGATTGTTCCTTAGGCAAGGGGGAAGATTTGAAATGAAATCGTAAGGTGGCTCGGAGCACAGACCCTGTGAGTAAGGGTACTCACTAGCTAGGAATCATTCTATGTCAGAGTCTGAACAACCATTCGAAGCCAACTCATGTTTCTATAAGATTCCTTTCTAGAAGATTCGAGATTTTTATCTTTTTCCTTCCTTTGGAACATGTTCGCACCCTGACAGCTAGGTACAGTGCGAACCCTTCGCACTCTAGCTTAATGCAGCCTGCGAGAATCAGGTATTCTCACAGGCAGCTATATAGGTAGCCTGCGAACATCTCTTAAAAGCATGATTTCTGGAAGCAGACAAATGTAACTTTTCTCAGGAAAGTGTTCTTAGTGAAGAGTTTGATTTTCCATCATCATAACATCATCATAACATCATCACGATGACCAAAATTGTGGATAACAGAATACCCCCCAAAGTTTGAGAGTGGAATCAGTGACAGTCAATAGACTTTGTAAGCTGCATGTGTGTGTCAAGAACCAAGAACACATCTAATCGGAAACCTGCAAACATCCAAGCATCGATAGAATATCATGTATACCAATTCCTGAGGTAGGCATTCCCATACTCAAATCATAGACTGATGACATTATAAACAAAGGTCATGGCCACCAATCATACACTATGGATCCATGCAGTTATAATATATCATAGCCACTTTAATACACTGTGGATCTATGTGACAAATTTTCAGTCAAGACGACATAGCCATGAAACATACACAGTGGATCTATGTGTCGCAAATTATACATACTCCATCGCAACCTGGACCACTTAAGACAATCTCCAGGGTCTTCAACCTCATCGCCCAAAGTACGAATCTAACCATGCGATTACATGTGTTGAAGTTGAACATGGTAGAAACCACTTGATTACCGGTCATTGATGCAACCGTTAACAAGTGCGAGGGAAATCACCATTGATGTCAATGACTCCCAAGGTACTAAAGTACAATCCATCGACTGTGAATAAATGAGTTGATGTCGAACAATCGACAGAATCTTTCGATTAGGGGTCAATGATGTAAACCCACTGTCAAAAGCGAGGAAACTTGCCATTGAGGCATGCAAGCTCCAAGGTACTGAATGATTTCTAATTCTTAATCCCGGATAATGTGTTGATGTCGACGGGACAAGACTTGTCACAGGAGGGCCTTGATGTATCCCCCATCAATGACACAAAATGAGTAACAGAGTTTGAAAGTGAAACAGAGCATGTGACAATTGGACTTTGGACACAGGGAAGGCCGACACGAAGAGAATGGATAACTGCAGATGGTCGACTCAAATAGAGGTTTCAGACGGACTTCTCTTGAACATATGAATGACACGACCAATGATTTGGTAGCATAGACTCAAAGACGACACATGGAAATACCTTGATATCAAATCGAATGAGAGACAAATGGATTACCCAAACCAGCTTCAGATGATGAATAGGGGGTGTCATGTTCAAGAGCGACACTTACTGCCAATTAACACAAAGATGAAACATATCCCTTTCCCAAATTTTCCCCCACCATTTCTGGCAAGTACCTCTTTATTTTTACACAAGCTTGAAGAGGATCACATATGCTTGTTGATATAAGCTCATCCTTCAGATGAGTCCTTCGGAGTATTTTTAACGAGCCCTAGGAAGGAGTGGTTCGGTCCCATCACAGGTCTGTCAATGTTTGTTTAACGAGTCCATAGATAGCAAACTTGAAGGTTTTTCAAGATTATAGAGTTTGGAAAAACACTTAAAAGAGAACTCTCTCAGTTCCTTTTTCGTACAGTAGTCCAACGAGACTGAAAAAGGGTTAAACTATCGCTTGAAGGACGCATACTTCAAATACTTTATCGAGCGTGAAAATAGCGAGGTCGCTCAGCAATATTTTCCTGTTTAGAGAGTCTGAAAAGAGCTTAAAGATAACTCCAGGGGGGTTCCTTTTTCGTATAACCACAACGAGCCCGAAAAAGTGATAAAACAACGCTCAGTCACGTTCTTATGTTTTTCACAAGCGCAAGAACGGACAAAAGGCGCTCGAGGTTTTAAGTCAAAACCCTAGAAAATAAACAAAATCACACCACACCGTAAAAGTTTTGTCCATAACCATCTGTATTTGTTACCTGCAAGTCATTTTACTCATTTTCATATTAGTAATTAGGATTAAATAATGAATAAACATAAAAACCTACTTTTGACATAGTAAAAAGTAAATAAAATGAATCCATAACACATTTTACCATATCATTTTACCCTTTTACCATTTGAGTTCAAAAAACTTCATTTTACCCTTCTACCTTCAGTGTTGATTTCTGGGAGCTTCGGGCGATCATTCCACGAGCCGTCTGCGGTATTTTGGTAAGCTCTCCATTCTCTATCTTTTCATGGTTCAAATTTATGATTCCATTGGTTAAAAGTCAAGTTTTAAGTCCGTTTTTCAAACCCTATGCATGTAGAGGAATTCTCGTAGGCTGCCCATATGGGGCCTGCGAGAATGCCTCATTCTCGCAGGTGGGCCTAAGGTAGCCTGCGAGAAGTTCACACTACGTGCCATAGGTCACCTATGAACAACGCAAATTTTAAAAATTTATGCAACGTTTAGCCAAAAGAAAGAATTATTCCCATGTTTAAGAGTATTAACCATCTTCATATGTTTCCCATGCAGGTTTATAGCCATCATCATGGTGCTCGAATGGAGAGAACGGGAACATGAGGAAGATAATACAAACACTGAAAATCACCCTCCAACCATTGCTTCCTTAAGAAATTGCGGTCTCCTGAAATATTTCTGCATCTCGGGCATGCGAGCCCAAGCTCGATTGCTAGAGTACTTGGTCCGAATGTGGGATCCGAACCAACAAGTTTTCAATGTCGGTGATCACACATTAACTATCAACATTGAGGACATATTTCTTGACCGGGTTATCCAGGCGAGGTTCCTATGTCAGTTTCACCAGTAGCGGAAGGGGTGGTTTGAAAATGAGTGAATATTGTGCCCAGTATTGTGTGCCTGAGGCTGAACGACAGAAAGAGAAAGTGGCAATTTGGGGAGTGTCTGACATAACTCTCTGTACCATTCTCTTCACTATTTCTCCACATATGGCTATGCAGAGCTATTTTTAGTATGCCATCAAGTGTACTGAGCCTCGGGTATTCAACTGGGTTGATGCCATTTTACGCAGTCTCAAAAAATAGTTGACCAAATGCAGGCATGGAGATCTAAAACAGTTTGGATATGGATCTCTATTAGTGTCCTTCTTCTATGAGAGGGTCCCTGTGTTTAGACTTCAGGCTGAGTGGCACTTTTTGGGTCCCAGGGATCCAAGGATGTTACGATGGTGTCGACTCATGGCCCGGCATGTGGCAGGGCCTATCGTCAGGTATGACGATACCTTCTTCGACTGGCTTCAAGGCCAGATGTTGATGGTAGAATATTATGCATATGTTGGCTTAGATTTCCGTGGTGATCCTGACCTTGCACTGCCTGAGGATGCACATTGGGGAGATATCGGTAAGAAGTACACCAATTTTAATCTTTTAAATGTTTTTGTATTTTTAACATATTCAAATTTTTTTTGTTTTATAGATTTACCCAAAGACTAACATCAAATACTTGTTGATAACACAGACATTGGACCATATCGACCTACTAGTAGTTCTCCTCTCCAACGACGAGGAGAGGCAGGAGTAGCAGTTCCACAGTACGCTGAGGACTATCTGACGGTGGAGCAGAATTTAGAGGGTTTGATGGCAGATGTTCCAGATATGGCTCTGGAAGAGATTCCAAGACGCGATCAGTGTCACACTGTGGGAGTCTCTGCATCTATGG
The DNA here is from genome assembly GCA_000966675.3 of Picea glauca. Classification (NCBI taxonomy): domain Eukaryota; kingdom Viridiplantae; phylum Streptophyta; class Pinopsida; order Pinales; family Pinaceae; genus Picea; species Picea glauca. The sequence continues at coordinate 248,431 of JZKD02S1675424.1, forward strand.
GTCGACTGCTCTGCAGAGTTGCCAGGACATTAGTGTGTTATCATGAACGTCATTCGTGACGTCCTTATGTAGAAGCCATGAGCTTCAATTTTTGACATTTTGGTCTTCGGACAAACATTTTGTAAAAACAAACTTTGATCATTATTATATATACACGGCTTCTACTGGCTTACTTTACATTGTGTACATTTTAATGTGTTTGATTTATAAATGATTTAAATGCCTGTCCAATACATAATTAGATAAAGCATCTGTCAATGTATTAAGACATCTAGGAATGTGTTGGTATTCAATGTGATCAAAATATCATTCCAAGTGGAAAATCCGCAAATATACCCTTAATAAAGTAGGACTTCGAATAGAATATACATTACTGAGTTGTAGTACTACAAGCTACGAGTCAAGTCGTACAACCAAATGATGAATTCCAAGAGAGATAGCATCAACCAGTAATTCAACCACGGTGCTATACTCTGCGATGTTGTTAGTTGCTCGGCCAAGACATATACCTCGTAGAGATATGAGTTTGTTTGTTGGGGCATAGATTGCCCATGCAACGGAAGCTAGGTTCTGAGTACTACGACTAGCTCCATCAGCGAAGCCAATATAGGGAAGTGAATACTTCGACATCTGGCAATCAAACACAACATCACATAAGGGAAGAGACCAGATAATGTCAAAAGAAAAACTAAAGTAACACACACACGCAGTATGATACATAAAATACAAGTACTCATGCACAAATAACTTATGCATAGTACTTCTTTAAGTACAACCCATTCCTGGGTTCACTCAAAGGTACACCATCATAATCAACTAGTTCATATGCTCCTTTTTCCAAAACTTTGATGACAATGTAGGGACCACGCCACATAGGTTCAAATTTCCCGGCTCCTAGGACATCTTTATCTTGTTCATACAGAAGAACAAGATCACCTTCAGAGAAAACATGAGGCTTGACATGCTTGTCATATTGTGCCTTAATGCGTTTCTTTTGGGCTTCTATTACTAATGTGGCATCACGTCGGGTCTTGTCTAATCACATCAAATACAACAGACGTTCCTCTTCGGCAGAAGTATTGGGTAAGAGCTCTACAACTAGCTTCAAAGAAGGTATTTCACATTCTATTGGCAGAATGGCTTCCATGCCATAAACT
>JZKD02S1675424.1:271465-290539 GCA_000966675.3 Picea glauca
CAAACTTTTCCAAAAAGCATGACTCAAACTTTTCCCAAGACATGATGGTATGGGGTTGTTGGGAAAAGTACCATGTGGATGCATTACCCTCAAAAGTATAAGGGAACAACCTACAAAAAATGTCTTCATGTTCGACATTGCGGAGTCTTATGGCTAACATAATTTTTTTTATGTGATCTTCAGCGATCTGTTTTGAGTCAGGATCAAACTTGGGAAGCCATTTCTCCTGATGTTTAGGTAAAGGATGTTGAGCTCAGGTTACAACTACGACATCCTATTCAAGCCAAGGTCTAGTAGGGTTGTTCCGATTTGCCATTGGGGTAGTGGGTGTGGAAGGCTGAGAAGGGGAATCACCTTCGTCAGAGGAATATTCTCCAGAAGAGGAAGGATATGATGGAGGTGGTGAAGGGGGTATCCCAGATCCTCCTGCAGCAGGATTTGAGATTGGATCTGAAGGATTCACAGTGATATCAGTGCCTCCTAATTATTCTCTGATATAAGAGAAATCCAAAGGTTGGCCCCACAGACGGTTAGGTTTCCTTAAACGGGCTAAGGCACTATGTCTTTTAATAAGAGATTGACAGACAATCTCTTGTATGTCACCACCTGTGGGATTAGGGGTTGTTGGCTCAACTATGATCTGTGGATCGTCGGTTGAAGTAGTTGTTGTTTGAAGGGGAATATTATCGTTTGAATGGATTCTAGTCATTATAGGTGAGCGATTAGGTGGTGGGGGAATCTTGCGACTGCCTCGTACCATTAATTAAATGCAGGCCCTCCTTCTAGCGCCATTTGTTGACAGGAAAAATTGATCGTCCGTCAACTGGAAGAGTGGAACCGGTCCGGGGTTGTCTAATAACCCAAGCCATTTGGAATGAACCACCCTAACGGGTTTAGTGGCTTCGTTAGCCGATCTAAGGTCCTAAGAAACAAAAAGAAAAACTACTATAAACTAACTAACTAAAACTAACTATTAAAACAAACTAAACTAATCTAACTAAAACGAAATAAAACAAACTAATAAACTAAACTAACTATTCTATATACAATCTACTATCTAATACTATACTAACTCTAACTAATTAAATATCTAACTACCAACGGAAATATAACTTATTCACAAAATGTACAATATCTACAATTTGCAAATTTTAATAAAACCTGAAAAACTCATTTGCATTCTTCCCTAAGACAGAGAAAGATATTTTTTGTTGATTTTCTAATTCTATGAACAAGAGATAAAACAAAAACTAACTAAAATAAACAAATAATATACTAATTCTAACTACAAATCTAACTAACATACATCTAACTAAACTACTAATATTATACTAACAAATTAATCAATAAATAAATAACAAACTGACCTAGAGAAATGCTCCAGGTTTGTCCTGTGTATGATGATTGTCTTAGCTGATTGGAGGGAGGAAACCCGCACCAAATTATCCAGGCGCTCCTTGTAAACAGAAATCTGCAGTGCTCTTTAATATAATTACAGGACAAACAAGACATTAAAATTACAACAATCATATGATTTATAAATCTCCACAGTTAGATAAACATGTATGCCAAGACTTATACAAAATAATTCAATTGATGAAGAAGAGAAATCTGTCATTCATTAACTGAACAAAGTAATTGCTGTGTTTTTTAAGTATTGAAAGAAATTGGATATGGATAGCACATTAATTAAATCATATCATTCTGCAATAGACTATGATAGCTAAAGTAGTCTATAATCAACTGCAAATGACATGCATAAACTTGAAACAAAAGATTGATATATTGAAAAGCGAAAGTTGTAGCAAAACATCAACTCTTGTGTCAGTTTGTATTAGAAATCCATAGCATGGTTCTCCCACAAGTGAGGATGCTCCTTATTACACAAAATAATAAGTATTTAAAGACCTTCTACAGGGTAAAACATCCCTGTAGAAGTTATCAAACTGTTTACAGAAAATCTGGGAAGATATCCCAAGTCTGACTAAACTAGGAACCTAAAATAAAAACTAAATCACACAAATATATCCTAGACTGTCCAGCATGCCCAATGAAATTCAGATGTACCTGAAAAGGGTTAAAAATGAACAAGTTAGGCAGATATTTTGTTAAAGAAAATGATAAAAATCTAATTCTATAGACTAGCTACAGAATCTTGCGATTCTGTAGTTGTTCTAAATCAGACACAGAATCAACATTAAAATCAATTCAAATATTTAAAGAATTAAACCCAACTAACATCTAATAGCTATTTGAAATGAATCATTCAAATTGAAATTGGTATACTAATTCGATATTAAAAAAACAACTAAAATCAAATGACTACAGAGATGCATATACTCTGTTTCATTTGTTTCCATAAAGTCGGGTGAACAAAATCATATCGAACAGTAATGAAATCGTTTCATATCAAATTGAAATCGATACAATTAAAACAAATCATAGGCAATTGTTATGCTGCCTCATCAATAGGAAACACGATCGAATCCAAACAAGATCATTTTCAAATCGTCATAACTGTATTGACATAACAAACGATCCGTGCCATAAGTGAATCAAATAAAAACTGGTGCATAAATTGTCACAAATGAAATCATAACGAGATCAATCAATTGATAACAGGGTTCATAAGAGTTGTCCGATTGTTTGTTATTGGAAAATGTGGCAGACAAAATCATTCACGAAATCATTTCTTGAATTCATTTTGAAATGATTATTACCCGAATTTCTTCATACGAATTTGACAGAAATAACATAGGTCGATATGAGTTAACAAACTCGTTTGAAAATTAAAATTAACAGAGCTCCAATCAAGTCTATTTTTGATATGAATACAACTCATAAAATCGATCATACTAACTGAAGATACACAACAATCCAATCAAGCGAATCAAACAGCTAGGGTTTAACATAGTCGTCGTGAATCAAAACCGTTCCATGATTCGGGCGTGAATATCATTTGCACAGGCTTAAATGAGAGTGTTGTTTCCATAAAACAGAGTCATTCTTTCCAAATCGGAATCAAACAGAGTTGTATTCCTGTTTTAGAAGATTACATGACACAACATATTAAAAGATCGTAACAACCAAACTCATGAAACCGTCTCAATTAGGGTCGATGTGATCCGACTGCAATGAAATCATACCAAATCAAAATATGATCATATTCTAAATCTAGCATGAAAACCTCTTGTTCAGATTAGATACAAAACAAATCCAATTGAAAGAAAATCAAATCCGATAAAAATCTATCAATGACTAAACTGGGCATGAGCAAATCGTGTATCCAAATCGAAACTTCATTTATTTTTAGCAAAGCGAAAACAATGTACAGGATGAACATCATTATGACAGAGCCACTTCAAAGGATAGACAGAGCTATTCAAAAACCAAATTCAAATATATTAATCCAAGGAATTCACAAAATTCAATTGATACAGAATTCATACCTGTATGACAAGCAGACGGCTTGATCATGACATTTTGGAGTTGACAACAGCTGTAACTGATTCAACGTTTTTAAATATGATGGAACCAGTGGTTCTCTGCTTCCTATCAGTTGCTTGAAGCTTGTCCCTTTGGTTGGTCAACACTGCAACTTAACTTTCTAGCGATTTGATCCTCGATTGTAATAAGGGGACGTATATATAGTATCGTTCCAACCACATATCACATTGGTCACATGAAAAGTGTCCGGGCTTCGAAAAAGCAGGTGAGGGTTTGGTTAAATTTCCAAGGGTTTCGTTAGGTAGTTTGATCCTTGGGTAAATGGGATTGTTCCTTAGGCAAGGGGGAATATTCGAAATGAAGTCATAAGGTGGCTTGGAGCACAGACCCTATGAGTAAGGGTACTTGCTATCTAGGAAGCATTCTATGTTAGAGTTTGAATCCTCACTAAGGACTATGGGCTTCTGTTCAACACTAGGTTTAGGCTTATTCCTAGCCATTCTTGAGATAAGCCGAGCATTCTTTTTTCCTTTTCCATCAATAGTAGGGTTTGCCTTGGCCTTTTTGCTTATAGGATTTTTAATAGCCTCAATCTTCTCAGTTATAGCGTCGGGTAAGTCAACATCAAGGTCGACCGAAGGTTTAGGAGAAGGAAGTAGGACATGGAAGGGCACGGGTGGCTCGACCTTGGCTTCATTAATCACAGGATTTTCAATCTTGACAGGGTCTGTATCATGAAAACCATTTAGAGTGATAAAATCTCACCAGCTATCATCGTGGAGACTTAAGTGATGAACAATGATAAGTCTGATTAGTCCATGGTGGAACAGGCTACTATCGGCCTTCTCCCTTTTAAACCTTTTTGACATTTTGTATAGGCTACGCTGGAAGTAGAATGGCATATTCAATGGATATCCTATAAAATTCATTAAAAAACACAGGTGGTAAAGAAAAACGAGTCCATATCGACCCTCACAGGTCATGAATTGTTTAACCACCATCAAAATATCATGCCATCATGGTTTAAGCGTGGATATGGGCATAACTCTATCACAGGATGTGAGCTTTCACGAGACGAACAGTAGCGGCCATGGAACCTCCTTGACCTTAGATTTTTTAAACCAACGTTGGCCCGAGGATGGTAACCCTGCAGCAGAAATAATAAACTCCTCATTGATTTCCAACTGAATGTCACCCACCTTGGCTCTACAGCAATCAAAAGTCAGGGCAAACTGTTGTGCAACAAATAAATTAAAACCCTCAAACCTCTACACAAAGGTGAGCCAACCGTTATCCTCTAAGTCTTTCTGGGCATTGTCGAACAGTAGCAAGGCTTGGCTACCGTTCGACTTGATTCGCACCACCGGTGCCATGGAGCCGAGCACATGGTGAATGAGCCAGGTTTTGAATCATTGCATACACAGGAGCAGAGTGCATGAAAGTTTACTCGGGCTAAAAGAGGTGAAACAGGGATAAGGGATAGGCATTAATGACATCATGCGAAGGTGGTGGAGCTTTTTCTGCCATGCAGAACATTCATTGCTAATGGTACAATTGTCGGCGCTTATAGCTGTTCAACCCACTATAGTAAAGTTCAACAATTATGTCACTTGCCCGACCAATGAAATCAATGGTAAGTGTATAAACCAACGCGCTCAATGAAATGTTATGCCATAGTTTTAAAACCAAACTTACAAATCGAAACCAATACCAATGTTTTAACTATGTGACATGTGATGTATCAATTCATATCAAGAGATTAAGCGAGATACCAATGTGTTTTGGAACTAGGTGTCATATCAAATGAAATATATCAAGGGTTTAACCATAACACCTATATATTTTCATGAAACCAATGGTCAAGTAGATCAAATCAAAGAACATATAAATCCAATTTCCAATGAATCACAAACTTAATCACTCGCGAAATGAAACTGCATGATCAATCAAAGAATGTCAAATGAGTGCAGATCATAAGGTCTTGCCAACTGTATGATGATAAGTAAAAGGTAAGCGCAATGGGCATATCGACAAGGAGGATAATGAAAGTTCAAATAATGATTTTAATGCGACTACGAAAGACCAATTTTTCACGCTTACAGTCATGAAAACAAAAACGAAGGTAAATGTGCAAATGTCGCAAAAATAAAAATGTCGTTTATTTAAAAATTGCGATGAAAAAATGATGTTTGCAAAACATTGGTGTAGGTAGCTTATTAGTCTGTGGAAAATGTGAATTGGATGCCAACAAGAACCTTCTCACACCATGGGTGGAACTAATCCTCCACTGCCACCCCACATGCCATATTTGGGATCCCTCAACATACCTAATCTGAGTAATCTTATGAATGATCCTATATTGAATGAACCCACATGGCCCAATATGCCTACCAAGCTACCTTCAGACATTCCCAAGTTTGAAGGGAAATCAGGGGAAGATCTCACCAACCATGTTATAAACTTCCATTTATGGTGCTCTTCAAACAACATCATGGACGACTCTATCTATTTAAGGTTATTTCAACACACACTCACTAGTCCATCAGCGAAATGGTACGTGGATGAAAAATCAGGGTCCCATGTGACTTTTGAATCCTTGGCCAAAACATTTTTTACCTTCTTTCAACTACTAGTTCGTCATGACAATGGTCTAGAACTTCTCTCTGAGTGTAAACAAACCTAAGCCATGCATATCACCGACCACATTCACGAATGGCGTTGGCGACATAGTTTATGCAAAGAAGAAACCACCAAAGAACAATGTCTTGATTGGTTTCGCAGATCACTCATCTCTATCCTTGCCAAGGATGTGGCCTCCACCTTCCCCCAAACTGAAGAGGAAGCCATCAACAAGGTTCAACAGTAAGACCTCATTTATGCTCAGTCAGGATACTTATATACAGTACTACCTAACTCCCCGATACCCGTACCATTCGGTCAGGACAAACTTGAGATGTCTCACTCGATGGATGGATTGATTGGTACCACAACACACCACAATCCATACATCCAACCACCACCTATGTACGATACACCCCAATATCCACCGATGTATGAAGGACCCCCTTATTACCCTCCCCCCCTTATCAGCAACCATACCATTTTTCCCTTCCTCCACCCATGAGTGGACCCTTGCTGACACCCGCAATGCACCTGACCTCTCAACCATGTTCTGGTACCCCCTATACCTCAACTTATAACCTGGGCACTAGTGAAAGCACTATGCCTTCCTATGCACGCTAGGGGTCATTTCCACAAAATAATCCATATTTTCCATTTCTCGGTCCTCCAAAGCCAATTACTCCTCCACAAGGATAACCACATGCTAGGGTTAACTTTGTTCAACCCTCTCCCATTCAACAATTTCAAAATTTTGAACAACTGAATATGGAAAATCCGTCCCATCAACCGAATAATGTCAAAAAGAAAGGAAAAAATCGAAACAATAATAACCCAGGACCAGGCGAAAATAACCCCCAACAAAACCAACCTGCTGGGGGCAACCAGAACTAGGGTGACCAAAATCCTCAAGGGGAAAATAACAAAAAACGCCAAGGGAGGAACAAAAAAAACCTCTGAACAAACTTCCCTTATGCCCTTTATGGTGAGAATGGTCAGTATACTCCACATTTCCCCCAAATTAATGACTTGAAATGGATGAAAGATTCCATAAATGCGCCACGTCCTCTAGCACCACCTACCCCTCAGTAGGCCCCACAACAGTATTTGCAACAATCACCCCTGGTTGTGTTTGAAAACCCTATTCCACACCAAGGTGTTATGAATACCCAACACGAGATGCATCCTGCCCCACCACAGATGGGACAATATCAAAACCCTAGAAATCTGACGAATCACAATATCCTCCTAACTAGCGAAGAAGAAGTTCTTCTGCAAACATGCAATCACCAATACATCGCAACCCCTGCATATACTCCCACCACTTCGGATGCAATTCCAACTACATCTGAACCACCATTGATGATTCCACACCCTAACGTTGAACCCACCATTTGCATCCCTCGCATCCCGTTACAACAGAATGTCAACAACCCTCGGGCTAGGGAGACACGCAATTACAGTTTGGTCGATGAGATGGCGCAATATCCTATAGGCATGTCCATCTTGTATGTCCTCCAAACCTATCCAAATCAACAGAAATCCTTACTATCCACCCTGGGGGCAGTCAACCCAGTTGATACTAGACTCATCACATTTGATCTAGATCGTGGGGAACCTCGTTTCCCAGTTTGGTAGCTTTCCAAATACCAGTCAAGATTCGAAACATCATGGTTCATCAATGTATCATTGATGAAGGTGCATTCACATGCATCATGTCCAAAACTGTATGGAATAAAAATGGCTCTCCTAAACTCATACCATCCATCATCACTTTGAGAGCGTATGATGGACAACCATCTTCTCCTGAAGGGATGTTTCAAAATTTCACCGTTGAACTCAGGGGAAAAACTATCCTTATCAACATAGAGCTTATCGATGCCCTGCTCGATTACAACATCTTCTTTGGACATAGCTACATGTACACTATGAAGGCAATGTCCTCTTATTTATTTCGAATGATGATGTTCCCCCACAATGGGAAGATCATCACCATCGACCAAGTTTCACATTACGAGACTAACCACTCCTCCAACATCGATAACATCTTACCTCTTGTCCACACTAATTCTAATGCATATCCACTCATGGATATGGGCCCTATAATTTTCAAGGACCCATGTTTGCTAGGGGCATATGATGTAGCACCACCACTCATACACCCCTTAACACAAGTGTGTGTCATATCTTCCAATGGAACTGAAACTGGAGATACCATTCCTCCCACAGAGGCTTCTCCACTCCCTAACATCCCATTAGTGGAAGAAATCCTACCTTAGGAATCCCCTGAGAACCCTACAACACCACTTATCCCCGATTTCACCCTCCCCCAGGGTTAAATCCCTGTTTGGAAGACAATCCCCCAAACCATTACTCAAATTCCCTTCTTCTACCCCCCATCGGGATTACAATATTTCTAGGTAGCCACAATGCTTACCCTTTCAAACATGGTGCTCGCCATTCTGGTATGGTATATACACCCACCCGTGATGGTTCCTCAACCATCCCTCCCTCCCCAAACAGAGGGAATCCTGATGTAGATTCCAATACTAGCTCCGACCACACCTCCCTCACCCCCACTTATGAGCACCACCATGACAGTTGGGGGAAAATGAAGAAGAAAGAGCCCACCACTCCACTTCCTCCCCAAGTTCAACCTCCTTGCACACTCTGTGAGAGAAAGGGACTCCCCACAAATAGATGTCCCTCTCTCCCAGAGTTATGTAATCTGATCCAACTCCCTCAAGCGACCACATCACTGGTGACTTCACCAAGCACACCTAGTACTACCACCACGTCCCCCACTACAACCAGTAAAGGGCTGTGAACCAAATTTTCATGTGCCATCTGTTCAGCGTATGGACACTACACTCATCATTCCCCTGCACTATCGTAATTTTGACAGACACTAATGATAGTACGCCAAATCTTTCAGCAAGACCCCTCTCCACCCACGTCATCAAGTACCCACGTCACTGACATCCATTATGTCACGACCTCATTCTATGAATAGATGAAGTGCCCTTACTCTCTTTGTGAATCACTTAATCATTTCACATACCAGTGTCCTTCGATCATTGAATATAGGCATTGTCAAATGGCCCTTATTCAAATTCCTCCAACCACACCACTTCCTGTGATGCGAATGATTCCCCCTATTCCTTCTCCAGATACTAATCACATAACCTCCCTTGAACTTGACTCACTTCCCACCCCTCCATGGTTCATGGATAGGCTTTCTGAGGATTTTCCCCCAAATCCTCCCAACTCTATGGTTCATTTCCCTCAGGAAATATTACCCTCAACCACAGTTTACAACCCACAGTGTCTAGACATTTGGTTTATATCAAGCACGACATCGCGACATGGTTGCGATACCTCCTCTACTTCTTCACCACTTGAAGACAATCACATGGTGACAATCACCAATGTTAATTCCCTGGATCCCATATATTCTCGCATTTTTCATTGCGACGAAGATATCCTAGAGGAACTAAATACCCTCGATTGCCCATGGAACACACTCCATCATAGAGGACGCTTTCTCTCACAGGAATCCTTTGAACCTCCTAGCCAAGCCTCCATATGTGCAATTGAAACCAAGGATTTTATTCCATTTGGGCACATAGACTGCTTCAAAAACCCGATCCCTACCCCTAATGCTTTTGAAGAAGGCAACATGGCCAAAATTTCCCCCACTATCAAAATTGACATTTCCATCAAACTAGGAATCATAGAGGAAATCACCATTGGCACCGCATGCTCCTCTCAGGAACTCATAGCTTACAAAGCCCTTTTTCAGGAATTCCTGGATATTTTTTCTTGGTCATATACATAGATTCCCAGCCTTGATCCTTCTATCGTCAAACTTCACATCGACACATGGCCTGATGTCACCCCAGTACGTCAAAATAAACACCCACTTCACCCATCCAAAGTCACGGCTATCAAAGTCGAAATTGAAAAACTACGTTTTGTAGGGTTCATATACCCCATCTTATACACGTCATGGGTCTCCAACCCTGTCCCTGTTAACAAAAAACATGGCACTATTCGCATCTTCACTAACTTTCGCAATATTAATCATGCTTGTCCCAAAGACAACTTCCCAACGCCTTTCATTGACCAAATTATCGATGACTGTGCATGCCATGAGGCCCTGTCCTTCATGGATGGTTTCTCTGGCTACAATCAAATCCAAATCCACCCAGCAGATCAGTATAAAACCACATTTACCACCCCATAGGGTATGTTTGCATATCGTGTCATGCCTTTTGAACTAAAAAATGCAGGTGCGACATTCCAATGGGCCATGAATTACATTTTTTATGATCTTTCTCACATCATCCTTGCTTACTTGGATGACCTCATTACTCGATCCAAAAAATGAACACAACATCTAGATGACTTACGAATCATTTTTCAACAATGTCGCCAATACAATATTCTCCTGAACCTCCTCAAGTGTGTGTTTTACGTCACTGTCAAATGCCTCCTAGGGTTCATAGTCTCCCAACACGGCATCACAGTGGACCCTCTCAAGTTCCAAGTGATCCAGGTGGATATCGATGGCCACCCACCTTTTCCAGCTGGCTCAAAACAACTTTCTTGCAATTTTGATAATTTACTATTTTTAGCAGTTTTTTGGGTCCTGAACTTATGGAGCCGTTTTTAGGCCCTAAACGATGTTTTTTTGGGGTATGTTTTGGTCTCAAAATGAAATTTTGTAGTCCTCGGATAGATATTTCCAATGGGCTATCATATGCCTAAAACAGAGATCATATGCAAAAGTTACGACCCCGAGAAGTTGATGTACTAACTTACCCAAACAGGGCCCACATGAATTTTGGCGCTTCATCTCCTAGGGTTAGGTTTTTGGATGTTTAGGGGTTTTGAAACTCCTGTTTATTGTAAAAAGGCCTTGAGAGCCTCATTGTAATCATCTTCTTGTGAATGAGCGCAACTGTCACATCTCTTCTCATAGATAAGCCGCCACCATTCCAACAAGCTTGTTTTCAGCTGCATTTTACAGTTTCAACTTATTTCCTTACTGAGTAGAAAACCAGTTTTATTGTATCTTTGTTATTCTATGTTAAGCATATGGTAATAATCTATAGTCATTTCATTATGCTCATAAAATCTGGATCAGTGGTATCAAAGCGGCCTGTTCCTTGTCGTCTTAATGCATGTCCCCAACGAGGTCAGAATACAAAGAGCTAGGTCTCGAGCTTGTTTCTCTTGAGGGAAAAAGCTCTCACACACCCAAGCGACCTCTCATGGAAGGAGAAAAGAAAGATGATGGGATAGGAGATCCTTTCAAACTATTGATTGAAGAATCCCTCAAGCAACAGAGGAACGAGATGATGGATAATTTCACGCAAATCCTTCGGTGACTACCAACAGGCGATGCATCTTCTTCGAGCGGAGGCACCGCCCCCTTCAAGGTACAAATAAACTTTGATAATCCTATATTTGAATGTTAGATAGACGCAGATGTTGAAGACAATTGGTTGAATATACTAGAAGGGTATTTTTTTTTCGATAACTTTTCGAATAGAGAAAGGATTACTTTTGCGCTCCTCAAAGTTGTTCCTCATGTCAAAGATTAGTGGGAAACTTTCTGTGAGAAAAAGGAAACAAAGGAACCCTCATTATTTACAGTCACAACCACCTGGGAATCCTTCAGGGATCTTATTAAGGAACAATACTACCCTGTTGGAAGTTATGATGACTTGTATACCAAATGGACCACACTGCGGCAAGAAAGAGACCAAGCAGTGCCAGATTTCACAAATATCTTCCATACCTTGTGCACCAAGCTGGGTATCAAAGATTCAGAGAAACATCTGGTGCTCAAGTATCGTGGTGCTCTACATAGATACATTCAAACCGAAATGGAATTTCTGGACATCTCATCCTTGGGTGTGGCCTACCGATATGTTGTCAAAATCGAGCAGAAGCTCAAACAAAAGACGCGACAATTTGGGCCGGGGAACCCCTCACAACAAAATCCAGAAAAGGGTGGCCCCAACCCATAGAACAAAGGACAGAGAAAATATGGACAGTATCAGGACAACCATTCCAAGCTGCAAGCAAATAGGGACACCGGAAAGACAAAGAAAGATATCGGGAAGTGGTGCGACTTCCATAAGAGCCCTTGGCATAACACTGCTAACTGCCACTCAAAGCAGACGCTGGTGGTCGAAGTGAAAGACTATGAATCAGATGCAGGTTCTGACTCTTATTCAGAACCAGAAAGGGGATGACAAATCATTGATGTGGAACCCAGTGCCACCGTTGCTACCACCAAGCTCCAGCATAGTGAACTAGATGAGCCAGAAGAAGGAGAGCACCTCTTCCATTCACAGATGTGGGTAAAAGGCACCCCGCTGCACTTCATATTTGATAGTGGTTTCCAGAAGAACCTCTTCTCAATAGAGGTCATCAAGCGACTTGCCCTGTCGACAACACTGCACCCACAACCCTACACCATTAGATGGCTCTGCCAAGGAAGTGATCTCTACGTCAGCCAACAGTGTCGATTGTTGTACGGCATCAAGCCCTTCAAAGACAAGGTATTGTGTGATGTTGCTCCTCTCGAAGTTTGTGATGTTCTTTTGGGCCAACCTTATTTATGGAAACATCATGTTGTATATGAGTTTAGGCCTTGTAGTGTTATTATTACTTTGAACAGGAAATTGTACAAGATACCCAAGGCGGTCCCACCTAGTGTTATTTCCTTGATCTCTACTAAGCAATGTAGGAAGGTCATCTCTCAGATGGGGAAGTTTGTCTTCTTCGTGATTCACTCTCAGAATGAGAGAAAAATCACAGCCACATCCAGAGTCTCTACAGCCGACCTCTCCATACAGCAGAAGCAAGTAGATAAGGTCATGGAAGAATACTCAGATATCTTCTCCTCACCTATTGGGGTACCTCTGCATTTCCAGGTCAAGCACCCCATCAATCTGACCCCCTGCGCACCACTTCTCAATGGGCCAGTCTATCATCGCTCTTTGTTAGAGAATGAGGAGATCAAGTGACAGATCTAAGAATTTCTCCACAAGGGGCACATCCATCCCATCTCGTCACCTTGCGGGATCCCAATCGTGCTGGTATAGAAGAAAGATGGAACTTGGTGACTTTGCATTGATTATCGGGCTCTGAATAAAATCACAGTTAGAAACCGGTACCCAATTCCTCGAATCGATGACCTCCTTGATAAACTCATGGGGGCCAAATACTTCAGTAAGATTGATCTGAAGTCTGGCTACCACCAGGTCCCAATAGAGCAAACTGATGTATGGAAAACCACCTTCAAGTCAAAGGAAGGCCTTTTTGAATGGTTGGTCATGCCCTTTGGTCTAACAAATGCTCCAGCCACTTTCATGAGGATGATGGATGATATCCTGTGACCATTCACCAATACTTTTGTAGTGGTGTATCTGGATGACATTCTCATTTATAGCAAGACTTGGGCCGAACACTTGCAGCATATTCAACAGGTTCTGCACACCTTGCGACAGCACAAGCTATACGCAAACTTGGAAAAATTCTCCTTCGGAAATGGACAAGGTCCATTACCTAGGCTACATCATTGATCAGCATGGCGTACATGTGGATCCAGCCAAGATCTAAGTCATCCGTCACTGGCCAGCCCCAACCACACTCACTAAGCTTCAGATATTCTTGGGCCTTGGAAATTTCTACCACAGGTTTGTGTTGGGATTCTCCCATATTTCATGGGCCCTAAGCCAAATAACCAGGGGTGGTGGTAAGGCAAAATTTGAGTGGGGCCAGCCCCAACAACAAGAATTCGATGATTTGAAGAAGCGCTTATGCTCAGCCCCAGTACTTTCACTACCAGACCTGTAGCAGCCCTTTGAGATTGAGACTGATGCTTCAGACTATGTTGTGGGTGTCTTTCTCAGACAACATGGACACCTCGTGGCCTATCATAGTGCGACACTATCAGATGTTGTCCGTAAATACCCTACTTACGACAAAGAAATGTACTCCATTGTGCAATCCTGCCGCCAATGGAGACATTACATTCTTGGGAGGGAGACAATCATCCACACTGATCATAAGCCACTACAGTTCATGTAGATACAAGGAAAATTGTAGAATGACCACCATCAAAAGTGGTCCACATACTTGCAGCAATTCCACCTCAACATCAAGTATAAAACAGGAAGCACCAACCACATCATTGATTGCCTCGGCAGACCACCAGTCACGACACTCACCACAATATTAGACTCCTACAGCCATGAGACCTCTAGATGGCCCCAACTCTATGAGACAGACCCAGAATTCACCACCACCTACCAAATCTTGGGTGCAAAGGAAGTTGTCAATAATTTCCATCTTCAGGATGGGTTATTGTGCTGACTGGGCCATATATGTGTTCCATCAAGTGAGAAAGCCAAGATGATCTGGGAATCCCACTACAGCCGCGTGGTAGGACACTTCAGCGTTGAAAAAATAGTGTCAATGCTACAAAAAAATTTCTACTGGCCGAAACTTCGACAGGAGGTCAACAAGTATATCAAGTCTTGCACTGCCTACACTATTGTCAAACCAACCACTAAGAAACAGGGCATGTACACCCCTCTTCTTACTCCTGACAGGCCATGGGAATCCATCTCAATGGACTACATGTTGGGCCTCCCATCCACCAAGCAGGGAAATGACTGTTTTTTTGTGATTATTGATTGCTTTTCCAAGATGGCGATTCTGGTTGCTTGCAAGAAGAGAATTACAGCAGAAGCCACTGCCAAGCTCTTCTTTGAACGGGTCTGGGTACATTTTGGAATCCCACAAACCATCATCTCAGATCAGGACAGTCGATTTCTCATCACATTTCAATCGAGCCTCTTGTCATTGTTAGACACCAAGCTCACCAAATCCACGGTGTTCCACCCCCAGACAGATGGCCAAACCAAGGTCGTAAATCGAATGATTGTGCATATCCTGTGCATGTATAATTCCAATAACCCTTGCACATGGGATGATATTCTTCCCTATGTCCAACATAGCTACAACCAAGCCCTACATAGCTCAACCGGCCACAACCCCTTTCAGGTGGGGTTGGGATTCCAACAATTGGGTCCCATAGATGTTGCACTTCCCCTTGCGGTCATCTCAACCGACTCCTCTCCTGCTCCAACTAAGGTTGACAAAGCCACCCAGTTCATTGAGAGGATCTAGGACATCTTCCAATAGGTTCAGGATATCCTACAGAAGTCCAATGACAAGTACAAGCAGCGCCATTATCAACATCGGGTTCCACATAAGTTTCAGGTGGGCGAAAAAGTTTGGTTGCACTTATAGAAAGAACGCCTTACAGGACCCCATCGGAAGCTTTTCCCACTCCATTATGGGTCGTACACCATCACCAAGGTTGTGGGGGATAATTCTTTTGCACTCAACATTCCTCCTTTCCGTGGACTGCACCTAGTGTTCAACGTGGACCTCCTTCGGCCTTATTTCCCACCATTATTGGACACCTCAGACATAGTAGAACAACTGAAAACAGAGCTCAATCCTGACTGCATACAACAGACATCCAGTGATCATATTTTGGACACATAGATCAAGGGCAATCGACAACAAAGGATCCATCTTTATCGAGTCGCCAAAGAAGGGCATCTTCTGCACCAAAGCAAGTGGCTCACCCAAGGCCAAATTCAGCAGAAATTTCCTCATCTGATGGGGGAACTCAACGCAATGGAGACCATTGCTTCCTAAGGATGGAGGATTGATCCAGGTGGATATTGGTGGCCACCCACCTTTTCCAGTTGGCTCAAAATATCTTTCTCGCAATTTTGATAATTTACTATTTTTAGCAGTTTTTCAGGTCCTGAACTTCCGAAGTTGTTTTGAGGCCCTAAACGATGTTTTTTGGGGTATGTTGCGGCTGCAAAATTTCATCATGGTATTTTGTGCAAATTTTGTAGTCCTTAGATAGATCTTTCCAATGGGCTATCATATGCCTAAAATGGAGATCGTATGCAAAAGTTACGACCCCGGGAAGTTGATGTACTAACTTACCCAAACAAGGCCCACATGACTTTTGGCGCTTCATCTCCTAGGGTTAGGTTTTTGGATGTTTAGGGTTTTTGAAATTCCTTTTTATTGTAAAAAGGCCTTGAGAGCCTCATTGTAATCATCTTCTTGCGAATGAGCGCAACCGTCACATCTCTTCTTAGAGATAAGCCGCCACCATTCCAGCAAGCTTGTTTTCCACTGCATTTTACAGTTTCAGCTTATTTCCTTATTGAATAGAAAACTAGTTTTACTGTATCTATGTTATTCTGTGTTAAGCATATGGTAATAATCTGTATTCATTTTGTTCCGCTCATAAAATCCATATCACCAAGCTATCACATAAATTCCACCACCTAGGAATTTTCGCCAACTGCAAATCCTACAAGGAAAAGCCAACTTTCTTCGATGCTTTGTTCCATATTACGCCACTCGTGTGCATGGTTTCCTTTTCTTACTGCGTCATGATATCCCCTTTCAATGGGATGAACATTCCCAAACTACATATGATGATTTAAAAATAACACTATCCAATGCCTCTTTGATTAGTCCTCCCGACTATGATCGCGATTATATCCTCTACTTGTTGGCCTCATCCGTCTCAGTAGTAGGAGTCCTCGTCCAACTAGGGGATTATAGCCATGAGCATATTATTTACTAGATCAGTAAAAACCTTTCAGGACCCCCCCTGAAGTACAATCATGAAGAGAAACTAGCCCTCGTAGTTGTCCTCACAGTTCAGAAACTTCATCATTATATCATGCTTCACACTACCAAAGTCGTAGCAGATTCCAACCCCATGTAGTACTTGCTTAGTCTACAAAAAATTAATGGTAAATTTTCCCGATGGATCATCATCCTTCAAGAATAAGACCTAGAGTTTTCAACTCCCAAAAGCAAGAAAACACTCATTCTCGCCAAAATCATCACAACATTTCCCTCAAACACTACAATTTCACCCGTCAATATGGATTTCCCCAACTAACACCTCTTTTACATCCCCTCGGATGACCCCTGGTATGGCGACCTTCTCATCTACCTTCAAACAAAGAAGTTTGGGTCTCATCTCTCACAAGACGATTGTTGTCACATTCATCATCAGGCCCCTCTCTACCTCTTCATCGGTGACATCTTGTATCGACGTGGGGTCGACACCATACTTCGTCGATGTTTTACCATCGACGAAGCAAACAGAGTCTTAAACAATTTCCATAGCGACGCTTGCGGTGGCCACCTCTCAGGGATGTACACCGTCCAAAAAAACATTCAATCCAGATACTTCTGGCCCACATTGTTTCATGATTGCATCCACACTGTCAAACGATGTGACAGATGCCATCTTTATGAAAACAAAGAACGAGCGCCACCCACTCTTCTACATCCAGTCATCACTGCCGACCCCTTCTGCAAATGGGGCATAGACTTCACGACTTTCAATCCTCCATCTAGAAATGGACACAAGTACATTGTTGTGGCAATATATTACTTTACCAAATGGGGTGAAGCCATGCCTACCTTCAACAACATCATTGACACAACAACATGTTTTTTCTTCAACCACATCATTACTCGCTTGGGAGTCCCACTACAGTTAGTCTCTGATCATGATAAACACTTTGAGAATGAGATCTTCATCGAACTCTCCTCAAGGTTAGGCTTCTCCCATGATTTTTCCTCCCCATACTACCCTCGGTCCAACGGACAGGTCGAGGCTGTCAACAAAGTCCTCAAAACCATGTTGCAATGCACTATCAAAAAACATAAGACCAATTGGCATCATATGTTGTTTTCAACATTATGGGATTATCGCACGGTTGTCAAAAATGCCACCGATTTTACACCATTTCATCTCGTCCATGGGATCAACGCCACCCTCCCCATCGAGTGAGAAATTCCCATGTTACACACCGCCATCGAGCTATTACCTGACACTGCTCCAATGGAGCAGTTCTTGTTGAACTTAGAGTCGTTGGATGAAGATCGTCGATCTTCCTTATAGAAAAATGTGATAGCTAAAAAATGGTCTAAATCCACCTTTGAACACCATGTCAACCTTCTCTCATTCAATGAAGGAGATCACGTCCTAGCCTACGATATCACTCATGATACTTTCGGCCATGGGAAATTTGAGTGATTATGGCATGGAACCTACATCGTCCAACATTGCCTCACTAAAGGCGCATACATCTTGGCCTCTCCAGAAGGATACCCTCTCAAAGAACCCATCAACGGGTTGTACTTAAAGAAGTTTTACGCCTGAGCGTAGTCATTCTACACTAGGATTTTTCTTTGTACACATTTGTAGATTTTTTAGTCTTATTTTTTCACCTCCACTCCTCATGTCTGATCTACCATTCATGTTATTGACATATGAATCCTCCATAGGCCTACCACATCGATTATGCTGATGGAGCTAGCTATTGGACACAGAATCTCGCTTCAGCCATTTGGGCCCTCTACACCCCCTCACATGAACTACTCCACTCCAGTGACATATGTTTGGTCTCAACAACCAACAACCAAGTAGAATACACAACCTTCATTGGCCTCCTTGTCGAGGCCAGTCACCACCACATTCATCACCTTAGCATCTTATTATATTCCCAACTTGTCGTCCTGCAACTCAAAAATGTGTACCATGTCCGCAATCCTTGCCTCTTTCGCAAATACCTGCAATTTAGACTCTTATCTCACAATTTTGATTCAATTACATTTACATATATTCCACGACAATTTAATCAAATAAAATATAACATGGCTAACCTAGTGTTAGATTGGCAATTATCACATCAAGACATCACCACACATACATAAATAATCAAAAATCGATCACATCATATATATTCAACATCATAAAAACATAACAAAATATAATCACATGTAAACATCATGGAGATCCCTAACATGTGTGTGTGTGTGTGTGTGTGTGTGTGTGTGTGTGTGTGTGTGTGTGTGTGT
>JZKD02S1675424.1:290589-310733 GCA_000966675.3 Picea glauca
GCTAGGGGTCCTCCAGGTCCGGGGGGCAGTCGCCCAGCCATCGCTACCCCCGCTACTGCTACTCTACGGATCAGAGTCCGCAAATCTACAGGGCCACCCACACACTGCTCCAAGACTCTCTCTTCATGGATATGGGACCACATGCCCTCGGGAAAACCCTGCAGTACCACCTCCAATCAGCATCATAAATCATCTAAATCCCCTTCGGCCTCTACCTGAGGTGCAGGCGATGGCCCTACAATTGTATCATCATATCTGCACCCCCTGACGACTCTCGCCTCATCTGCTAGCCTCACACCAGCCTCGTCCCTTCGGTGTCACTCTCCCACCTGTGGCTCTACCCACAATGGTCTCACTGGCCCCTGACGAACTGACTCTCCAACCAACTCTGCCTCTCAGCCTCGTGACCCCACATCTGCAAAAACACAAACAACGATAGAATCAACATCCATCCATACATAAACATATTCTATACTATCAAAATCAAAAAACATAATTACACCAACATACCTCTCTGGTCCCAATCCTCCCCAAGAGGCAACACCATATCCAAGTCATGTCAAAAGTCCATCCCACCATAGGGGAACCATAGTATAATATGTGGCATATGGCACCACACATGCGCCAAGGTGGCCGTAAAATAGTGCCCACCATTCCCACCTCCATGCCATACCAAAATAGATGCCCACCACATTAGTCATGGATCCCATGCCCTAGCCATCAACAACAATACTCTAGGGCGCAACATGGTCACCCTCTCCAAAAACCACTCCACCAAGATTGATCCAAAGGAAAACTCACCAGAGTCGATTGTTCGACACTGGTGAAGCTTCGCCACCATATTGGCATGCAACATAAAACCCCAGGCGAAAAACTCCCCATCCAACACCCTCTGCATAATACTCAGTTGACCACCACTAATCTGCTGAGTCGCTAAGGATCCATAGATCCTTACAATCATCGTTGCAATACACTGTTGCAATAACTCATTCATTGCCTCGATGCGGAAAACGAAACTTGAAATAATGTTCGGCCCTGAACAAAATCTTCGTGCCAAGTCTACCAAGTGTACATTCCCTGGAAACTGGGGATTAGTAGGTTAGGCCATTCCCTGAAAAGGGATCCCCGTCAAGAAATATACATCCTCCATAGCCGAGAATGTCAACTGCTACCCCCGCACAATGAAGCACTGCATATCATTGCACCACATCGAAATCAGTTACTGAAGCAGGTACTCATGCAACCATATCAGTGGAAATTCGAAGAAATTGAGCCGCCCACAGGCTTCCAAGAGTGTCTAAATTCCTGGCTCCTCTCTCACCAACTCCCTGAGGTACTCCCAGTCCTACTCCCTCCATTAGACTAGCATGATGAACTAATCACCTACATTCACACAGAAAACACTTGATCAACAATCATCATCCATTACAACAAACTTTTTTACCGTTTTTGACATATTTTAGCATTCTGTAATCTCGGGCCATGGTCCTTATGTGAGCATCACCTTTCAATATGTAAACATTCACATCTGAGTTATTACCAGTAGACGCGGGGGGTCCCTGACTTCCCCCTTCCGCGCTCGAGGATGTTGAAGCTTGAACCATGTTTTTCCCATGTGGAAATGGGTTCATTAGCACAACAGGTTATTGTTGTGCCAATAGCTTCTGAGCCTCTGCAAGTTGAGGGCACAAGTGAGTCAGGTGGTCCTGCGTTCAAAGGTTACATAGATACTTCAACTTTCTCTTCTTTGTTTTTCCCCCACCAACATTGTTATTATCATTTTTGACCCCTTTACCCTTCTTGTTCCATTGTTTCTTCTTTCCTTCAGGCTGTTAGTTGGCCTTTAGTTCCATCAAGTGCACGTTGTGTACGTCCGATGTCTGGGTAGGGGGAACAACCAAACCAGAGGTTTGTTTGGTCGTAGTCTATTGTATCGACAATTGTTGCAATTGATTTGACAACAGATTAGTGGAATTTCCTTGTGATGAGCCCACAATGCCATTGGCATGGGGTCCAAAATTTTGTTTGACCTTGCCGAGGATGGATCATGGGGCATCTGGAAAGATCTCATAGAGTAAGACCGAATGAGAGTAAATCAGTTCAAGTTGTTTCCCTCTCATTATCGCCTCCTCCTCTGAAAACACTCCAAAAGTTTCTACATCTTTGGATACAAATGGTACCAAAGACTTCAGGAACCACTCCCACAATAAATTCGGTGGGACCTGTACCTTAATCAAGCACTTTCTACGTCGCCATTCTCGGATGTGATCAGATATATGATCAGCCTTAGTCTTCTCAAAGTGAGCCAACAATTTAGTTTCGACATCATATCTCACAGGTAATTGGAAATGATTTATGAACACCATCGCCAAATCGTTAAAGTAAGAATACCTTGAGTGGTCGAGCTCAATATACCATTTCGCACCACCCCTAATAAGAGTGCATTGAAAAAGGTGCAACTAGATGGAGTCGTCTCGCAGTGAGTCTGACGAGCACCATAAGTGAAAGGTTGTCACGTGATCACCTGGGTCTTTTCCAAGCTTGCCTTTGAATTTTGGAATATCCGAGGGCAACTTAGTCGGCATGGGGGGGCAATGAGGATCATGACAAATTGGGTCGTTCATAAACTTTGACAAGTCTGGCAGATATAGTGTTTTCAAAAACGGTAGTTTGGGTTGAGTACTATGTACACGAAAAAGGGGTCCTGGAGTTTGACTGGCACCAGGTTGCCAGGAAAATTTGGACTGTTGGCCAGGGCTCTGGTAGAAACCGTGGCCTTGACCAGCCTATAGAAACTGCACTTGTTGGGATATCATTGGCTGACTCTCGTAATTGGACAACATGGGTTTGGCGGGGATTATTGCTTGTGTTCCACGGATTTTGGAAGGAGATACCCCCAGTCAATTTGTCAAGCATAGGTATTGAACCCTGCCCAGGGTTCCATTGACCATGGAAGGGGTTTCCCCCGACCGACATCCCTTGCAAGGGAACTGATCCCTGCCAAGGATTCCAAAGTCCTTATCAAGGGAAAAATCCTATACTTTCCCCCTGTGTAGGAATAGTACCCTGCACAGGATTTTGTTTCCCAAACCCGGGTTTGCCCCTAACCGAGATGGAAGCCGAAGAAAAAGAATTGTTACCAAACACATAGAACAAAGAGAACGACATGGATCCCACCGACATAGTGTAAGACGAAGGTCCTAAACTGTCTTCTCCAAACAAGTTGTAGTTAGCATTCGACCCGATGGGTTGTTGGAAAGCACCACCGAGTGAAGGGGACGAAGGAGGTATATGACCCCCACCATAAGGGATAACATTAAATGCTACTGAAGTGCCCTCGGTAGACCCTTTCATGGGAGAATTTGAGCTCCATGCCCCCAGAACCATGGTCTATAAGGTGGAGTAGGTAAGGACTGAGTTCGAATCGAAGTCCGGCATCCCATATGAGAATGGAGGGCGGGCCCATTGCAATCTACGTAAATGGAGCAGTGGTCTTTGTTGATGACGGTATCAAACCACTACCTGAGGTAGAGGGAGTCAAGACCATTGTGGTCTGGACTAGTGAAGGTGGGTTAGGATGTAAAATACCCCCATCAGTAGTATCTGAAACAGCAGTATGAGGACTCTCGGATGAAGTAGAAACATTTTCTTCCATGGCTGCTTGTAAGACTATCTGGTGCTCGAAATGTGTCACCTTAGGAGGGACAACTTGTACTAAGATTGGCGCCAAAAAGTCAGTGATCAGAGGGTTAGCTAGCTCGAGAGATTCTTCTCCAAGGTCAGAAACAGTAGGTTCCTCCGTAGTCGAATAATCGCCTCTCGGAGCAAGCTCAGGCACAGTTTCCTGTGGCCATTTCGCTTCAACCGACCATTTTTTGGTCAATTCTTCATCGTAACAGTGGCGGTGGTGGCTCTAATGAAACTGGTGGTATGCCCTGAAGGCTTGGCGACCGAAGGAGCTCTTGATATTCTACTTTGTGAAAATATCAAATGAAACAGTAACGCTTAACTAGCGTTTAAAACCAAGTACACATTAGAAAAATTCCTATAAGACAAATCAAGCACACAACTATTTAGTAGGAAGAACAGTTACATCAACCAACACTAGAGAAACTAACCGGTGCAAGTGAAACTCCAACATGGAAGCACCCTCCGGGTATACTCTACAAAGTGTGACCTGAATTCTACCCTAGGTACCACAATATATCCCTACAGTCACCCGTGTAAGTCCCTGGAATATGGGAAACTAAGTTGCCAGCTTGCAAACAGTCACCAGGCGGGTACAATCGACAGTCGGGTGGACCGTAATGAGTAGGATAACAAGTCTAAAACCTATTGAGGGTATCGAAAGAAAGTGGTCTGAAAGACAACAAAGGATCTTGAATGGATTTGAGGTCCAAAAAGCCCCGTAGACAAATAAAGTTGGAAGTATTCTCACGACATATCCTCAATATGTATTCCCCACTACGTTTAGTCCGGCTTTGGAGGGGTTATATCCGGTGCCTTTCCTCACGTGACCTCGTGTTTATCCCCTGTGTTAGAGGGGGGTCCCAGATAACTTTTACGACACCGGACTTTAACACTCCCTAACTCTGACTCAAATGTTTGTTTAACAACGTTAAATAATTTAATGTCCAACCTAGTTCGAGGCCCTAACCCTAAACTAGTTGGTTGACCCTACAAACATAGAAAGTCTAATTAATTTTATATTTAGCGTTTGTTTTAATGGCTTGATTTACTCAAGGGATATGGTGGTGAAACTAGTGATGTTATAATAGACGAAAAAGAGGAGAAAAAGACGAAACTTGAAAGAAAAATTACTTCTAATCAAAAGCAAATTTTTACAAGTAACTCTTTGTAACCAACTTTTCTTTAACTAACTTTTTCAAGATCTTTGAAAAGAAGACCTAAAACAAAATTTCGCTTGACTACAAGCTACTTATGTTTCAAGAAATCAGTAAAGAACTTAAAAAACATACTCTTTTTCTTTTCTAGTAAATAACCAACTCTAACTACTTTACCAAACTAAAAATAAAATCTCTTTTTTTTTAAATTGCTTCAAACAGAAAAGCTAAAATATTTTTCTTTTTTTCTTTTTTTTCAAAGCAATTGAAAGGGGTAAAAAGAACACTAAAACAAGACTGAAACAGATCTTTGGCCCACTGGGTATCCCAGGGAATCCCTAAAGAAACCAAACAGGAAGATCAATAATTCAAAAGACTTGCTTAAACCCTTTAAGAAGTAAACATAAGAAACTTCAAAAAGACAAGTAAACTGAATTCTAACCCGAGCTACGACTATAAAACAGAGACTCTGAATTGAATCAAGAAACCCTGAGAAGTATAAACCTCAATCAGGGAAGAGGTTAGCTTCCTCTTTTAAAAAACAATTCCTAAACCAGAGACGATGGTTGTTACTTCAGCAGCCCGTGTATGTACACAGGTTGTTTACTTAGCAGAGTGCATATGTACGTGGGTTGACTCAAGGAAGGGCACGTACACCTTTGTACTTATTTAAAAAAGAAAGAAATAGACAGTCTTATAGGGCAGTGAGAACTGGTATGGCACCTGAAGGTGACCATAATCCCTTAAAACACTCAGAAAAATCAATGAAAAATCGAAAGGCAAAAAAACCAATGAGACAACCCAAAATCCCCTAAAAAACCCTAGAGGCTTCCCCAGTATGGTCGCCAGTTCTTCTAGCGGGGAAAAGCCCCCTTTATCTACACCATGGTTCAAAATGTAGGCAGATCGATTAACCGTCTAAAGCTCAATTGATTCTCTATACCACCCCAAACATACCAAAACTCATATGAAGAAAGCTAAGAAAAGGAGATCAGGTAACTATACCTCTAATCCCACATCTGGTGGTGACCTCCTCATGCTTGGAAGTTTCGTTGACTGCACACCTCCTTCTAGGGTTGACCTGCATCCAAATACTGGCAAACAAAAAATTACAAGCATGTTATTCCATATATAAGTTAGGGTTAGATGTTAGAATGTCAAACATAAATCAACAAAAGTATTCAATACACCATCATTTGGGACAGGAAAAGTAATTCTTTTATTAATAACACAATGATTATACCTTTACAACCAAAGTTGGCTATCACTCCACGAACCTGGTTCAAGCTCCTCTTCACCAAGCTCCAAGTGCACCTTTGTATAAAATTCTCCTCTCAACCTTCTGATCTCTTCTTGGGAAGTTAATGGGTTAAATGGGGGGAGAAGGGGATAATGAGCGAATGTTGAGGCAAATTATCACAAAAGGAGGCAATATATTGGTCAAGGAGGGGAAGTGAAATTGGGTAGAGTTTCATTGTTATTATTCTTAGATGTGAAATGAAACCCCAACACCTCCTTTTATATGACAAAAGGATGGTTATTTGGTTGGGTGACGGGCTATAGAATGTGGATTAGCTGGGAAAATACCCAATAGCCCGTAATCTCAACGAATTCCTTGCAACTTTTTGTTTTCAACTTTTGCAAGTATACACAGGTTGTAATGGTGCAACATGCATATGTAAGAGAGTTGTAGTGGTGAAGAAAGTGTCTGTACATGGGAAGTAATAGTGTAGGGAACGTGCATCTTCAAAAATTTGGTTTTTTAAGAAGATAAACTCAACAGTTCTTTGGCAAAAAATGTGAGTAAGAGGGCCAAGGCCATGTATGCATGTGTATAGAAATTTAGGGTTATAACAACACATGCCATCATTCCCAAATCAATCCATTAGGATATATCATGCAGATTTAGGTCCAGGGAGAAACTAAAATGTGTCTCATGTCAGGAGAGAGAGGAGAAAGCTTGAGGGAGACATATTGCAAGGTGAACTCGGGAAAATCAAGCCACCTAATTTCAATGGTGAGCACAATAAGGGAGAAGAAGTTGAGGCATTGTTGTTGGAAATGAATAAATATTTCCATCTACATGGTTATCCCTCCAGGGTAGAAAAAAGATTTGCAACTTGCCACTTCCAAGGAAAGGAATCCATGTGGTGGGATCAACTTAAGAAATCCAAACACCTTGATGAAAGGAAGGTTTCATGGAGATAGTTCAAAGAATATTTCCAAGAGAAATATTTTTCAGAGAATTACTATGAAAGAAATATGAAATAGTTATTTAAATTTAAGTTGGGAAGCATGAAAATGGATGAGTATAAGAATAGGTTCTTTGAGTCGTTGAAGTATGTGGACTTTATAATGAATGATAATGTAAAAATATAAAGTTCTTTGAGTTAGTTACCCTCTTTCTACAATGAAAAGATACAATATGATAACCCCGGGACTTTGGAAGAGGCCATAAGGAGAGAAAAACATCTTTATGAGCAAATCGTAGGGAGACCAGTCTTCCAAAAACCTTGGAATGACAAGATGAAAGGAAAAAGGGAGAAAAGGAAGAAAGGTTTTTAGTCACTCTTTTTCAAGAAAAACTCACAAGAAAATGAACAAGGACAATCAGACCAAAATGCGCACAAGAAAGTATATTCATTGGGAAAAGGCTAAGGAAATAGTCTATACAATGTTGGGGATGTGAGGGAAATCATTTATATAAGGATTTCCATCACAAAGGAGAAAGAATGAGGATTGTTCACAATGTTCAGGAGGTTGAAATAGTTCAAGATATGGGAGGAAGCATGCCATGGATTTATGCACCTTTAGAAAGCAAGCAAGTAGAGTATCAATCACCCATGATTGAAGTGGAATGTAAGATTGATAACCATCCCATATCCATTTTAATTGATTCTGGAGTTAGCCATAGTTACACAAAATATAACATTGTTGAAATATTTCACTTGCAATGGAGTAAGCATAAGAAATCTTGGTTAGTTCAGTTAGAAACAAGGGATAAAAGGAAGATCAATGAGTTGGTTAAAGATTGTCTAATAGAAGTAAATGTAATCAACACAAAGGTGGATCTGAACATGATAACATTGGGTTCATATGACTTCCTAATTGGTATGGATTGGTTGGAAAAACACCATGTCATCATTGTTACAACAAGACCATAACTTGTCTTGATGGGGGAGAACCATAACTTGTCTTGATGAGGGAGAGAAGCAGAGAAATATTCAAGGCATTTCAAGAGTTATAGTTGTTAGAGAAATTTCAACCATGCAGTTGAAAAATAGTTTCAAGAAAGGATGCCAAGTTTTTGTAGCCCATATGGAAGAGGAAACCAAAGATAAAGTGGAAAGCATTGAAGACCATTCAGTATTGAAGGATTTTGAAGATGTTTTTGGGGAAATCCTGAGATTTCCACCAAAGAGAGATATATATTTATCTATTGATTTGGTGTCAAGATTTTCCCCGGTGTCCAAGAAACCTTATAGAATGGGCACACCAGAAATGAAAGAGTTATAGATGCAACTTGAAGAGATGTTAAATAAGGGTTATATACACCCAAGTGTGTCACCTTTTGAAGTCCATTTTTTTTTGTAAATAAGAAGAATGGAACCTTAAGGTTTTGTATTGATTTCAAATAGTTGAATAAGGTCACCATAACTAACAAATATCCTTTCCTAAGGATTCATGATTTACTTGATCAGCTGAAGGGTTCAAGGATATTTTCCACGATTGATTTGAGATCATGTTATCATCAAGTGGGGATAAAGGAAGAGGACATCAACAAGACATCATTCAGGATAAGATATGGGCATTATGAATTTGCAATAGTGATATTTGGGCTATCAAATCCCCCAACAGTTTTCATGTACTTGATGAACAGAGTGTTCAAGGAGTAACTCGACAAGTTTGTGATTGATTTATTAAATGATGTTCTCATATACTCAAGAACATAAAAAGCGAATGAGCAACATTTAAGAATGGTGCTGCAAGTTTTGATAGAGCATAAATTGTATGCCAAACTAAGTAAGTGAATCTTTTATCAATAGAAGATTCATTATTTAGGGAATTTATTTTAGCAGATGGGACAATAGTTGATCCCGAAAAAATGGAGGCCATTAGAGCATGGTCAATGACAAGAAATTTCACAAAGGTTAGATCATTTATGGGTCTTGTCAATTATTACCAAATATTCATAAAAGGATTTTCAAATATTATAGGCCCAATCACTTATATTCAAAAGAAGATAGTGAAATTTGAATGGACTCTCAAATGTGAAGAAAGGTTTCGATTGTTGAAGGATATTTTGACATGTGCACCAATCTTAAAGATTGCATATACATATGAATATTTTGTAGTATGAACGGGTGCATGCAAGGAAGGGCTTGGTGGATTCCTCGGTCAAAAGGATCATGTGGTGTGCTATGAGTCTAGAAAACTAAAATGGCGTGAAAGGAATTATGATACACATGAATTGGAATTAGAATTCATTGTACATGCACTAAAAATGTGGAGACATTACCTCATGGGTCAAATATTTGAGCTAAGGATAGACCATTGTAGTCTGAAGCATTTGTTTGGACAATCAACATTAAATGCCAAACAAACTAGATGGATGGAATTTCTGAGTGAATATGACTTTGAAACTATGCATATCAAAGGCAAAGAAAATCAAGTGGTTGATGCACTCAGTAGAAGAGATCATGAAATGCATATTTAATCCATTAGCATGTTCAACACATATTTAAAGGGAAAAAAATTAGAGGCTGCAAATTCAGATCAACGATATTTAAAAATAAAAGAAACATTACAATAAGGTATTTTACAACAAAAATTTAGTTATTATGAGCTAAAAGGGGATGGAATCCTCATGCATAGGGGAGAAATATATGTGCCAAACTCAGGAGAGATGAAAAATATAATGTTGAGGGAAATGCAATATATGCCATATATTGGGCACCTAGGATATCAGAAGAAAATTGCAGATATAAGAAGCCAATACTTTTGGCCAGGAATGAAGAAAGAAGTGGTTAATTACATAACCAAGTGTATAGAATACCAAAAAATTAAGACAAATCATAGAAATCCAGTGGTGATGCTAAAACCATTTCCCATTCCTGAGTGGAAATGGGAAGTGGTTACAATCTATTTCATTACAAAACTACCCAGAATTGTGAAGAAACATGATTCTATCATGGTGGTGGTGGATAAATTAACAAAGGATGCACATTTATTCCTATGAAGACTACACAAAAGGAAAGAAACATTGCATAAATTTACATGAAAGAAGTTTTTAGGCTACATGGAGTGCCTAAGACAATAGTTTCAGACAAAGATCTAAAATTCACATCAAAGTTTCGGAAAGGTTTGTTCATGGACTTTGGAACAAAAATAAATCTTAGTACAAAGTATCACCGAGAGTCAGATGGGAAAACATAGAGGACCAACATAATCATTGACTATATGCTCATAATGTATGTGATACAACATCCATAAAAGAGGGAATATTACATCGATTTAGTGGAGTTTACTTACAATAATGGGTACAAAGCCTCATTAAAAATGAGCCCATTTGAATCATTGTATGGGAGAAATTGTAACACACTAGTGAGCTAGGATAACCCAGCAAATAGAACTATCATTGGGCCATAATTGTTAAAGGAAATGGAAGAGGAGATGGAAAAGATTAGGCATAATTCAAATGCTTCCCAAAACAAGAAAAAAATGTATGCAAACAAGAATAAGGTTTTTAGATATTTTAAAGTATGAGAACATGTTTTCCTAAAGGTGAAAGCTAAAAGAAGTTCGATAAGATTGGTTTTCTGCTCAAAATTGGCAGCAAGATATTGTGGGTCATTTGAAATATTAGAAAAGATAGGGCCAATTGCATACATGCTAGAATTTTCTGCATCCATGAGAGTGCATAATGTTTTCATCTGTCATTATTAAACAACTATGTGCCTGACCCTAACCACAATATAATTGATTGGACTATGATCCAGGTGAAAAACAAAGGGGATTTCTGGGTGGAACCAGTACACATCCTAGACCATAAATTTAAATTTCTCAGGAACAAATCCATAGGGTTGGTAAAGGTTTAGTGGAATTGCTATGGTCCTAAATATGCAACATTGGAGCATGAACAAACTATGCAGGAGGAATACCTGCAATTTTTTTTCCAATTTTGAAGAAAACAAAAGTTGAAAATGCAAGAGTCCATTTTTGGGCAGCTAGGGTTCCAGAACCACATCTCAGAATTCTTGGTCAAATGTGCTAATATCCCTGATAAAATAATGGTGCAACCTGATGGACTAAGAGAAATGAAGGGGTCACATTCCTTGGGTCAACATGTTGCAAAGAAAAATAAATTAAATGGTTAGAAATGTTGTTGGGGAGTAAACAGATTGCAAAATTTTATTTTTTGAATATTATGATGTAAATTTGTTTATGTGATTTGGCATGGTGTTGAGCACTGAGGAATATCCACAAATTTAGTGGAGGGGGAATGTAACATTATCACTATAATCCCTATTTTAATTAATGTATAATGCAGAAAGGAACTTGGCTATGGACAAACATTGTAATATGAGAAATGTATTTTTTGATTTTAATAAACAATAATGTGATATCAGCTACTAGGAATATGGACAGAGATGGGGGGTGATTAATCCACAAAATAGGGGTGATTCCTAAGGAGTTTCTAAGAAGGGGCCAAGGGGGAAATGGTTTATGGGTATTAATTCAAACCTGTATTTTTGTATTTCATTACCATTTGGGGAAACCTTCTATTTTTGTTTGAGTGTATGAGAGCCCAATCATTGAATACCTATCAGAGGGTGGGTGTAGAAGTCACATCCAATAGTTATTGGAGAGAATTGGGATGAAGTACAATAAACATTCGATAGATTGTGCAGTCAATTGTCTTGGGAAAATAGAGGAAAATTGTATGTGGATATTAGGAAATTTTACACATTCAGTTTTTGCATAAGCAACAAGGGGAGAGAAAGGAAAAAAATACTAGAAATAGAGCAAGGAGGCTGGGCAAATTTTGGAGCATGATGGAGCATTTTTGGAGTGTTATGGAGCTAAAAATTGAAGAGACAAGTTTTCATCCCCAAAGAGTGAACTCTCATGGGAGTTTCACTATAACAACAAGTGGTTGTTTTTGTTTT
This sequence comes from Picea glauca, assembly GCA_000966675.3. Taxonomy (NCBI): domain Eukaryota; kingdom Viridiplantae; phylum Streptophyta; class Pinopsida; order Pinales; family Pinaceae; genus Picea; species Picea glauca. The sequence goes on from JZKD02S1675424.1 coordinate 302,603, forward strand.
CCAGACAGTGAGTTCTCTTGAGCTCCCATCACAGATATTTTTGGTTACTTGTGCTAGAGAGGCCCTAATAAATAACTTGGACGTTGGATAGATTGAGATCAGTGAAGGGGTACATTCCTCGGGTTTGAAAGGTTAAGAGGAAGAGAGGGAGAGGAAATTCAGGAGAATTGTAGGAGAATACTAGTGGGTTGTGGGACATTGAGTTGTGAGTAGTGACACGAGAGCATAAACCCCCCAAATCAAAGTTGAAATATCAAAACCTTCGAGAAGACACAATGTGGCAAGAGGACATGATTTCCTTAATATTTGTGTAAAAGATAGGGTTTTTTGTTAGCGTGCAATTTTTGTTTCGAGCAATTAGTTATATATTTATGGAGAGGATCGTGGATCTGAAATGATCCATGATGTTGTAGTTTTTTCTATATGTAAATCTTGTAGGAACAATTAGAGGGGGGAGATACAATGTAGATCAGGTTGAGTGCACAACCAAGGTCTGAGAAGTGCCCTTAGTTTGTAATCAATCTCAATTTTAATATAAATCAGTGTATTTTGTGCATCTTTAGTTTTATCTTTGTGTGTTTAATTCTATGTATAAACGTTGGACAAATCAATAAATCCAAGTGTGAGAAGAGAGGTCATGAGTGAGAGATGAGAGTTGCAGGTTTGAAGATAAGAGGAAGTTGTACTCAAGGAAAGGAGAATACCCACCATTGATCACTATAAGGATCAACTATAATTCGAAGTGGAAATGAAATTGTGGCCATAATCGAAGACTCAAACTCTTTATCGGGACCCAGAAGTATCGACCTACCATCCCCTCGGCTCATTGTTAAACCAAGTGCAGAGTGGTACCAGACCTCGACATCCTGGTATCCCGAATTTTTGATATCAAGGCTCCACAGTAAGGTTCATTTCTACTGACCTATTGGCCCTAGAACATATCTCTAAGATGTGTTAAGGTGTTCTGATTTCTCAACATTCCGATGGCCCAGTGTCGAGTGGTCGCCACTGGATCGGAATTAATGAAGATTGTAGACTTGGAGCCAGTGGTCCCGACACCCTGGTGTACTAGTGTCTCAATACCCCGATGACCTGGTGGCATGACAACCTAATGACCCTGATTAGATCAAGTTGGATTGGGTAAGATGTTTATGCTATAAAGAAGGGAAGTCCATAATCCGATGACTCGGTCAACCCTTGGAATAGGCCAATGCTCTTATGACGAAATAAAGGGTGAGCTCCGATGAATGAAGCAAAGAGGGCTTTGAGCCATGCCACATTGGATTTTAATAACATGATATGATGTGTTGGAATATCGAACAACGACATGACGAGATGGGGGAATGGGATATCGAGAGCGTAAATTAAATTCAGGACGCCATGAGAATTTGGGGTGCATTCGAGGGAATAATTTGGAAACTTCTATTGTTTCCATGAATGCATTTGAGTCCATTTTGTGGGTCATCTTATCCATAGGCCCGAGGATAGAACCCATAGAAAAATTATTTCGAAGGACCCCCAAATTGGTTGTCATCAAGTGGTATCAGAGCGAGAGAAAATTCTGCAACACTCGATTTCATCAAGTGGTATCAGAGCACATGGAAATATTTCTCTGCGTATGAGTGGGTAGATGTAGAATCCTAGAGGAGTAGAGGTGTTCTCAAAAGGTTCCAGAGGCGATAACTAGGAGAATACCAAAAGGCTGAGCCCAAGAGAGAAGCTCAGTAAGTTATTGTGTAGCAGTGTGAAATTGACTTGTTACTGCATAGGCTTAGTTGCAACTCACTATTGAGCATGAGGATAAGCTCAGCGTTATGGCAGAGTGATACATGGAATAAGACCAGAGGTTGAAGATCGAAGAAAAAATGAAGACACGTGATCAGGAGATCATGAAAATTTTTCTACCCTAGGAGTCTGATGCTAGAGCATAAACACCCGAAATCAAATTTGAAATCTCAAACCTTCTAGAAGACGCAACGTGGCAAGAGGAGATTATTTTCTTAATATTTGTGTAAAAGACAGGGTTTTTTGTTAGTGTGTAATGCAGGAGAATATTAGGGTCTGATGCAAGAGCATAAACCCCCAAATAAAATTTTAAATCTCAAACCTTCCATAAGATGCAGCGTGGCAAGATGACGTGATTTCCTTAATATTTGTGTAAAATATAGAGTTTGTTGTTGTTTGATGTTTTAGGCAATTAGTTAGAGATTTCTATAGAGGACCGTGGATCTGAAGTGATCCACAATGTTGTATTTGTTTTCTATATGTACATCCCATAGACACAATTAGAGGGGGGAGACATAATGTAGATCAAGGCGAGTGTGTGACCAGGGCCAGAGAAGTGCCCTTAGTTTTTGATCGAGCTCGATCGTAATATAAATTTGTGTGTTTTGTGCATCTTGGGTTTTATCTCTGTTTTTTTAATCCTATGTGTATAAACTTTGCATAAACCCATACATCCAAGTGTGAGGAGAGACAACATGAGTAGGAGCCGAGAGTTGCAGGTTTGAATATGAGAGGACATTGTACTCTAGGCAAGGAGAAGATAGATCATTGATCACTGTAAGGATCAATGGTGATCCGAAGTGGAAACAAAATCATGGTTAGAGGAAATAGTGTCCAGAATCGATGACTCAAACTCTCTATCGTGACCCAGAAGTACCGGCCTACCAACCCCCTAGTATGTTGTTAAACGTAGAGTGGTGTTACCACGAAATCCCGGTATCCTGAATTTCCGGTATAGGGTTCCAAAGTAAGGTTATGTTATACCAATTTATTGGCCCTGAAACACATCTCTAAGATGTATTAAGGTATTCTAGTGTCCTGACATTCTGATGGCTCGATTCCTAGTGGTCGCAACCAAATCTAAAGTGATGAAGAGTGCAGAGTTGGAGTGGGTTGTCTCAATGCCTCTATGTCTCAGTGGCTCGATACCCTGGTGACCCGATAGACGGATAACCCGATGACCGTGATCATATCGGGTCAAATTGGGTAAGATGTTTATGTTATAAAGAAAGAAAGTCCAAAATCTAATGACTCAGTCAGCTCTTGGACTAGTTCGATGGTCCTGTGACGAAATAAAGGGTGAGCACTAGTGATTAAAGAGAAGAGGGGTCCAAGCCATTCGACATCAGATTTGAACAACACGAGATGACATGATGGAATATGGAATGAGGACAGGACGAGATGGAGGAACGAGATCTGGAGACTGTAAATTAAATCCAGGATGCCATGAGAATTTGGGGTGCATTCAAGGGATTAATTTGGACACTTCTATTGTTTTCATGGATGCATTTGATTCCATTTTGTGGGTTAGTTTACCCATAATTCTGAGGATCAAACCCACAGACAAATTGATTTGGAGGACCCCTAGATTCGGTCTTCATCAAGTGGACTATGAGAGACACCCTTCTCTTGTGGATTCCTAGCCCTCGCTCGAGGGTGACTAGCCGTTGAGATTTGGAAGAAGAAGTCTATGGTTGGGTTGAATGTCCTTCCCAAGTAGCTGGTTGCACATGATTTCTTTTCAAGATAAGTGTTTACATGATTTGTTTTCAAGATAAGTGTTTATTTATTATTTGAGTTTTCTTATGAGTCTTATTGTTGTGAATTTTACTCTATGAATGAGAATAGTTTTATGTGTTGTTATAGATGAATTATTAGCTACATTCATGTGCATTTAGAATGATGTATATGCATTTAATTATAGGTATTATAAATTAGTTAATTATGTGTATAAATTGTGGTTGGTAAGCTACACGAACTGAATTAGCAGATTTTTATTTTTATTTTATGTGTATTCCATGTAGTAATGTTCCTCTGTTAAGTTTGGGGATTTAACTAGGGGACGTTACACCCATTGTCTTGACTTCTTTTGAAAGAGATTTAGTAGTGGAGGTGTTGCAATACTAAAGCCATAGTGGGTAGAATTTTTTTGTGAAAATGTGATACTTCTGTCAGAGGCCTCTCCAACATAGCATAATTTATAATGGCTTGAATTGTCATTCTACAATTATGCCCATGAAGACTTTATTTTTTAGTTAAGCCTTAGATAAGTAAACCACTAAGTATTCTCATTGAGTTGAGGTCTTACACAAGGAATCACTAGTTATTTATGTTTGCATTAATTAGGAGGAAATCCATCCTTAGAGTTTGGTTCCCTATGGTTTCCATTGGAGTTGAAAACTTATTTACACCATTTTCTAAACATTTTAAGTATTAAGGTATTTAATTTTTCTTTTCATTATTTATGTAAAATCTCCTCTTTAATATCTATAAAGAAAACCATTATACATATTAAAATTTTATACTAAATCTAAAGAGGGAAATCTCCTAAATAATAACACCCCAATATACTTGGTAAAGTGGGGCTATTACAATGAATGTTATACTAAATTTAAAGAGGGAAATCTCCTAAATAATAACACCCCAATATACTTGGTAAAGTGGGGCTATTACAATGAATGGGAAGAAAAATAATATATATATATATATATATATATATATATATATAACTAAAAAGATTGACACATACCTAATGGTGAGAGATAAAAAGTGTCATTACAACACTAAACCAAGTTAGTAAAGAGTGAATGAGAATGAGAGGGTCAAGACTTATATTTTTATAAATATTTAATAATAATAACAATAAACTTTAAGGATTTGAACGTGTTGTCTAAACATTAAGTTTTGGTCATTTTAGTGGGAATTGAATAACATAAATTTGGACGATGCATTTTTAATCTATAAATAAATTCAGTCAGCTAAAACATCAAACATTCTAATCATATAAAAGTAGCAACTCAATTATGTAGATCAAATAATTTCTAATCAAATTTCAAAAATAATTAAATATAAAAAAAAAAATCAAAAATTAAAACTTTTAACCAAAGCTTTCCTTTCTACATTTCACCCTTTATTGTAAAAGTGTGGGTAGTCCTGACCATGCGAATGAAAAATAGTAGGTCAGTTGAAAAACATTATCATTTCGAACTAATTTCGTATGTTTATGGACACACATATAAAACCAAAATGGAATCCGCACAACACTACCCTCTCCCACTTTAACCAACACTAAACCCGACAAGCCATTTGGTCAACGACCGCGATTAAGAATATTCGCCACGTTGCTATTCTCAAGAAATTTTAAAATCCCTATAAAACTCTCGATTCTCTTCTCCGAAATCCATCCCGAGAGTTCTCATCAACCGTTCTGTCTTCAGCACACAGCCCTGTTAAAGTTTCCCGATCACCGTCATAAACGCCATGGCGACGAAGGCGTTAACGGAACGGGAGCTTCCTGTAATCGCCGTAATTGTCATGGCTGCACTCATGGCGTCGATCGTCGAAGCCCAGGTTTCGAACGTGCCTCCGGCTTCCCCCACGACCACGCCCGTGTCCCCGCCCCCGCCCACGCCCAAAGCCGTAGGCTGCACTAACGCCATCGTGGCTCTGTTACCGTGTGCAAACTACGTTACGGGGACTAACGGCACCGCCAGCCCGGCTTGCTGCAACGCCATCGTGGCCGTCATCGTCAACAACGCAGCGACCTGCCTTTGCCAATTCCTCAGCACTCAGAATCCGCTGGGTTTTCCTGTCAACCAAACACAGGCTCTTGCCCTTCCCGCGGCGTGTAACGTTACTACTCCGTCTCTTGCAACCCAGTGCTCAGGTACGCGCAAAAACCAACCGAAAGATTTTAAATCGAGCTCTAATTTATTCAATTCCGAAGCTTTAAGTTAATTTCGTATCGATCTTTGCAGCGATTGGTGTCCCTCTCACGCCAACGTCGGGCCTGCCTGTTACTCCCACGTCTCCAGGCATGCTTTCCGCTGCTTTCTGCTTTTAATTGCTCTCATAATTGCTGTAGTATTCATTTTCATTTCCTCTGATGTTTCAGGTTCGAGTCCTGTGCCCATAGCTTCTGCTCCTACAGGTCTTCCTTCTCCCGGGCCATCCACGACCGGAGAGACTCCAGGTACAGCGCCCCTTCCACCTACAGTAGGCATTCCGTCCGGACCTGGGTTTACGGTATCTACGCCGTCCGGCGGTAGCAGCTCCAATGTGGGGAGTAGTCGGCCAAGCACTAACAGCGGAGTTTCCGTTTCTGAAGTTTTTGCGCAGTCCACTGGTAGCCTCATTGTAGGAGTAATTTTAGCGAGCGTTTTAATGTAAATATTGTTCGTTGGCTATTGTTCGAATTAGTACGGCTGTGCATTTGGGTTTTAGGGATTGCATTTTTCATGCATTGCATTGTCTTGTAGTAATAATTGAGCCCTCTTGTTGTCAGAGAAATTCTATCGAGTTCTTTCACCGATGGGCCAGATATGTGGTGACGCCCATGAATTCTACACGGTGGTCTGTTGGAAAAAATAATTTAAAAAATAGAAAAATAAAATAGTTTGTACTCAGTGATCAATGGCAGATCTGTAACGTAGCTATCTCCGTATCAACCACTGATTTTATTTTCATATGTTTTTAAACTATCACAGCCACTTAAGTTGTTGTGGCTGATGAACGCCGATAGACCGTTTCAGATTCAATAGTGGTAAATATATCTTCAAAATAAAACATGTACATGCAACAATATGACTTCAAGAGTAGGCCGTTTCATATTCATAAATATATCTCCAAAATAAAATAAGTAAGTGTAAGGAAGTTATCAATATTAGATTTTATTCAAGACCACTAAAAATATGTCAGCATCTTCAATGGTTAGACATCTAATTAAAATTTTAGATTAAAAAGTGATTAATTGTGCCCATCTCCAATAGGTATATGCTTTCCGCTTAATAATTTTTATTAGAGAGTAGGTTTTTCTCCTATTCAAATCTATGTAACATGTAAACTGAGTTTGTGATTACGTTTATATAGTGGTGCAGTAAATTGAATTTCTGCAATTTCATTCATATTAATAGATGTATAGTTTAAACATTTTAGGAATTTGTTTTGGGTAAGAAAATAATGTTGTGAAGAGATTTTAATCTGTAATGGATGGATTTACAAAATTTAAATTTTAATAAGCCATAAAAATATATAATGATATTAATTTTTTAATATTAAAAAAATGATTTTCTCAATTTAAATTTATAATTTTAATAAAAATTATATAATTAAATTATATAAAAATGATGTTGTCTAGTTGTTTTAAAAAATGGTTTTATAATTATTTTTTGTTATTTAAAATCCATTTTTAAATGTAAAAATGGATTTAGCATGTTGAAAAACTTCTCATTCAACTCTATAAATCTAACAATTTCTAGCAAATTTGAATAAATATCCTCCAAAAAATCATCATTTCTTAGAATCACTTAAAAATATAATAATATTAATTTTTTAATATTAAAAAAATAATTTTCCCAATCTAAAATAAAAATTATATAATCAAATAAATAGATTTATAAAATTTAAATTTTTAAAAAACATAAAAATATATAATGATATTAATTTTTAATTTTAAAAAAAATATTTTTTCTAATCTAAAATTATAATTTTAATAAAAATTATATAATCAATTTTTTTAAATTATAATTTTAATAAAAATTATATAATCAAATCTCAATAAGGAAATTCAAATTTATAAAACATTAACCCTTCTTCGGAATCTATTATTATATTAAAACAGGCTACACAAAATTTCAAAAATGTCCAAATAAAAAACTAGAAACACAAAATTTCAAAAATGTCTTTTAAAATATATATATATATATATATATATATATATATAATACAAGATGAAGGAGAGAGATCTTCACTCTACTTCGGGTTGAAACTGAAAAGTTTCTATGAGACGACGTCCCAAGAAGTGGATAAAATTATTTTACACCATTTTTTTACTGTTCACTTTTTTAAATCGGTAAAAAAATGAACGCCGAAAGGCCGTCAGTCTGAACCTCCTCGTGGCCAACACATCAAACGCGCGCGGAGGGGAGGCTGGAGGTTGAAACCGGTAAAAAAATGACTGCGCGTAAAACTTTTTAATTGGCATCCAACATCCACGCGGCTATACTTATCCGCCCAGTAACAATAATTTAGTAAATTGTGGTCAGCTTAATAGATTATCTCTTAATCACTGAACGTGGCAATCTGGTGGTGAGCAAGTAATTTTTTAATCTTATTTAGTAAATGTGAA
>JZKD02S1675424.1:312967-337964 GCA_000966675.3 Picea glauca
AAGCAATAATGTAAATCGTCAACTTTTATTTCAAAAAGTATTGTAAATGACCAGAACAAAGCAATAATGTAAATAGTAAATACTTTAGTTTAGTAATAAGTTGGAAAATTGAAAAAATATGAATGGTAAATGGGAATGATATTATAAACATTATTGTGAGGGAGATAGGAACTTTAAACATGTATAATAAAGAAATTTTATAAAGATGGAAATTTTAAATAGGTATAATAAAGGAATTTAAAAAAAAATACAATATGATGGAAATTTTTATCATTAAAGATGGAGATTTAGAAAGTAAATAAATTTAATTTTTTGATTAATTTTTTTTCCTAATTATATTTTTTTAATTAATTTATTTATTTTTCAAAATTATTTTGAAACTTTTAAAAGTAAAATAATATAATGAAAATTATTTAAAAGCATAGGACGTGCTGATATTATCTTTTACTTGTTTTACGATGTGTGATGTGTTGTTGAAATGTAGGTTAGGTTTATTTGTTTTAGGATGTGTTGAATTATAGGTTAGGTTGTGAAATTTTTAATTTTATAATATGAATATGTTAAATGGTTTATAATATTGATATAAGTTATAGATGAGTTCTGGGTATTATTAAATATATTGATAAGATAAATAGGTATTATTAAAATGTTTTGTATATTAGAGATTAATGTTTAAGTTTTATGGAAATTTAAAAAGGAAAATAAATGTACAAGGTTTTAAATATATATTTTTAGGGTTTAAGGTTTATGATTAAGGTTTTTAATTATCATGTATATTTTTATAGAGAATTTTTGGCTTATGAATTTCATGATTAAGATCTTTAATTATCATATAAATTTTTTAATATAGAATTTTTGATTCATGAATTCTATTGTGAAGATTTGTAAATTATGAATGGATGTCAAGGATTTGGGTATGATCAAGGAAGGAAAATAATTGTATTAATTCGTAAATAAAGTTATTAATGACTTAGGCATGGTCAAGGAAGAAAAATAAATGTATTAATCCCTAAATAAAGTTACTAGTGTTTAACCATGGATAAAACCTTAAACCATCTCACAAACTCTATAAGTAGAATATAAATTCTATTATAAGATTTTAAGATTTTAATCATAATTATGGAACTAAAACAAATATATTAGTCATTATATGAAACTTTTACAATCCCAGAGTTATAAATGACAAGGATATAATAAAAACAAAAAATACATCAAAATTGTGATTTAGGACATATTTATATTGAATTAATACTTTTACAACCCAAAGTTATGAATACTTTTACAACCCAAAGTTATGAATGATAAAGATATAAAAAAACAAAAAATACATCAAAATTGTGATTTAGTACATATTTATATTGGATTGATAAAATAAAACTTAAAAAAAGAAAAACACTTATATACAAAGTGAAATAAGTACACATTTAAATTGAAATTGAAAGAGCACATTTGTCATAATATGGAGAAACATGTAAAACACATACTTCATGGCAAAGCGGAAGGAAAGCATGGTGGCCATTTAACTTGTGAATTCTTGCATAAAAGAAATTGGTGGTATTTAAGATATTATGTCATTTTTATATTACATATATATCATGTTTTATTTTGGAACTTTTAAATTTTTTTAAAAAATAAATAAATTCAAATTTTTTAAATTGTTTTTTTCAACAAAATAAAATTATATATATATATATATATATAAAATTGAATTATTTTAATTTTCTGAAATGTATTAAAATATCAAAAATTTTATTTATATTAATAGAATTATAATTATAATTTTTAATATATATGTATGGTTTTTAACTTACTATTTTTTATCACCCAAACTGGAAACGCATGTTTAGTTTGACGTGAAAGTCCATTGGAGTAAAAAATTAACAAATCACTATTATTCGATGCTCGCACAAAAAACCGAACGAAATTTGCCGCAATACACCCTCTCTCGCTCCTTTCCTTCTACTGGGCCATCCACAACGATGGAGACTCTAATTACGACACCGGCTGCAAGCTCCACTGGATATTCCATTGGGTTCTCTTGCGGTTATACTGTCCGGCAGTAATAATGTCTGCGGTAGCAGCTTCAATGTTGGGAGTAGTCGGCCGAGCAGTAATAGTGTTGTTTCCATTTCTGCAGTTTTTGCTATTCATAGTTGTTGGAAATAGTAATTACAAGTAGGTGAGATCCATATGTCTCCTCAATCTATGAGTCATTGTGTCACTAGCCGAATTGTCAGACTTCGGTCAATCTGATAGTCTACAAGTGCAAAGTCGCATGTTTACTCAAAAGTCGAGCATGAGAGCTATAAATGGAACTGATTTCTATCTTCTTGAGTTCAATTAAGTGGTTGAAGATTCACTCGTACTTATGGAAGTGTTTAATGTTGAGTCCGTCTTAGCTTCTGTAGGAAGTCTCAATCAGTGTCCATATAAGTCCAAGTCATTTAGTTAGTCGAACATACAATGGATGTTGAATAGAAGCAGTTGATGCAGAGCAGAAAAGAGAGGTAGAGAGAACAACCGAGAACCAACAACAGCTGAGGAGTTGAAGAAGTCTGCGCACAGGCTCTGAGTCTGTGAAGTCAGTAGAAGAAGTCATTAGAGCCGAAGCTCATCTCTGTCATTGTATTTTGTATTCGCGCACTGCGTCGAAGTTCATTAATATCAAGCATTTTTGTGTATTGTCAAGTTTCTGTCTTATTTATGAGTTTATGTGGTAAGCATAACACTCTATTATTCCATATTCATAAATCATTTCATTAAGTGTATGTATTCACAATGCATAGAAAACTGAGCATTATGTGCACTCCATAGTGGTCTTGAGAACTCTGTCATGTAGTTTGTTTGATGTGTAGTATTTGAAATTGTGTTGTGCAGAGTAGACTGCGCGCATCGTCGATCCGAGATATGGTATTAGAGCAGGTTGATCAAAAACAAAGTTGACCAGAACAAGTTCAAGAGAAGAAACTCTGTTGGAAAGTGAAATATGGCTTCTACTTCAAATTTGCAACCTCCAACTTTTACAAACAAAAGTTATGAGATGTGTTTCATGACCATGAAGGTGTTGTTACGAGGTCAAGATGTATGGGAGATAGTCGAGAATGGCTATGTGGAACCAGTAGATCATGGAACATACAATGCCCTCACACAAGTTGAAAAGGATGTCTTGAAAGATCAAAGAAAGAAGGATGGAAAAACGTTGTTTTACATACATCAAGCCATGCATAAGAGCATACTTCCAAGAGTTTCATCAACAAAGCAATCCAAGGAAGCATGGGACATATTACAAACCTCTTATCAAGGTATGGACAAACTAAAGACTTCAAAACTGCAAATTCTTAGATGAAACTTTGAAACTTTGTCAATGAAAGAGATAGATTCAGTAGATTTTTTTTATACCCATGTCATTGGCCTGATAAATCAGATTAAGTCTCATGGTGAAACCATAGAAGAAAAAAAAATTGTTGAGAAGGTACTTAGGAGTATTCCTCCTAAATTTGATACCCTTGTTGTGACTCTAGAAGAGAGCAAAGACTTGAGTCAGTTTAGTCTAGATGAACTGCAAGCTTCCCTCATCAATCATGAACATAGATTGAACAAGTTAAATATGTCATTAATGAATGCATTTTCCGCGCCATCATCTATAAGCCGTGGAAGAGGAAGGGGGAGAGCTAACTCTAGATGTAGAGGAAGAAGTTCTGTCAAAGGTGGATGCAATAGCAGTCTTGGAAATACTGGTGGAAGAGGTCAAAACCCAAATACCAGTTAGTCAAGTTGTCATAGAACTAAAAAATCAAAGATTTGATGTCATTACTGTAAAAAGTATGAACATTATGCATATGAGTGCGGGAAGAGACAGTATAATCAGAACAAACAAAGTAAAGATAAGTCAAACAACGAAAAATAATCAATCTCGCCCTATGTTTATGGCGTGCGTTGTAGCAATGCCTAACACTGTAGAAATGTCTAATATAGTGTCACTAATTGAATGTAATGTTTATCAAGCAAGTCCTTGTGACATATGGTATTTAGATTCAAGTTGTAGTAACCACATGACAGGAAACATAGAATTGTTTTCTAGTTTGGATGAGTCGGTCCAAACCAAGGTTACACTTGGAGCAGATATCCAAGTCACTGTCTTAGGCAAAGGCAATATAAACATCTTAGCAAAGCAAGGAGAACAAAAAGTTATATGTCTGATGTATATTATGTTTCTGGTCTGAAGCATAATCTGGTAAGTATAAGACAATTGTTACAGAAAGGATACATAATTTACATGGAAGATAACCATTGTGTGATTATGGATAAATGCCCAAGCAATCTACTTATTGCAAAAATCCAGATGACAAGTAACAGATGTTCCCATTGACATTGAATCCAACCAAGAAGAAGAATACAATGCAAACTGTTGATAAAAGAAAAAGTGTGCAGTTAGACATTGCGTTTACAATAGAAAGTGTGTGTAGATATAATGAAGAAAATAGTGCGCGCAGTATCAAGAAATGAGAAAATGGTGCATAGATAAAGGAAACATTCCAATCTAACACACATGATGATTATTGGTTATGGAATTTCAGATTTGAACATTTGAACTTTGGAGGTATGAAGATGCTACACACACAGGATATGGTAAAATGTTTTTCATTAATTGAAAAACCAAAAAGGATATGTGAAGGTTGCATATTTGGCAAGCAACATTGAGAATTATTTCCAGTTGGAAAGTCTTACAAAGAAAAAACTCCATTAGAAATAGTACATTCATGCATTTGTGGACCAATGCAAAATTCATCTATATGAGACAGTACATATTTTCTAACATTCATTGATGATTTCTCAAGAGAGACATGGATTTATTTCCTAAATCATAAATCTGACGCATTGGGTTGTTTTCAGTGGTTTAAATCACTTGTGGAGAAGCACAGTGGTCATTGCATCAATTGTCTAAGAACTAATAGAGGAGGAGAATATATTTCAAGAGAATTTCATAACTTTTGTAAAGTTCATGGCATTTATAAGCAATTTAACGCGCAATACACACCACAACAAAATAGTGTCGCAAAAAGAAAGAACACAACCATTATGGAAATGGCGCATAGTATGTTGACAGCCAAACATTTTTCAAATGAGTATTGAGTTGAGGCAGTAGCAACTGTAGTATACATCTTGAACAAGTGTTCAACAAAGAGTTTGAAGAATAGAGTTCCTCAGGAAGCCTGGACATGTTCGAAGCACAATGTGGCGCACTTAAAAGTTTTTGGTTTTGTCGTGTAATATTCCAAATATAAAAATTATGCAGAACATAAATAAAATGCTAGAAATGGCAGATGAACAACAATATAACCAGAATAACACCACAATAATACTGAAATGATAACAGAATAACACCAGAAAGAGCACTTAGATTACTGAAAGAAATGTTCACTGGCCTCTTCGAGGGGGAAACCTCAAGTCGAGAAGAGCTCTATTACAATAATATCCAAGATAGGGTTCTCATACCCTCGACTCCTATTTATACTAAATATGTCTATCAATAGAACCATCTAGAGGAAGATCCTTCTAGAAGAGGAAGCTTCTATTAGGTCTTCTTACATTCGACTTATTCTACTTTATTACAAGGCCTTATTAATATTGACCTTTATTACATCGGAATACATTGTTATACCTATGTGAGGGGTTAGGTCCCTAACATGTTGCATACTCACATGTTCCAAATGAGATGAGAAGGAAGATGGACAACAAAGGAGAGAAATGTATATTTGTTGGGTATTCTAAAGAAACAAAATGATACAAGCTATATGACCCTGTTGTAAGAAAATTCATAATCAACCGCGATGTTCAGTTTGTGGAGAATGAAGCATGGGATGGAACCATAGCAAAGACAGTAAAAATTATTGATGTAATAGGGCACGATGAAACAAAATAAGAAGAAGAGGTGTTTCAAACACCATATACAAGTCAGTGCCCAGTCCATTCAACACCTGGCACTGCGACGCAAATCACTGCACAGAGTACTCCATTAAGAACAATAGGTGTGCAATCTACACCTAGAGCACAACAAACACCAGCAAGCAGTCCGAGCAGTTCTACATCCCCAGATCTAACTTTATCAAGCATGTTACCAAGAAAGAAAAGAAGTTTGTGTGACATGTATAATGTGACATCTATATCTGGTTGGTTGATAGATTATAGTGACAGGTTCTTAGTATCAGGTTTTATAGTAACATCTTGACAGAAACAGAGACAGTGACAGTGAAACTAGGGAGATTTTTGTAGTAGTCTATGAGTTGCATAGAAGAGATTTGCGAACATCCATGATTTGCGGTAAATAGAGATGCGTACATCCGTGTGTTTCAACATAGACAGGTCGTGGATCTGTAGAAAATATTTGAAGAAGATTGGTACAGGTTGTGATAGGTTTTCAGTGACAATTGTGACAGTGACAGAGTTGATTCAGTGACAGTGATAGGTTGTTTACATTTGGAATTTATATTTTAGGGAGGTTGGACAGGGAAAGGATAGGTGGTTATAGCCACCTTCCGGTTGTAGCTGGAGAACATAGGGAGTTGTAGCCTCTTAAAGGTTGGAGCTGGAGAATTTGGGAGTTGGAGCTTCCCTCAGGTTGTAGCCTAAAACTATAGGGGGTTGGAGCCTCCTTCCAATGAGAGTCGGAGAACAAAGGAATTTGGTGCTTCCAATGAATGTAATTATTAAAGATGTATAAGAAAAAACAGATCATGGTTTTCTCCCGCATTGGGTTTCCATGTAAAAATACTGGTGTATTGTGTATGTGTATGATTGCTCATTGTTTATGGTTTATTTATACTGCACTTATTGAATGATATTAGTAAATTGATCATAAAGTTAACAACACTTATATACATTGTGGTTAAAAAGGATTAAACAACACTATTATTGATTCACCGCCCACCCCACCCCCCCCCCCCCCACCGCCCACCCTTTGTAATCCAATAGATTATACTTAAAAAATTTATTTGATTATTTCACTACATGCTTTTTGTCACAAACCCACACAAACCAATTGAACACAAGCAAGCTAGTGTGAATGAACAACTTAGCCAGCAGGGAAGCTATGGACCCCATTCGTGTCAATGGATTCTCTACCACTTTTTGTCTATGTCTTCCAAAAATTTGTATATACTTTTTATAGTCGTAGTCTAAATGTTCTACACTTTGGCTCTTTTCTGTGTTTTTTTTTCAAAAAAATTATTTGATTTTGCTCGAAATATGGCAAGAAATTGTTGGATCTTCACATTTGAGTGGCTAAGACTATATAATTGGAGTACCCTAGGAGTTTTTCATCACATTGATCCAATTAAGATCAAAACGTAGAACAATTAAACAACTAATCTTTTTATATAAACACAAATTAATATATGAAATGAAAGAAGTAAATCCATTTATATTCCTTAAGAGTTTCCATTTATGCATTTAGAAATGCAATTTAAACAACAAAAAACTACAATTTCATCTAGATTTATGTCACTAGATTCTAACTAAAAAGAACAAAAAATAGAACACCTAGACAACTACTTTTTATATAAAACACAAATTAATATAGGAAATGAAAGAAGTAAATCCGTTTATATTCCCTTAATAAATTATTCATGTCCCTCTTCACATTACTACAACTATTGATCAGGGGGCGCTTAGAGGCATAAAATCCCTCACAATGGAAAAATCATGATCCTCCTCTCCCTTAACATCAGAGGGGTAGGAGGACCCCTAAAATTGGCCTCTATGCACAGACTTATCTCAAAAAATTTACCCAATGTTATTTTTCTACAGGAGACTTTAACGGATGAGGAGAAGGCTAGGAACTTCATGTTTTCTCTCAGGTCAGAGTGGATGTCTTGTGCTGTTATCTCAGTTGGAAACTCGGGTGGCCTTCTCGTGTCTTGGGACCCATGTTTTTTTTATTTTTGTTCATGTCCTCACTTGTGGCGGTATTTTCTTGACAAGTTCCATCTTAGTGGATAAAAGGAAGCTTACACTTCTGAATGTTTACGGACATTGTTCAAACCGTAATCTTTTCTAGAAAAAAATGGAAGACAGGGGCTTGTTAGCACATGTTGACTTGATTATGGCAGGGGATATAAATTTCACCTTAAATTCATATGAAATTTGAGGTATCTCAGCTTTGCCCAATCATTTGGTAGTCTTCTTCAGGGATTTGTTTGAAAAATCTAATCTAGTGGATGTGGCTCCGGCCGAGATGGCACCTACGTGGCATAATGGTAGATCAAGAGATTCCAGTATTGCCAAAAGACTTGACAAAATTTTTGTGGCAGAGGATCTTATTGGGCCAACTATGAGGTATAGATCGTGGGTGGAATTTCCTTTTTTATATGATCATGCCCCTGTGTTACTTTAATTGGATATTGGGATTCTGGTGGTAGCTCATCCTTTTAATTTTAATCCAGTATGGTTACGTGACAATTCCTTTTCCTCCTTAGCTAGTGAAGTTTGGAATGATGTATAGTTTCATCAAGTCAAAGGGGCGCAAAGGAGATTAGTCGAGAAGCTATCCCTACTTAAAAAACGAGTAAAAACTTGGTTGAAAGAAAAAAGATTACGGGATTAGTAAAATTTGGAAAAGATGGAAGTTGAATTGGAAATGCTCTATGTTCAGAAAATCAAAGGAACTCATAATGCAAAATTCGATCAACAATTGATGTTTTTGGAGGTGAAGCGCAACAAATATCTGATGGCAGAGGAAGAACGATGGAGGAAAAAGAGCAGGGCTATCTGGATTAAGAGTGGATAAAATAATACAAAATTATTTCATCGTTATG
The DNA here is from genome assembly GCA_000966675.3 of Picea glauca. Taxonomy (NCBI): domain Eukaryota; kingdom Viridiplantae; phylum Streptophyta; class Pinopsida; order Pinales; family Pinaceae; genus Picea; species Picea glauca. Next base: position 321,781 of record JZKD02S1675424.1, read on the forward strand.
CGAGCTACATAAGGAACAAAAAACACATCTGGGATATAATAGATGCAGATGATCAGGTTTATTCAGGTCAGGAGGCCATTAAAGACGAAGCAGTTTCTTACTTTAATTCTTTCTTTCAAGACACATGTTAGAATAATTTGAGTGATCAGTTAGCTACCGTTCGCTTGTAACCAAATCCTGTATTGGAGGATGAAGTAAAAAATCTTGAAAAGCCTTGCACAATTGAGGAAATTTTAGATGTTCTCAAAGGTTTTGAAAAGGATAAAAGTCTCAGCCCCAATGGGTGGACTGTTGAATTCTTCCTTCACTTATTTGACATGGTTGGTCCAGATTTTCTTGCTATTGTGGAGGATACTAGGATTTGTGGTGAAGTTTACTGACCGATCAATTCTACCTTCATAGCTATGATCCCAAAAGTTAACAATCATAGTTCTTTCAACGACTTTCGCCCTATAGCTCTGTGTAACTTATGCTACAAGATTATTGCAAAAGTAATTGTGAGGAGACTTAGGATAATTCTCTCTCGTACTTTGTCTGAAGAACAACTAGGTTTCGTCAAGGGCAGACAGATTTTAGATGCAATTGGGAAAACACATGAATTCCTTCATAGTATCAAGGAAAAAAACTTCAAGCTATCATTCTGAAGTTAGATTTAAAAAAGGCTTATGATTGCACAAACCGGGATTATCTAAGGCTTATGCTTATTCATTGTGGCTTTGGAATTCTAATGAAAAACTGGATTATGGGATGTGTTGCCTCAACAACATATGGCATCCTAATCAATGGTGAGCACAAATTTCTTCAATAGTGGTAGAGGATTGTGACATGGCTGCCCATTGTCTCCTCTTTTGTTCATTCTAGTGATGGAGAGATTGAGTCTCTCTCTTAAAAAAGGTCAATGTGAAGGAAATTTGTCGGGAATCAAGGCTTCTATGATGGTTAATATCCTCCATCTACTCTCTGTGGATGATGTGATTATAATGTCTAGAGATTCGATTACAGAATGGCAGGAAATACACAAACTCTTAAACTTCTTTTGTGGTGCAACGGGATTGATGATAAATGTTAACAAGTCCACTTTTTTACACTATGGTGTCCAACGAGGACTTCTAAATGATTTGAAAGTTCTTTTTCATTTCAGTTTCATGAATCTTTCGGTTGGTTTTAAATATCTTGGTTTCTTTTTAAACTTGGACAATTACAAGGTGGAGGATTGGCAGTGGATTTTATTGAAATTTGAGAATCGTATTCACCACTGGTGCAATCGGTTTCTTACTTTGGGGGGGAGATTTGTGTTGATTAAAGCAGTGCTAGAGAGTCAACTAGTTTATTGGATTTCTTTGGCTCATTTTTCGGCTTCATTCTGAATCGGATCCGTAAGATGGTTTTTTCTTTTCTCTGGTCTGGTAACAAAAAAACTCAAAATTACCAATTATGAAATTGGGAGACCATTTCGAAACCAAAGGTATTTGGTGATTGGGGTTTCAGAAACATCTTTTGTTTTTCTAGGGAACTGGCGGCTAAAATGTTATGGCGTGGATTGATGCAACCAGGTATTTGGCAGAGGGTGTTAAAAGAAAAATACTTCCCCCATATCTCTATGATGACTTGACTATGAACAACTTCTCCAGTCTCGTCTTTTGGTTCACAAACCTGGAAAAACTTACTGAATACTTTACCTTTGATTGTGCATTGGCTTGCTTGGAAACCAGGCGCGGGGGATTCCATTATTGTTGGAAAGGATGAATTATTGGGCATAGGGAAGGATTCCATTCTAACTATTGAGTTGATTACTTATCTAAATAGTAAAAATGTGTATTTTCTTATCAAGCTAGTCGAGCTTCTCTGCAGGGCATGATCTGCTCCAATTGGATAGACAACACGGAACTAGGTCTGGAGGGCGACATTGCATCCGAATGGGAATTGGATAGGAAGATTATGATTGGATCTGGCATTTTATTATCTGATAGAGTGGACGCATTAAGATGGACAGGTGGAGATAGTTCAGGTCAGATAACAGTTAAAAATGTATACAATGCACTTGCAACCAAGTTATGGAAAACAAACTAGGAGTTTGGAGGAAAATATTGTGGGATTGGGACTGCCCACAAAAGATTAATCTTTTTGTCTGGCTTGTCATTGAAGAAAAAATACTTACCTGGAAAAACCTTCAAAAGAGAGGATGGGTAGGGCCAAGATTCTGTCATCTTTGCAAAGGAAATTGGGAATCTGGAAAACATCTTTTTGTGCACTTCCCTTTTACTTGCTCAGTTTGGAAAAAGATCAAAGAGGCCCACAAGCTTACTACAGGGTGGATAGGTTCATTAGTGAAGGATTTTTTTGAAAACTAGGCCATTCAGAATCAAAATTTCCCATCCTTTCCAACTTATATATGTTGGTTCATTTGGCTTGAAAGGAACATGGTTATCTTTGAGTCAAGGAGTCCATCTATCTAGAAAATTTGTTTTCTCTCCTTAGGTGTGGCGAGTAGCCACAGGCCCAAAGAAAAATGATCTGGATTTAGGATCAGAATGAACTGATTATAGACTGAATACCATAAACACAGAGATAGGAAGAATAACACAAATATCCAGTGAACAATATCTTCTATTAAATAATGAAATAGGCTGAAACTATAAAACTACAGAATTGAAACTTGCTCGAATGGTGGTAACTGATCTGGATATAGGAGAGGAACGAACTGATTATAGACTGAATACCATAAACACAGAGATAGGAAGAATAACACAAATATTCAGTTAACAATATCTTCTATTAAATAATGAAATAGGATGAAACTGTAAAATTGCAGAACTGAAACTTGCTCGAATGGTAATAGTTATCTCTAAGAAGAGATGTGGCTTCTACGCCCATCCGTCTGAGCATAATGGATTACCATGAGGCTCCATAGGCCCTTTTCATATTAATCATGAATGCTAAAACCCTAGACATCCAAAAACCTAACCCTAGAAGGTGAAATTCCAAAATCCATGTGGGTCATATGGGTAAGTTGGTGTAATTTGGTACCTCAACTTCCTAGGGTCATAACCTTTTCATACAACCTCTATTTTAGGCGCGTGATAGCCCGTTGGAAAGTTATTTTAAATAGCTACACATTTCACCATCAAAATCTGACTCCGTCTATAGTCTAATTGTGGCAAGTAAAAAAAACAATGTTTAGGGCCTCAAAACAGCCCTGAAAGTACAACAAGATGTGTTGATATGAAAATATCCAAAATAGGTCATTTTGATTAGGTGAGAGGCCACTCATATCCACCTGGAGAATGTGTGAGGGTTCAGACAGCCCCAGAAGTGTATAACTCACAATTATAAAGAAATACAGAAAGACATGTTAAACAAAAGATGGACACGAGGAGTCAGTTGGAATAGGTGGGTGGCCACCAATATCCATTTGGATCAATCCTCCCCCCTTAGGAAAAAATGGTCTCCATTGCGTTGAGTTCCCCCATCAGGTGAGGAAACTTCTGCTGGATTTGACCCCGGGTGAGCCACTTGCCTTGGTGTAGGATTTTCCCTACCTTGACAACCTGATAAAGTTGGATATGTTATTGACGAGTGCCATTGACCTGTGTGCCCAATATCTGATCGGTGGATGCTTGTTCCATGTAGTCAAGGTTGAGCTCTGTGGGTGTCAGTTGTTCGATCATCTCGGAGGTGTCCAATAATGGTGGGAAATAAGGCTGAAGGAGGTCCACATTGAATACTAGATGCAGACCAAGGAAGGGTGGAGTGTTGAGCTCAAAAGCATTGCTACCCACAACCTTGGTGATAGTGTAAGGCCCATAACGAAGTGGCTAAAGCTTTCGATGGGATTCAATGAGATGCTCCTTCTGCAAATGTAACCAGACTTTGTTGCCAACCTAAAACTAGTGTGGTACCCTGTGTTTATCATGGCGCTTCTTGTACTTAGCATTGGATTTCTGAAAAATATCCTGGACCTATTGGCGGATGTGATGAATCCTCTCAATGAATCTGGTGGCTTTGTTAACCGCAGACTGATCATGGGAAGAGTTTGTCTGTGCGGTGGAAAGAGGAAGTGCAACGTTAATGGGTCCCATGGGTTGGAATCCAACACCCACCTGAAATGGGCTATGGCTGGTGGAACTATGGATAACTTTGTTGTAACTGTGTTGGACATATAGGAGACTCTAGTCCCATGTACGGGGATGCTTAGAGTTGTACATGTGTAGGATATGCACAATCATATGATTGACGACCTCGGTTTGGCCATCGGTTTGGGGGTGGAAAGAACTGGATTTTGTGAGCTTGGTGTCCAACAGAAACCAGAGACTTGACCAAAAGGTGTTGAGGAACATGTTGTTTCGGTCAGAGATGATGGTCTGTAGTATCCCAAAGTGCACCCAAACTCGTTCGAAGAAGATCTTGGTAGTATCAGTCGTTGTGATAGTCTTATTATAGGCTATGAGGATGGCCATCTTCGAAAACCAATCAACGACCACAAACACACAGTCATTTTCGTGCTTGGTGGTCGGAAAACTAGACATGTAATCCATGAAGATGGACTCCCACGACTTCCCAGGAATATGAAGAGGGGTGTATAAGCCTTTCTTCTTGATGGCCGTCTTGGAAATGGAACAGACAGTGCAAGATTTGATATGCTTTTTGACGTCGAGTCGAATTTTTGGCCAATAAAAATATTTCTGAAGGATGACCACAGCTTTCTCTACGCCAAAATGTCTTTCCACCTGACTATAGTGGGCTTCCCAAATCATCTTTGCACGCTCACTTGTAGGAATATAGAGATAGACCAGGTGGCATAAGAGTCTATCCTGAATGTGAAAATCATATACAATGGTGGCTCTACCCAAGATCTGATATGTGGTGGCGAAGTCCATATCTTTATGGTAAAGTTGGGGCCACTCTAATGTTTCATGTCAAGAGGAATGGAGAACAGTGGTAAGAGCAGCCACAACAGGATGAATGAGGCAATTAGCGACATGATTGGAGATACATGTCTTATACTTGATGTTGAGATGGAATTGCTGCAAGTAGGTGGACCACTTTTGATGGTGGTCTTTATGCAATTTCCCTTGTGTCTGTATGAACTCCAGAGGCTTGTGATCAATGTGTATGCTCGTCTCTGTCCCCATAATGTAATGTTTCCATTGACGACATTCTTGTACAATGGAATACATTTTCTTTGTCATAGGTGGGGTATTTACGAACAAGATCGGAGAGTGTCTCACTATGGTATGCCACCAGATGCCCGTGCTGAGTGAGAACTGCGCCCACAGCATAGTCATATGCATTAGTCTCAATGTCGAATAGTTTTTGCAATTCGAGAAAGGAGAGTACGGGAGATGAGAAAAAATGATGTTTTAGATATTCAAATGCTTGTTTTTTCTCCTTCCTCCACACGAAATTGCCCCTACCACCGCCCTTGGTCACCAGACTGAGGGCCCAGGCAATATGGGAGAATCCCAACACGAACCGTTGGTAAATATTGATGAGTTCTAAGAAGCTCTGAAGCTCGGTTAGTGTGGTCGGGGATGGCCAGTCACGGATGATTTAGATATTAGCTGGATCAACATGTAACCCATGCTCATCAACAATGTAGCCCAGGTATTGGACCCTGTTCATGCCAAAAGAGCATTTTTCCAAGTTGGCATAAATATTGTGTTGTCGTAGAGTGCTCAAAACCTGTTGAATATGTTGCATGTGCTCCTCCCATGTTCTGTTGAAGATAAGGATGTCATCCAAATATACTACAACAAAGGAGTTGGTGAAGGGTCTCAATACATCGTCCATCAACCTCATGAAAGTGGTTGGTTCATTTGTTAATCCAAAGGGCATGACTAGCCATTCGTAGAGACCTTCCTTAGAATTGAAGGTTGTCTTCCAGACATCCGTTGGTTCGATGGGAACCTGATGGTAGCCAGAATTAAGGTCAATCTTGCTGAAGATATTTTCCCCCTTGAGTTGTTTAGGAAGGTCATCAATCCTAGGAATCGAATAGTGGTTCCTGACTGTGATTTTTTTTAAGGCTCTATAATCAATGCAAAGTCTCCAAGTCCCATCCTTTTTCTACACCGGTATAATCGATCTTCCGCAAGGGGAGAAGTTGGTTCTGATGTGCCCCTTTTGAATAAGCTCTTGGATCTAATCCATGATTTCGTCATTCTCCATTAGCAAGCATCGATAGACTGGTCCATTAGGTAGAGGTGCGTCGGGGGTCAGATCAATTGGATGCTTGAATTGGCAGTGTGTCGATACCCCTATAGGTGAGACGAATATGTCTCTATATTCTTCCACGATCTCGTCCACTTTCTTCTGATGCAAAGAGAGGTTGTGTAAAGGCCATAGATGTGGTGGCAACCTTCTTCTTACCGTGAGCATGGATCACAAAGAAGACGAACTTCCTGGTCTGTGAAATGACCTTACTGCATTGCTTAGTAAAGATTAAAGAAATAGCAGTAGGTGGTTCCATCTCTGGAATCCTATACAATTGTCTACCCAAAGTAATAAAAACACCACGGGGTCTAGACTCATACACAACATGACGCTTCCACAAAAATGGTTGTCCTAAAAGAACATCAAAAAATTCAAGGGGAGCAATATCACACAGTACCTCATCTTTGAAAGGCTTGATGTCGTAGGACAGATGGCACTGTTGGTTGACATGAAGATCTCTTCCTTGACGAAGCCAGCCAATGGTGTAGGGTTGCGAGTACAGTGTCATTGGAAGGTTCAACCACTTGACGACCTCTGCTGAAATCAGGTTCTTTTGACTATCGTTGTCGACAATGAAGTGAATTGGAGCCCCCTTGACCCACATCTGCGAGTGAAAGAGACGTTCCCCTTCCTATGGTTCTTTTGGTTCACTTGGTCGGACTTTGGTGGTACTAGTACTAGGGATGATTTTAAGGATGGAAAATTATTTTAAAATGTAGAAACGTTGGCGAATCTTACTAATCATTCATATGCCAACTATAAATGATTGGCGATATTTTTGTAAAAATATTAAAATTTCTAAGGATTTTATATAGTTTTTATAAAATTTTGGCGATTTTTAAAGTAAAATAATTTTATCCTATAGAATTTGGGCGAATCACTTTTAAAATAGCGAATCTCGTTTTTGGAAAAACCATGGAAAATTAGCCCATGAGTGAAATTTAGCCCCTAAAATCATCCCATGGTATTGACCGTGGCACTAGGTTTAGCATAGATAATCTGCTTCCCTCCTTCAGGATTTGAATCGGAATCTGAATCGGCCTCTAACTCAAAATCCTTCAGCTCAGCCATGAGAGACTGCTTGGAGCGACATTAGTCAATGTTGTGCCAAGGAATTTTATGGTACTCACACCATTTTCATGTGTCCTTCTTCGTCTTCTCGTTGCCCTTCTTGTGTTGCGGCTTGTACGGATTGTCCTGGGGGCAGCCATCGCGACTTGGTCCCCTACTGTGTGGGTTGGGGTTGCCTTTGCCCTGCTTCGGCTATGAGAGGTTTGCAGATCCAAACTCTCGTCGTTTCTTCTTAAATTTCTGCTCGATCTTGACAGCGTATCTATAAGCTATGCCCAATGACCCGATGTGCAGGAAATCCATTTGTGTTTGAATGTATCCATGCAAGCAACCACGATATTTAAGCACCAGATGACGCTCAGAATCCTTGATACCTAATTTGGTGTGGAGGGTATGGAAAATATTGGTGAAGTCTGGTACTATCTGGTCCCTTTCTTGACGTAGGGTGGTCCATCTGGTGTACTGGTCCTCGTAGCTTCCAACAAGGTAGTACTATTCTTTAATGGTGTCCCGGAAGGAATCCCATGTAGGGGCCACCACACAAATGACAGATTCCTCCACATCCCTTTTCTCAGAATAGGTATCCCAATAGTCTTTAACATGGGGAATGGCCTTGAGGAGTGAAAAAGTGATCTTTTCCCGATCAGAAAAATTGTGGATCGAAAATGATCCTTCGAGCAGATTTAACCATTTATCTACAACATCCGCATCTATCAGTGTTTCAAATAATCGAATATCAAAGTTTCCTATACCTTGAAGGGGGTTGCATGGTTGCCTGATGAAGATGCTTCTCCTGTGGGAAACCGTCGAAGGATCTGCGCGAAGTTGTCCATCATTTCGTTCCTTAGTCGCCTGAGGTCTTCCTCGAGAAACATTTTAATAGGATCTCCTTCTCCATCATCTTTCTTTTCGTCTCCCATGGTTTGTTGTCGGGCTTGGCACAACTGATATGGTAATGGCTCGATTGGTTCGAGACTGAACTTATTGTACCCAGACCTTGTCGAGGACATGCACGAAGAAAAAAAAATGAAGAGAAGATCGCTCTGATACCACTGATCTAGATTTAGGAGCATAACGAACTGATTATAGACTGAATACCATAAACACAGAGATAGGAAGAATGACACAAATATTCAGTGAACAATATCTTCTATTAAATAATGAAATAGGCTGAAACTGTAAAACTGAAGAACTGAAACTTGCTCGAATGGTGGTAACTGATCCAGATTTATGAGCGAAACAAACTGATTATAGACTGAATACCATAAACATAGATATAGGAAGAATAACACAAATATTCAGTGAACAATATATTCTATTAAATAACGAAATAGGTTGAGACTGTAAAACTGCAGAATTGAAACTTGCTCGAATGGTGGTAATTGATACGGATATAGGAGAGGAACAAACTGATTATAGACTGAATACCATAAACACATAGATAGGAAGAATAACACAAATATTTAGTTAACAATATCTTCTATTAGATAATGAAATAGGCTGAAACTATAAAATTGTAGAACTGAAACTTGCTCGAATGGTGGTAGATATCTTTGAGAAGAGATGCGGCTTCTATACACATCCTTCTGAGCAGAATGGATTACCATGAGGCTCCATAGGACCTTTTCATATTAATCATGAATTCTAAAACCCTAGACATCCAAAAACCTAACCCTAGAAGGTGAAATGCCAAAAGTCATGTGGGCCCTATGGGCAAGTTGGTGTAATTTGGTACCTCAACTTCCTAGGGTCATAACTTTTTCATACGACATTCGTTTTAGGCTCGTGATAGCCCGTTGGAAGGTCTTTCAGAGAGATACACATTTCGCTATCAAAATATGACTCCATATACAATATGACTATGGCGAGTCAAAAAAACAATGTTTAGGGCCTCAAAACAACCCTGAAAGTACAACAAGATGTGTTGATGTGAAAACATCCAAAATAGGTAAGTTTGATTAGGCGAGAGGCCACCCGTATCCACCTGGAGAATGTATGAGGGTTCAGACATCCCCAGAATCATATAACTTACAATTATAAAGAAGTACAGAAAGACGTGTTGAACAAAAAATGGACACGAGGAGTCAGTTGGAATAGGTGGGTGGCCACCAATATCCATTTGGATCAATCCTCTCCCCTTAGGAAGCAATGGTCTCCATTGAATTGAGTTCCCCCATCAGGTGAGGAAACTTCTGTAGGATTTGGCCCCGGGTGAGCCACTTGCCTTAGTGTAGGATTTGTCCTGCCTTGACAACCTGATAAAGCTGGATTTGTTGTTGATGAGCGCCCTTGATCTGTGTGTCCAATATCTAATCGGTGGATGCTTGTTCCATGCAGTCAAGGTTGAGCTATGTGGGTGTCAGTTGTTTGACGATCTCAGAGGTGTCCAATAATGATGGTAAATAAGGTCGAAGGAGGTCCACATTGAATACTAGATGCAGACCAAGGAAGGGTGGAGTGTTGAGCCCAAAAGCATTGCTACCCACAACCTTGGTGATAGTGTAAGGCCCATAACAAAGTGGTCGAAGATTTCGATGGGGCTCGGTGAGACGCACCTTCTACAAATGTAACCAGACTTTGTCGCCAACCTGAAACTAGTGTGGTACCCTGTGTTTATCATGGCGTTGCTTGTACTTAGCATTGGATTTCTGCAAAATCTTTTGGACCTGTTGGCGGATGTGCTGAATCCGCTCAATGAATCTAGTGACTTTGTTGACCGCAGACTAATCATGGGAAGAGTCTGTCTTTATGGTGGCAAGAGGAAGTGCAATGCCAATGGGTCTCTAGCGTTGGAATCTAAGACCCACCTGAAATGGGCTATGGCAGGTGGAACTATGGAGAGCTCTGTTGTAACTATGTTGGACATATGTGAGACTCCCATCCCATGTACGGGGATGCTTAGAGTTTTACATGCGTAGGATGTGCACAATCATCCGATTGACGACCTCGGTTTGGCCATTGGTTTGGGGGTGGAAAGAACTGGATTTTGTGAGCTTGGTTTCCAACAGAGACCAGACACTCGACCAAAAGGTGTTGAGGAACCTATTGTCTCGGTCAGAGATGATGGTCTGTGGTATCCCAAAGTGCACCCAAACTCGTTCGAAGAAGATCTTGGTGGTATCAGTCGCTGTGATAGTCTTATTACAGGCTATGAGGATGGCCATCTTCGAAAACCGATCAATGACCACAAACACGCAGTCATTTTCGTGCTTGGTGATAGGGATGATTTTAAGGATGGAAATTTATTTTAAAATATAGAAACCTTGGATAATCTTACTAATCCTTCATATGTCAACTATAAATGTTTGACGATATTTTTGTAAAATTGTTCAAATTTCCAAGTATTTTATATAGTTTTTATAAAATTGTGGCTATTTTTAAGGTAAAATAATTTTATCCTATAAAATTTGGGCGAATCATTTTTAAAATAACGAATCTCATTTTTGGAAAAACCATGGAAAATTAGCCCATGAGCGAAATTTAGCCCCTAAAATCATCCATGCTTGGTGATCGGAAAACCAAACATGTAATCCATGGAGATGGACTCCAACGACTTCTCAGGAATAGGAAGAGGGGTGTATAAGCATTGCTTCTTGATGGCCGGCTTGGAAATGGTGCAGACAGTGAAATATATGATATACTTGTTGATGTCTAGTCGAAGTTTTGGCCAATAAAAATGTTTTTGAAGGGCAACCACAGTTTTCTCTACGCCAAAATGTCCTGCCACCTTATTATAGTGGGCTTCCCAAATCAGCTTTTCACGCTCGCTTGTAGGAATACAGAGATGGACCAGGTGGCATAAGAGTCTGTCCTGAATGTGAAAATCATTGACAGTGGTGCCTCTACCCAAGAGTTGATATGTGGTGGCGAAGTCTGGATCTTGTTGGTAAAGTTGGGGCCACTCCGATGTTTCATGTCCACAGGAATGGAGCACAGTGGTAAGCGCAGCCACAGGAGACCAACTGAAGCAGTCAGCGACACGATTGGAGATACCTATCTTATACTTGATGTTGAGATGGAACTGCTGCAAGTAGGTGAACCACTTTTGATGGCGGTCGTTCTGCAATTTTCCCTATGTCTGTATGAACTCCAGAGGCTTGTGATCAGTGTGTATGATCATCTTTGTCCCCAAAATGTAATGTTTCCATTGACGACATGCTTGTACAATGGAATACATTTCCTTATCATAGGTGGGGTATTTACGAACAACATCGAATGCTCATGCTGAGTGAGAAATGCTCCCACAGCATAGTCAGATGCATTAGTCTCAATCTCGAATGGTTTTTGTAGATCGGGCAAAGCGAGTACGGGAGCTGAGCACAAACGATGTTTTAGATATTCAAATGCTTGTTGTTTCTCCTTCCTCCACACAAACTTGGCCCTACCATCGCCCTTGGTCACCTGGTTGAGGGCCCAGGCAATATGGGAGAATCCCAACACGAACCGTCGGTAAAAATTGGTGAGTCCTAAGAAGCTCTGAAGCTCGGTCAGTGTGGTCGTGGCTGGAAAGTCACGGATGACTTTGATCTTAGCTGGATCAATATGTTATCCATGCTCATCAACAATGTAGCCCAGGTACTGGATCATGTTCATGCCAAAAGAGCATTTTTCCAAGTTGGCATAAAGCTTGTGTTGTCGTAGAGTGCTCAAAACCTGCTGAATATGTCGAATGTGCTCCTCCCACGTTCTTTTGAAGATGAGGATGTCATCCAAATATACTACCAAAAAGGAGTTGGTAAAGTGTCTCAATACGTCATCCATCAACCTCATGAAAGTGGCTGGTGCATTTGTTGAGCCAAAGGGCATGACTAGCCCTTCGTAGAGACCTTCCTTAGACTTGAAGGCTGCCTTCCAGACATCCGTTGGTTCGATGCGAACCTGATGGTAGCCAGACTTCAGGTCAATCTTGCTGAATTTTTTTTCCCCCTTGAGTTGTTCAGGAAGGTCATCAATGGGATAACGGTTCATGACTGTGATTTTGTTTAAGGCTCTATAACCAATGTAGAGTTGCCAAATCCCTTCCTTTTTCTGCACCAGTGCAATCGATCTTCCGCAAGGGGAGGAGTTGGGTCTGATGTGCCCCTTTTGAAGAAGCTCTTGGATATGATCCATGATTTCGTCATTCTCCATTAGCGAGGGTCGATAGACTGGTCCATTAGGTAGAGGTGCGTCGGGGGTCAGATCAATTGGATGCTTGACTTGGCAGTGTGTCAGTACCCCTGTAGGTGAGACGAATATGTCTCTGTATTCTTCCACGATCCCGTCCACTTGCTTATGCTGCAAAGAGAGGTTGTGTAAAGGCCATGGATGTGGCGATGACCTTCTTCTTACTGTGAGAACGGATCATAAAAAAGACGAACTTCCTGGTCTGTGAAATGACCTTACTGTATTGCTTAGCAAAGATTAAAGAAATAGCAGTAGGCAGTGCCACCTCTGGAATCCTGTATAATTGTCTACCCAAAGTAATAATAACACCGCGGGGTCTAGACTCATACACAACATGACGCTTCCACAAATATGGTTGTCCTAAAAGAACATCATAAAATTCAAGGGGAGAAATATCACACAGTACCTCATCTTTGAAAGGCTTGATGTCATAGGACAGACGACACTGTTGATTGACACGCAGATCTCTTCCTTGACGAAGCCAACCAATGGTGTAGGGTTGCGGGTGCGGTGTTGTTGGCAGGTTCAGCCACTTGATGACCTCTATTGAAATCAGGTTCTTCTGACTACTGTTGTCGACAATGAAGTGAACCGGAGCCCCCTTGACCCACATCTGGGAGTGAAAGAGACGTTCCCCTTCCTCTGGTTCTTTTGGTTCGCTTGGTCGGACTTTGATGGTAGTAGGGATGGTTTTAAGGATGGAAAATTGTTTTAAAATGTAGAAACGTTGGCGAATCTTACTAATCCTTCATATGCCAACTATAAATGATTGGCGATATTTTTGTAAAAATATTAAAATTTCTAAGAATTTTATATGGTTTTTATAAAATTTTGGCGATTTTTAAAGTAAAATAATTTTATCCTATAGAATTTGGGCGAATCACTTTTAAAATAACGAATCTCGTTTTTGGAAAAACCATGAAAAATTATCCCATGAGCGAAATTTAGCCCCTAAAATCATCCTGTGGTAGTGACCATGGCACTAGGTTTAGCATCGATAATCTGCTTCCCTCCTTTAGGATTTGACTCGGAATCTGAATCGGCCTCTAACTCAGAAGCCTTCAGCTTAGCCACGAGAGACTGCTTGGAGCGACATTGGTCGATGTTGTGCCAAATAATTTTATAGTGCTCACACCATTTTCCCGTGTCCTTCTTCATCTTCTCGTTGCCCTTCTTGTGTTGTAGCTTGGACGGATTGTCCTAGGGGCGGCCATAGCGACTTGGTCCCGTACTGTGTGGGTTGGGGTTGCCTTTTCCCTACTTGGGTTGTGAGTGGTTTGCAGATCCAAACTCTCGTTGTTTCTGCTTAAATTTTTGCTCGATCTTGATAGCGTATCTATAAGTTGTGCCCAATGAGCCGATGTACAGGAACTTCATTTGTGTTTGAATGTATCTATGCAAACAACCGCGATATTTAAGCACCAGATGATGCTCATAATCCTTGATACCCAATTTGGTGCAGAGGGTATGGAAAATAGTGGTGAATTCTGGTACTGTCTGGTCCCTTTCTTGACGTAGGGTGGTCCATCTGGTGTACTGGTCTTCGTAGCTTCCAATAGGGTAGTATTGTTCTTTAATGGTGTCCTGGAAGGAATCCCATGTAGGGGCCACACACAAATGGCAGATTCCTCCATGGCCCTTTTCTCAGAGTAGGTATCTCACTAGTCTTTAACATGGGGAATGGCCTTGAGGAGTGCAAAAGTGATCTTTTCCTGAATGGAAAAATTGTGGACCGAAAAATATCCTTCGAGTAGATTTAACCATTTATCTACAACATCTGCATCTATTAGTGCTTCAAATAATCGAATATCAAAATTTACCTGTACCTTGAAGGGGGTTGCATGGCTGCCTGATGAAGATGCTTCTTCTGTGTGCAACCATCGAAGGATCTGCACGAAGTTTTCCATCATTTCGTTCCTTTGTCGCGCGAGGGCTTCCTCGAGCAACATTTTAATAGGATATCTTGCTCCATCATCTTTCTTTTCGTCTCCCATGGTTTGTTGTCGGGCTCGGCATGACCGATATGGTAATGGCTCGATTGGTTCGAGTCCCAACTTCTTGTACCTAGACCTTATTGGGGACACACACGAAGAAAAACAAATGAAGAGAAGATTGCTCTGATACCACTGATCTGGATTTAGGAGCAGAACGAACTGATTATAGACTGAATACCATAAACACAGAGATAGAAAGAATAACAAAAATATTCAGTGAACAATATCTTCTATTAAATAATGAAATAGGCTTAAACTGTAAAACTGTAGAACTGGAACTTGCTCGAATGGTGGTAGCTGATCTAGATTTATGAGCGGAACGAACTGATTATAGACTGAATACCATAAACACAGAGATATGAAGAATAACACAAATATTCAGTGAACAATATCTTCTATTAAATAATGAAATAGGCTAAAACTGTAAATCTGTAGAACTAAAACTTGCTCGAATGGTGGTAGCTATCTCTGAGAAGAGATGTGGCTGCTACACGCATTTGTCTAAGTAGAATGAATTACCATGAGGCTCCATATGCCCTTTTCATATTACTCATGAATGCCAAAACCCTAGACATCCAAAAACCTAACCCTAGAAGGTGAAACACCAAAATTCATGTGAGCCCTATTGGTAAGTTGGTGTAATTTGGTACCTCAACTTCCTAGGGTCATAACTTTTTCATACGACCTCCGTTTTAGGCGTGTGATAGCCCATTGGAAAGTTCATACAAAGAACTACACATTTCGTCGTCAGAATTTGACACTGTCTATAGTGTGACTGTGGCGAGTCAAAAAAACAATGTTTAGGGCCTCAAAACAGCCTTGAAAGTACAACAAGATGTGTTGATATAAAAACATCCAAAATAGGCCAGTTGGATTAGGCACTAGGCCACCCATATCCACTTGGAGAATGTGTGAGGCTTCAAACAACCCCAGAAGTGTAAAACTCACAATTATAAAGCAGTATAGAAAGACATGTTGAACAAAAAATGGATACGAAGAGTCGGCCACCAATATCCATCTGCATAAAAAAATGTCCATACTAATAGACGTTCATCTCATACAGTACCAAGTGATCAAATCATAGGTTGGTTTGATGGGGTAACACAAAGGATTGGGGAGCAAAGTGGTGTGGGAGGAGTCATCAAAATCAATGATCACACAGTCTACAAGTGGACTCTTAACTGTGGCAGGATAAAGAAACTCATAAAGTTTTTTTCGTTTACTTCCTTTGTGTACGTAAATAGAGAAGAGAACCAAGAGACTGATTTTTTATCAAAAAAGGCCCTCACTTCGTGCCTAAGAACTATAGCATATAATCAGTGGAAAGATGGTAAAAAAGGACCAAAACTCTTTTTAAAACTATACTAGTAATCTATCTAGTAGGTATTCTCTTTGTGATGACTTGAAATAAAGAATGTTTTGTATATACCAAATTTTGGAAGGGTAATTAGCATGTAGATCACAAAAATGGATATACTTTGAATTCAAGAAAAGTAATCGGCTGTAATGATTTAGAATATGTTAACCGATTATATAAATTAATATAATGTACAATTTTCAGTGAAAAAGTAAAAAGTTCACAGGATCGTACAACAAAAATTCATGTTATCCAATATAATGTTATACGGATTTACTTCAATAATTCAATATAATGTTTTATGGATTTACTTCAATAATGAGAAGATCCGTGAATTTGTTTTACGCTCGTGTTTGATTAGCGCTGAAAAAATAAGGTGGCAG
>JZKD02S1675426.1:0-46247 GCA_000966675.3 Picea glauca
TATAATTTTTTCATGAAATGTCCCTGAAGAGTCTACTGTGTTACAATGAAAATTTGTTTAATCTTGATCGCATTCTTCCGTAGAAACGCTTTTGAAATATATGAAATCAGTTACGTCATGGCCCGCTACAGTTGTTGGAATTATCCGTTGTAAAATCGGAAAATATAAGATCAGAAAATATTTTTTTCATATTCATAGTTATTAATTGCAATGTAGACGGCCTTTCATCTGTTAAAATTGGAAAATATTAGATCGGAAAATATTTTTTTCATATTCATAGTTATTAATTGCAATGTAGACGGCCTTTCATCTGTTATTGTAATAGGACTCTCCCAAAGTCCATCGATGTTTATAAGCAGCAATTTTATCAGGAAAACCCAACCAATGATTGTAACAGAGAAACAAATGAACTGCCAACGAAACCTATGAAACAAAACTTGTGACAATAAGATCTCTTTTTACGGAACATTAAACAAAGGGGAAAACAAAGGAAAAGTATGTTGTAGCTCACGTTAAATATACTCAAAGATTGAAATGTTATTATATGCAATTGGAAATAAGGACGAAATTTGGAAAATTGGGAAGCTTCATGCTACAGATAGCGATTTAAATACATCTAACTTAAAAAGAACTATGATTGACAATCTATTACAAGGAAACCCTAATGTTTTATTATTCAGAGTATAACATGCATCAGCTGATCCAGAGGGTGATAGGATGCCAACCTCGTTAATCCTTTCGAGTTTGAGAGGATGCCAACCTAGTTAATCCTTTCGTGTTTGTCCTGACTATTTCACCATTAATCTAAGATGAAATGACTATTTCAGCATTAATCTAATATGAAATGAGAATGATATAAATCCTGAGCATGAACCATGCCAGGACATCTTTTGGTCTCCCTATGTATTAATTAGCGTTTATCAATCAAAACAACTGGTAAAAATGCAAACGTTCTTCCTCGAAAACAATAAGATTCACCATATGGAAAGTTTAGATTTCAACCAAGTTGTTTGACCAGTTGTTAGATTACCTTGTTCATTGCTTCAGTAGCCAAGCCTGCAAACGATGCTCACTTTACCAATTAGTTAGGACAGAGACTAGGGATCATATGGGATTTCACTTTGTTGAGATTTGGCTGCTCCAATGTGCTAACGATGGCTTCAACTGGTCCTCTGAGCGTCGAGAGGCTTATGAATTACACGGTTTGTCAAATATTTCTTCTTTCTTTCATTTACAGAGAATGTCTTGGAAACCACTTCTTTTCTCCTCCCAATATGCCGATCTGACAAGGAAATGTATCTCCCGTAATATTTAACACAAATTACCAAATGCAATCAGACTTCATTACAATTATCTTGCTGTAGTCAATGAAGCGCCCCACAACTTTTCTCTACTGATCTACAAAGCCATTACAGAAACCAAAAGACAAATTCAGAAGCGCTGAGAAGCAAAGTGTGCAGTGAACATTTAGATCTGATCTACAATATTCCAACTTTCCAGATAAGATAAATCATAATACAAATTGACTACCAACAACATGGGAATTGTATTGAGAGTTTGTGTCTCGAGCTATGGAGGATGCCCGTACCTTCGCTCCATAGGTAAAAGGGATTGCAAGATTTCCGAAGTCGTACTAATCTCCTGTACCTGCCAAAAAAAAAATTCTCAGGCACCAATCTTGCGTTGCATAGGCGTTGATTAACCTCGTGAGTGTAAAAGAAAAGATATTACTTGTAATTGTATTAAACTGATACCCAGTAATTTATCAGATCAACAAATACCCAGTAATTTAACATATCGAAAAAAAATCCTTCACTCTCTCATCTCGCATTTTCATTGTTACTTTCAGTAGATGTCTATTCACACGACCAAAACACTTTTCCATGCGCGCCACAGGATGAGAGAAAACCATATATTTGAAATTAGGTTTTTGGGTCCTTTACCTCAATATCACCCTGGCTTTCGACATGTAATGCAATGCACCACCGATATCAATTAAAAGGTTGATTAATCCATAGATTCCAATAGAGGGAACACATATTGGCATAATTAAATAAATAAGAATTGAAATTTAAAAATTAAAAATTAATAATATATTATGTTTATTTTAAGAATGAGGAATAAAAAATTAATAACGTTATCTACTTAAAAAAAAATGATTTAGAATTGAATATTTAGAAAGTGATCCTTTTAAAATGGATGAATATTCTATTTTCCCCGGTATGGCCTTAATGTCTTAATATTTTATTTGGCCTTAATGCCTTAATATTTTATTTGCAGTTGAATCATTGTAGCACACATGAAACTTAAAATAGAATTAAAATGTACTTAGATAGTATGAGGATAGTGTTGAACGATGCCAACGAATTTCCCAACATGGAATGTGGGAGATTTTCAGATCCTAACATTTAATCTTTAGTGAGCTCAAATCAACTAAACATAGATGTTTGGTTAGTAGCACATTTATTGCATCTAACTATTGTAATCCATATAGGTTGATAGATGCGCAGGGTTGAGGGGTTGGATGGATGTACAAGTTGGTTGTTGTAATTCTCCCTTGAACATAATAAAATTGAATTTCATTTCCCTGTGGATGTTTCCCTTGTGAAGGGTTTCACCACATAAATCCAATGTTCATTCTCGTGTGATTGCATTTGTCTGTATATTGTTTATTTGTTGCTAATTAAATATATGTGATTTAAGTTTTTGTTGTATAACAAATTATATCAGAGCAAGTGTAGTAGGTGCAATAGGTGAGCCAAATCGAATTGTTTGCAGATATTTATGAGAACAAGAACCTTTGGACGTGTTTTGGCAGGTGAACGCGAGGGGGTTTGAGTACATAAGGGCATACTTGTATGCCCAGACATTTTGGAGACCAGAGGACATTGATCCAATGATATTTTGTACACTGACACTCCCTAGGAGGTGTTAGGGGAGTGTCAGCGCTCCCACACTTACGAAGTTCCATTTTTCCACACATTGGCGAACAAAAATCTAGGTGAAGGGAGAGTTGAAAAAATAGTGCTCCCCTTCCACACTAAAGGAGCACCAACCTCAAGAGTGGCACCCTCTAGAAAGCCTTAAAGGAGCACCAATCTCATAATGGCACCCCTTGTAAAGCTTAGAGGGAGTGTATTTTTTGGTTGGTGAAGTGTGAGAAAGGAGAATTTGTTGGGCTGGTGAGTGTGAGAGAAAGGGGAATTTTTGGTTGGTGAGCAGTTGAGGTTTTGTCCCTATGGCTAAAGTTCAAAGTTCTAAATTTGAAGTTGAAAAATTTAATGGAAAAACCAACTTTGAGCTATGGAAGCTCAAGATGAAGGATTTGCTTGTGCAACATGGTTTGTAAAAAGATTTGGTGGGCAGGACAAAGAAACCGACGACCATGACAAATAATGAATGGGATGATCTGGATGCAAGAGCACCGAGTAATATACGTTTGTGCCTTGTAAATGATTTTTTATTTAATATAGTAGGAGAGGAAAAAACAATAGGTTTGTGGACTAGATTGGAATGACTTTACATGCCAAATTCCCTGACTAATAGAATCTATTTGGAGAGGAAGTTGTATGGTTTGTGAATTAAAGAAGGTACAAAAGTCATTGACCATTTAAGTACCTTTAATACCCTAATAATTCAATTGGATAGTATGGAAGTAAAAATCGAAGATGAAGACAATGCAGTGACACTACTATGTTTGTTACCTGGGTGTTGGGATCATTTAGTTACATCTATAAGATTTAGTTCAACATATGTTCTTGGTTATGACACTATTGTGGGAGATTTGTTGGTTGAGGAGATGAGGAGAAAATCGAGTCAAAAAACCTCAAATTATGAGGCAATGGTGGTCAGAGCAATTCAAAGATAAAGAGTAGAATTAGAGAGTCTTTTCCATATCTAAGTCAAGAGGGAGGAAGGGTAAAATTAAATGTTGGTATTGTGGCAAATTCAGACATCTTAAGAAGGATTTATGGAAACGACAACAAGCCTCCAAAGAAGACTCTGCAAAAGAAGCAAATGAAGCAAATGCAACAAAACCATGTTCAACTTCCGATTCAGGTATGATTGACGAGGTTCTGTCTATTTCAAATGCTTCACATCATGATCAACATTGGTTGTTGTAACACCCTGTTTCCCCCATTCTGTAAAAATAACTATACTGACCAAGTATTGTGGCAAACTTAGAAATGTGAATGTGTGATGTGAATGGACCCTGTGAAAAAGGTCGATGAATGTGAATAATATTATGAATATATATTGCAGGACTGCTGAGAGGGGATATGATGAAAAAGAGACCACGATGGCTGGAGAAAGGTGGTGGAAGGCACCTGGAATGGTGGCATTAACTTCCACCGAAAACCGATACCGTATTTGGACTTCACTGGCCCGGAGAACCAAGAGCGGCTCGTTGGCCCCGAATTAAATGACTCGCCAGGATTGGTAGGTAAATGGCTCCTCATGAGTAAAGAGGGATGGGGGATAACCACCCATCCGTAGAGTCTTCAGACCTGACCATCGCGAGGGAGATCGTGCCACACACAACCTCACTGAAAGGAGAAGAGGCAGCAAGAGTGTGCGATGAAGGGGGCAGACGCAAGGGAAAGAGGAGAAGGAGACAACTCTGGAAAAATACAGAGTGAGTGATAGTAGAGAAGGAGAGTAACCTTCATTCTCGGTCACTGGAAAACATAGACGCAATCTCACAGCATCGTGGTCTTAGCTCGGGGGTGGCTAGTGGTAAATCTGTTGGAAGTCGCTGAGCCTATGGTTGGGTGGAAACGAGCACCCCTCTCAGAAGTTGCAATCACATCTGGTGTTATTTATGATAAGTGTTTTACATCTTGCATCTTGAAATTTATATGCTGGCATGTATGCTCATAGTCTGTGCAAATTTATGAATGGTTTGAGTATAAGACTGCCTGTGTGGTGTTTTGATTCAGAAATGGCGGTTGCATGATTTTATTAAAAGGGCCACATATGGCTTATGTTTACAGATAGATTTATATATATGTATACCAATCTAATTCAGACTTCAAGTTTGTTCTCGGGAAATCTATACCCTTATCCGTCTCAGGTAATACCCTGGATAGATCTCCCCATCGAGACACCCTTCATGGAAAGCTCACCAAGAACCTAGAAAAGAGTTTGAAGGCGCAAGTCTTAGCAGCCCTATACGAGGAAGAATGATCTTCTTGAAATCCTGAAATGACAGCGTAGGGATAAGTATCGATTGACGGACGAGATCCTGTCGGAAGATCCGTGGTCATTCACGACTGTTAGATTGGAGGAAGAAACGAGGGCGTTAAATGCCTTAACCCTTTTCCTTTATCTTCATGAGTAGCGAAGAAATCAGGACCGTAGATCCCCAAGGGCCTTGGGACAGATCTGAACTGTCAGATCTTAGTTAGAAAACCCGACGGCAATTGGATTTGTTAGGAGATGCATGAGGGTTAAGCCCTTGTGAACAGAGGCAAATGTCCCAAAAGAGGACTTGGTATTGGGGTTTCAGACTTCAGGATTTCAGAAGTCGTGATGATGAGAGGTCGGGAAACTTCACATTGGAAGTCCCGAAATAGATCAGCGGGAGAGTGCACAGTGTGGGACAGATCCGAACGATCATATATTAGTTAGAAAACCCGATAGTCGTTGGATCTGTCAGGAGATGCATGAGGTTTAAGCCCTCATGAACAGAGGCGAAAGTCTTGAAAGAGTAGTTGGTATCGAGATTTTGGACTTCGGGATTTCGGAAGTCCTGATGACAAGAGGTCGGGAAACTTCACAATGAAAGTCCCAAAATAGATCTGAGTCGTCCGATTAAGGGAGGCCACATGTCATGAGATCACCCATCTCAGGATTTCAGACTTCAGGATCTCAGAAGTCCTGATGATGAGGGGTCAGGAAACTTCACAATGAAAGTCCTGAAATAGATCTGAGTCATCCGATTAGGGAGGCAATGTGTCACGAGATCACCCACCTTGGGATTTCAGACTTTGGAACACTCCATGGTGGAAGTCCCGAAATAGTTCTGGACCGTCCGATCTAGGGAGAATACGTGTCGCGAGATTGCCCATTTCGGGGATTCGGACTTCGGGATTTCGGAAGTCTCGAGGATAAGAGATCGGGACACTCCATGATGGAAGTCCCGAAACAATTTGGACCATCCATCCATGGAAAACACGTGGTGGAGATCGAGAGTCCATCGATATTTTGAATACCGGGGATTCGAGTTGACAGAGGATTTGTGTCATTGGGGGTCGCAAGTCATGAAATCATGAAACAACGAGGACCGTCCATCTGAGGGAGGACGCGTGGTAGTAATCCAGGATTTCGAGAAAATCCCGAAAGGAAGAGTCCATCGGGATTATGGAAATCGGTAATTCGAGAGTCCCATTGACAAGAGGTCGAGCTCTCGTACTGTTAAGTCTTGAAGGGAATAATAATACGGTCTTATGAGAAGTGGTCATCCGGACCAAGGTATAGCCTAGGGGGCTAATTGTTGATCGAAACCTCTTTGACATTTCGGCATTTCGGGGTTTGCAGAGCCGAAAGACTCGACTCACCTATATCACTGAGTCGCGCAATGCGAAAAGGCACCTAGGTGTTTGGCCTATGATCATGCACAACGGACACATGGAGGTGGAAAAAGGGGAGAGCTAGCCTGTGCCAAGCCCGGTAGGATTTCGGGGATTCTATCCCTCGAGAAAAGGCAAAAAAATTTACTATGCCGTAGTGGGTGTGTGACAAATTGGTATCAGAGCATGGTTACAACACTCGCCCTGCTTGGGCTCATGAACGAGTTGCGCAGAAGCTCCGTTCGGAACAATCCTAAAAAGAGCAACCCCCCGCTGTCTTAACCTTCCTAATCAAAAGACGAAGTTAAGAATGAAAAACCCCTATTGTGTGTTTACATGTGAAAATATGAATAATGTACTGGTTATAAATAAATATAAATATTGACTAACAACCAACGTTTTTCCCTTTTTGCACACAAGCAGAAGATCAACCGCGAGAAATTATCAACGCATAGTATGTTGACTCACCATGAAGTGGGAGAGGGATCCCACAATAGAGACGAAGATTCTGACGAAAGGAGGGTAGTAGGGACCCCTCCAGATCTAGACGAGACTGTGAGGAGTCTCATGTTCGAATTACAAAGCTGCAAGGCTAACAATGAAAGGATGATGAAATAACAAGAAAAGCAAACAAAAATTAATGCAGTTTTACTACAGAGTTTATCCGATCTACAAAGACAAATGCAACATGAACCTGAAACTCAAAAACATGGTCATATCAGTGGCCACACTGAGAGGGGCACCTCGAAAAAGGTCCACCCCAAACGTAAAGGACAAGTGTCGGATGATTCCTCTAAGAAGGAAGTTGGCGATTCAGAGGGCTCTTTTAGCAGCAGAACCAGTTCGTATTCCTGAAAGAAACAGAAGAATCAAAAGTCTTCCAAAGGTTGTAAATTCGAAGAATTCAGAAAGGCCAAACCACCCTCCTTCGACGGTGAAATAAATAAGGGAGAGGAAGCAGAAGCCTGGCTGCTTGGACTAAAGAAGTATTTCAGAGTCCATGACTTTTCAAAAAATATGAAGGCCCGAGTGGCCACCTTCAACTTGAATGGAAAGGCTTCCATTTGGTGGGAAGACCTTAAGAATGTGAAAGGGGTTCGTGAAGAGGACCTGTCTTGGGAACGGTTTGAGAAGTACTTCCGGAAGAAGTATATGTCTGATAAATATTTCGATGAAAAGACTAAAGATTTTTATGAACTCAAACTGTGAAAACTCACTATAAAAGAATATGTCAACAAATTTATCGATCTGTTGAGGTATGTACCCTATATAAAAGTGGAAAAGGAAAAGGTGCAACACTTCATTAGTGGACTACCTAAGGACTATCGGAATAGAATTGAATTTGATGAGCCAAAGACTCTAGAAGGCACTATTAGAAAGGCAACCTATTGTCATGAACAATTTGGGCATCGAGCAGAACCTCGCAAAGGATGGAAACAAAAGAATATTTTAATATTTTAGAAAAAGGGAATTAAATCCCCAGGATTTAAGAACTATAAGAAGAACCCAAGAATGAGCTTCCCAGCCCGGAGTATGCACTAGCATAATTTTCCCTCCTTGAGCGGAAATAAAACTTCTGGACCCATATCAGTGAAGACTGATGACCCAAAGAGAGAACCTTTGAAATGATGGGGTTGTGGGGAAGAACATCTATTGAGAGACTATCCACACCAACAACATAATAGTCAGAGGATTTATAACATCCAAGAAACTACCACCGTCAATGATGTGGCCAGGAATGTGCCACAAATTTATGAAGCCTTGGATAATAACCAAGATGACCACCAAGCTTCAGTAGTGGAAATAGAAGGTATGATTTCCAACCATCTAGTGTCTGTCTTAATTGACCCTGGTTCAAATTTGAGTTATATATCCCCTAAAGTTGTTGATAATTGTAAACTACAGCCACAAAAACATACCAAGCCATGGTTGGTACAGTTAGCCACTGGCACCAAAAGAAGGGTAGTAGAGGTTATACCGGCCTGCCAATTGATGTTGGGTAGATTCCCCACCCAAACAACCCTTAACTTATTACCCCTGGGATTGTATGATCTGCTGATTGGTATGGACTGGCTAGACGCCCATAAAGCCAGATTGGACGGTTACCATAAAACCTTAGAATGTGTAAGTAAATAAGGGAAAAAGATAACCCTTCAAGGGGTCTAAAAACCTGTCTTGGTGAGACAAATATCAGCTCTGCAAATGAGAAAGTATTGCCAAAAGGGATGTACCCTATATGAAATACAGGTGTTGAAAACAATCGAAGGGGACAAACCAAGCCCTGACGATCACCCTATCCGGATAGAATACTGAGATGTGTTTCTGGAAGAGGTACTGGGTCCACCTCCGAGAAGGGACATAGACTTCTCGATAGAACTTGCACCAGGAGCGGTTTCAGTGTCTAGGACACCCTACCACGTGATTACACCCGAGTTAGTTGAACTCAAGTTGCAATTAAAAGAAATGATGGATAAGGGCTATATTTGGCCCAGTGTGTCTCCATGGGGAGCACCAGTCCTGTTCGTGAAAAATAAGGACGGTACCCTTAGAATGTGTATAGATTATAGGCAACTCAATAAGGTAAACATAAAGAACAAGTACCCCTTGCCCATGATCGATGACCTGTTTGATCAATTGGGGGGTGCGTCTATTTTCTCAAAGATTGATTTGAGGTCGGGATACCATCAAGCTCAAATCAAGGGTGAATACATCCATAAAACTTCCTTCCGGACGAGGTATGGTCACTATGATTTCGTGGTAGTGCCATTTGGGTTGACCAATGCCCCTGCCACTTTTATGTGCTTGATGAACAATGTACTCAGCAAATTCCTAGACAAATTTTTTCTTGTTTTTATTGACGATATATTAATTTACTCCAAGAACAAAAAAGAGCATGAAGAGCATCTTAGACTTGTGCTGCAAGTTCTAAGAGAACATCAGCTCTATGCCAAATTCGGCAAATGTGAATTCTTCCAGAAGCAAATACATTACTTAGGCCATGTTCTCTCCAAAGAAGGAGTAGCGGTAGACCCTGACAAAATCAGGTCTATCATGGAATGGCCTACCCCAAAGGATGTTTCAGACATCAGATCCTTTATGGGATTAGCAGGATACTATAGGATATTTATAAAAGGATTCTCCAAGATTGGTTGTCCAATCACTTCCCTCCAGATAAAGGGGACAAAATTCTTGTGGACATAGAAATGTGAAGAAAGATTTCAAACCCTGAAACATCTATTGACCCATGCACCCATGCTGAAGATCGTCGATCCAAAATCTAACTTCCTCATGTGCACATATGTCTGTAAGGAAGGGCTCGGAGGAGTCCTTATGTAGGAAGGAAGTGTGATCTGCTATGAATCCTGAAAATTGAATGAGCATGAAGTCAACTATGTGACCCCTGATCTAGAACCGGTTGCCATAGTGCATGCCTTGAAAATGTGGAGGCATTACCTCCTGGGAAGAAAATTTGTACTTATGACAGATCATTGTGGATTGCGATACCTATTTGATCAACCAAAGCTCAATGCTAGACAAGCTAGGTGGATGGCCCTCCTTAGCGAGTTTGATTTCGAAATCAAGCACATTAAAGGAAAGGAAAATAGGGTGGTCGATGCCCTTAGTAGAAATATGAAAACAATTCACCTGGCAGCGGTGAGCACCTGTGAGACATATGTCAAGGAAAGAATCAGAATGCACAAGAAATAGATCCCTTCGTCCAGACCGTGACCATGTACCTATAGCAAGAACCCGCTGGAGTAAAATATGAAGGCTACCAGATGACCGAAGGAGGTCTTCTCACTTACAAAAGAAGATTTTATATTCCAAATTGTGATGACTTGAAGAGGTTCATACTGGATGAACTACATAAAAGACCCTATTCTGGTCATCTAGGATACCAGAAGATTATCACGGCCACCAGGAAACAATTATGTTGGCCTGGAATGAAGAAAGACATAACCGAGTACTTGGCCAAATGAATAGAGTGCCAACAGGTTAAAGTAGAACACCGACACCCAGTAGGGTTATTGCAACCTTTACCAATCCCGGAATGGAAATGGGAAACCGTCTCCATGGATTTCATCACTGGATTACCAACATAGACCAAACAAAACGATGCCATTATGGTAGTGGTGGATAAATTGATCAAGTCTGATCATTTCATCCCTATCAAATCAACTTGCAAAGCAATCGATATCACCCAGGTATTCATGAAAGAGATATTCAGACTGCATGGTATGCTGAAAGAGATCGTGTCTGACAGAGACATGAAATTTACTTATAACTTTTGGAAACCACTGATGGATGGTTTAGACACCAAATTGTTGTTTAGCACGGCCTATCACCCTCAAACCAACGGATAGAGAGAAAGAGTGAACCAAATACTTGAATACATGCTAAGAATGCATGTAATGCATCAACCCAAGAAGTGGGAAGGCTACCTACCACTGGTAGAATTTGCCTACAACAATGGCTACCAAGCATACTTAAAGATGAGTCCCTTCAAAGTCCTCTATGGTAGACCGTGTAACACTCCATTCAGCTGGAGTAATCCCATAAATAGGATTTCTTTTGGACCTGACATGTTGAAAGAAATGGAACAGAAGGTGACTCAGATAAAAAAAAACTTTAAGGTTGCTCAGAACCGATAGAAAATTTATGCCGACCAAAAGAGAACTCCAAGAGAGTTCAAAGCGGGAGATCATGTATATCTCAGAGTTAGACCCAGGAAGAGTTCTCTGAAAATGGGATATTGTGCCAAGTTGGCACCTCGATATTGTGGACCCTTTGAGGTTCTAGATAGAGTGGGACCTATAGCCTATAGGCTAGCACTTCCTCCCACAGTCAAAGCACATAATGTTTTCCATGTCTCATTATTGAAGAAATATGTACATGATGCTAACCATATAATTGATTGGTCTGTGATTTAGGTGGAACCAGAGGGAGAATTTCTACCAGAACCCTGATGCATACTAGACAGAAAGGAAATCCTGCTTCGAAACTAAACCATTGCACAGGTCAAGGTGCAATGGAAACATTTTGGCCTAGATGAGGCTATATGGGAAATGGAGGATGCCATGAAACAGGCATATCCGATTTTGTTTACACCCGTACATGCAGGTCAAGTTCATATATAGAACATTGAGGACGATGTTCCTTTAAGGGGGAGGGAATTGTAACACCCTGTTTCCCCCAGTCTGTAAAAATAACTATACTGGCCAAGTATTGTGGCAAACTCAGAAATGTGAATGTGTGATGTGAATGGACCTTGTGAAAAAGGTCAATGAATATGAATAATATTATGAATATATATTGCAGGACTGTTGAGAGGGGATATGTTTAAAAAGAGACCATGATGGCTGGAGAAAGGTGGTGGAAGGCACCTAGAATGGTGGCGTTTACTTCCACCGAAAATCGATACCGTATTTGGACTTTACTGGCCTGGAGAACCAAGAGCGGCTCGCTGGCCCCGAATTAAATAACTCGCCATGATTGGTAGGTAAATGGATCCTCAGGAGTAATGAGGGATGGGGGAGAACTGCACATCCATAGATTCCTTAGACCTGACCACCGTGAAGGAGATCGTGCCACACAGAACTTCACTGAAAGGAGAAGAGGCAGGAAGAGTGTGCGATGAAGGGGGAAGACCCGAGGGAAAGAGGAGAAGGAGAGAACTATGGAAAAATACAGAGTGAGTGATAGCAGAGAAGAAGGAGAGTAACCTTCATTCTCGATCACTGGAAAACAGAGACGCAATCTCGCAACATCGTGGTCTCAGCTCAAGGGTGGCTAGTGGTAAATCCGTTGGGAGTCGCTAAGCCTACGGTTGGGTGGAAACGAGCACCCCTCTCAGCAGTTGAAATCACATCTGGTGTTATTTCTGATAAGTGTTTTACATCTTGCATATTGAAATTTATATGATGACATGTATGCTCATAGTCTATGCAAATTTATGAATGGTTTGAATATAAGACTGCCTGTGTGGTGTTTTGATTCATAAATGGTGGTTGCATGCTTTTATTGGAAGGGCCACGTATGGCTTATGTTTACAGATAGATTTATATATATGTATACGAATCTAATTCAGACTTCAACTCTGTTCTCAAGAAATCTATACCCTTATCCGTCTCAGGTAATACCCTAGATAGATCTCCCCATAGAGACACCCTTATTGGAAATCTCACCAAGAACCTGCAAAAGAATTTGAAGGCGCAAGTCTTATCAACCCTGTACGAGGAAGAATGATCTTCTTGAAATCCCGAAATGGCAGTGTAGGGATAAGTATCGATTGACGGATGAGATCCTGTCGGAAGATCCACAGTCATTCATGACCATTAGATTGGAGGAAGAAACGAGGGAATTAAATTCCTTAACCCTTTTCCTTTATCTTCGTGAGTAGCAAAGAAATCGGGATTATAGATCCCCAAGGTCCGTGGGACAGATCTGAACCATCAGAACTTAGTTAGAAAACTCGACAGCCATTGGATTTGTCAGGAGATGCATGAGGGTTAAGCCCTTGTGAACAGAGGCAAAAGTCCCAAAAGAGGAGTTGGTATCGGGGTTTCGGAATTCGGGATTTTGGAAGTCTTGATGACGAGAGGTCAGGAAACTTCACATTGAAAGTCCCGAAATAGATCAGTGGGAGAGTGCACAGCGTGGGACAAATCTGAACCGTCAGATCTTAGTTAGAAAACCCGACAACCGTTGGATCTGTCAGGAGATGCATGAGGGTTAAGCCCTCGTGAACAGAGGTGAAAGTCCCGAAAGAGGAGTTGGCATAGAGATTTGGACTTCGGGATTTCGGAAGTCTTGATGACGAGAGGTCGGGAAACTTCATAATGAAAGTCCCGAAATAGATCTGAGCCGTCCAATTAAGGTAGGCCACATGTCGCATGATCACCCATCTCGGGATTTTGAACTTCGGGATCTCAGAAGTCCCGATGATGAGGGGTCGAGAAAATTCACAATGAAAGTTCCGAAATAGATCTGAGACGTTCGATTAAGCGAGGCCACATGTCGCGAGATCACCCACCTCAGGATTTCAGACTTTAGGATTTCAGAGGTCTCGTTGACAAGAGATCGGGACAATCCATGGTGGAAGTCCCGAAATAGTTCTGGATAGTCTGATCTAGGGAGGATACATGTCACGAGATTGCCCATTTCGGGGATTCGAACTTCGGGATTTCAGAAGTCTTGAGGACAAGAGATCGGGTAACTCCATGATGGAAGTCCCGAAACAATGTGGACCGTCCATCCATGGAAAACATGTGGCGTAGATCGAGAGTCCATTGATATTTCGAATACCGGGGACACGAGTTGACAAAGGATTTGTGTCACCGGGTGTTGCAAGTCATGAAATCATGAAATGACGAGGACCTTCCATCTGAGGAAGGACACATGGCAACAATCTAGGATTTCAGGAAAATCCTGAAAGGAAGAGTCCATTGGGATTACAGAAATCAGGAATTTGGGAGTCTTGTTGACAAGAGGTCGGGCTCTCGTACTGCTAAGTCCCGAAGGGAATAAGACTATGGTCTTATGAGAAGTGGTCATATGAACCAAGGCATAGCCCAGGGGGTTTATTGTTGATCGAAGCCTCTTCGGCATTTTGGCATTTCAGGGTTTGCAGAGCCGAAAGACTCGACTCGCTTATATCACTAAGTCGCGAAATGAAAAAAGGCGCCTAGTTGTTTGGCCTGTGATCATGATCAATGATCACATGGAGGTGGAAAAAGGGGAGAGATAGCTTGTACTAAGCCCCATAGGATTTCGGGGATTCTATCCCTCGAGAAAAGGCAAAAAAAAATTACTATGTCGTAGTGTGTGTGTGACAGTTGTTAGATTGGCGCATCAAATCATATGTGTTTACATAAACATTGGTTTTCCACATATCAACCTATACATGATGGAGTTATTTTTTATGGGAAATGATATTTCTTGTAAGATTGTTGGGATTGGTAGTGTCAAAATTAAAATGTATGATGGTTCTATAAGAACATTAACATATGTGAGGCAAGTACCTGAACTTAGAAAGAACCTGATGTAACATCCCCATCCACCCAAGTTGAGGCATGCTACTCCAGAAAACACTTTTATTCTTTGATCAACATAATGTAACATACCCATCATCCAACTGAGCTATGCCACATAATTTTTTAGAACTGCATGCAATTAAAACATATACACACAGAACTCTTGAAGAACTTTATATATAAAATGTAAACAGAAAAATAAATTTTGTAAATGCACAAATTCATACTGAAATAACAGTAAACATATACATGTAGCATATACAGACAATACCCATAAATATAAAGACAGTTATAAACCACACATAGGATAAAACCATAAAAATAAACACATAAATAATAATGCAACATGTAATTTGTCACACAATTGACACTTATCTTGGAAAGAATATCACAAACTACGTGCAAACCTTCCACGAACTTCCCAATCTTAGATCACACTTCTCATCACTCTCAGCAGTGGGTCACCCCTGAGCTGGGACTAAACTCCACCCGGGTAAAGGGATTCCTAACTAGGCTAACTATCTCAGACAACAGGAAGACTCTGTCACTGGTGCCAACTCAAACTAACAACCTAGAATTCCTCATTCCCCACATCCATGTCCCAGCCCAAGAAGTGTGCCCCTTCTTTGCTCAACAATCCTTCGGCTACCCCACTTCCTTGCTGGACTTCAGCAATAGGCCAGACATGAAGTCTCAGAGCCTCGTAGCTCCATTTTATCACCTTTGGAAATCCATTCCCAACAATTCTCTCACCATGAGAGATTTCTCATGGGCCTGACAACTCGTGTCTTCAATATCCAACGGGCCTGACAACCCGTTTCTTCAGTCCAACTCCCAAGATAACCAGGTACACAAATAGGTATGGGTACGGATATAGGTTCAGGTACAGTGACATGAAGGTATGAAGGACAATCGACTGATTGAGTGAATGATCATGGAATGATTGAATGTATGACTGAAGGATCGAAGGAATCAAAAAATGAATTAAGTCCAAACCATATGTATGCATGTTTCCAACTTGACACTTGTCATGTTGGGAGCTACTTTGGCCCAGTTGTCCCCATCCTTAGAACTTAGGATATAATAATTTTCCATACTTTATACTTTAAGGAATATTAATATAATATTATTTTTTGTCTTAAGCTCCCTAGCTTAGCCCATTTTCCTTAACTTTTATCCTCCCCCCCTTTCCCTAACTAGTGGAGTTTAGTCCCCATACTCTTTTATCACGGTCGGTCTATGCGCATCGATGTATTTTATATTAATGATGAGACATATACAAAAATAGGCTCACTGGCCTTTAACATCTAGGCTCTTCGGCCTAATCATCACAAAACTGGCTCACCAGCCTATAAATCACAACATATACACAAAGGCTTTCTGGCCTCCATATCGTGCACACTTAAGATGCTGCGCACATTATCCTAGAATGTGCACACTTCATCATTTTATTGCTTAGTACATGAACACACTATGCCATGAAAGGTGCATACAAAATGATATCAAACAACTCACTAGCTTAACTACATTTGCATTTACATTTACAATTGGGTTCGGCCTAGGGATATTACACCTGATATCTTTAGGAGTCCTATATTATGTTGGATACAAGTGTACAATTCAAGGTGGAGTGATGAAAGTGTTTAAATTCATCTTATAGGTCATGAAGGTGAACAAGATCGGGAACAAGGTAAGGATAATGTTAACTAATCTAAAGTGATCTCTATGAAGCCAAAAGGAAAATAGATTGGTGTAAGAAAACATAAGGGTTGAATTAACTTAGAAAGGACCATCTAAAATAGTTGGTTTGAGGAAGATCTATGGGTGTTGAAGGCCGAGGTCAAAAAGAGAGAATGGATGGATGTGTAATACATTCATATATGTTAGTTCAAAGGGATCCAGGTAATAGATGAATGTTTAAGATTAGATAACAACATAATGTATGGAGGGAAATACAAAATTGGCCATAAATCATTGGCTTTAAAAATACTCATAAGAGGAAGGAAATTGTGCTCAATAGTGACATAAAGAGCACAAAAGATTACAATAGAACTCAATGATAGTCAAGAACAATCAAGAACAATAAATAGAGATGAAAGGGAAGAAGGAGGTTGTTGTCAGTGTTGTAACAACAATCATAATATGGCATGTTGGGCAGCCATACTTAACACAAGAAGTTGAGATGCATAGGAATTATAAGCATGTTAATGATGCATTCTTAGTACATGTAGCTATGCATCAATGCATGATTAAATGTTTAGAATGCACATAACTTGTTGTAGATTCATAATAGTCTAATGTTGTATATGGAATAAATAGGTTATGACCACTGAAAATATTACCAATGAAGTTATCGATGATAGCCAACCATATGAGGAAAATGAGAAGGATTAATTGCTACAATTTTGTTGAAGGGAATTACGTAAAACATTTCCTCATACAGAGCTTATTTTATAAAATATTTTATTATATAATTTGAATGAATTAAAAAAATGATTTCCATATTGTATGGTTGAGACCAGGGGCCTGGGATAGTTGTAGAAACTGTTAGTTTTTACATACATTTATATGACACAATAATAAGTCAGAATGTATTGGTTATGGATTAATAACCAAAG
The DNA here is from genome assembly GCA_000966675.3 of Picea glauca. Classification (NCBI taxonomy): domain Eukaryota; kingdom Viridiplantae; phylum Streptophyta; class Pinopsida; order Pinales; family Pinaceae; genus Picea; species Picea glauca. The sequence goes on from JZKD02S1675426.1 coordinate 17,224, forward strand.
AAATCAAGGGGTGTGATCCTATTATAGAAGTGAATTCCAACCAAGCTATTCATGTATGAACCCATAACATGATTGGATTCAGAAAGGCTATAGTGCCACACAAGTGTCCAAGTAAATTTCTATTATAATTAGTGTCTGAACTGCAACCTTTTAGCTAACACTAAAGAGCACCATGGATTTACCTTCTTGGTGTAGTGTCCAGGTTGAAAAGGAAGGTAACCAAACGATTGAGTAGGAAATGGGAAGTGTAAGTGGAGTATGTGTTGAGGCATGAGCCAGACCGTCTAATTATCATGATGGGATGCATGATTTAGGATAAGGATTTTTGGAATAAATACAAGAGTGCATTGAATATATATGCATGGAGAATTGCATTCAAGCATAGTGTAGAGATGCTAATTTTTCACTCATGTATGCTAACATAGAGTATGTATGCTTGAAGACTTCATGGAATGGATTTTAGAAATGCATGTATACCATATATTTTTTACAAATGATCATGCTAGCAACTGAGATGTTGAGATCATGACTAAGTCTTGAGGTTGTTAACATTCATAAATTGTTAGGTATTGTAAGAAGAGAGTTGTAGATTGAAGTAGTCACATAAGGACAAACTACATGGAATTTTTTTCCAGGGAACATAGTGATAAAAATAATTATGATAAGGAAAAGTTGGATTGTTGATAACATATATGCATACAATTATAAGTTTGTGTAAATTAATAGTTTGATAGATGTGATTGGATTGCTAGTTGTGGAAAATTGTAAATTCACCTTGAGAGTTCCTATAAATAATACAATAAAAGTATATATACTAACCATGTTTTTGGTTGAGTGCAAGGAAGAATTAATGCAGGGAAGTAGTCCCAAATAAGGAATTGCTGGAAGCCATAATGAATATTGATGCATGATGCTGCAACAACTAAGAAAATATGACATGGAATTTAATATTTGGGGAAAAGTTGAATTTTCCTTAGGAAATAAATTTGAATTTCTAAATATAAGTTTATAATATTGACTCTTGATGACTATATGTATGTATTGCAGATGAGATAATATTTATTAAATCTAGAATGTTTGGGGAAAGGACTTATAGTTGGGGACACTAGAGCCCTATAATTGCAGAACCTTAGTGGGGGTCTGTTAATAAGTTGGCACCCTTCTTGTGTGTGAAATCCTGGGAAATATGGATCACTGAAGGACCATGTATTAGTGAATGGATGCCTAAGTCTAAAAGGGAGAGTGGAACAAGGAAGAAGCAACAAAAGAATATTCTAGTGAGCTGAATACTTATTGAAGCAACTTTGTGGAAAAGAGGGAAAAGACTTGTAACTGAAATATGAAGACAAGATCATAAAGATAACAAGCTTCAATAGAAATAGCTTGGATATTTTTGAAGGAATTTTTGAATATACAATGTATATAATGCACTGAGGACATTTCATAAATAAGGGGGAGGGGAATGCAATACCCCTAGTTGACCCCATTTGTAACTAAGCATATAGGCTAGTGACTCACGATACTTTGAGGCCAGAGTGCCTGTGTAGTAAATAGGATGTTGATCCATATGCTAAAAGGGCATGTAGTCCTATCCTATGTATTATGTAATCACAATTGGATATTAATAAAATCACACCACTATTGTAGACCGACCCGACAATGGAGTAAGAGGGATAAACTCCACTAGAAAGGGAAAAGGGGCTAAGAGTATAGGAAAGTGGCTAAGCCTAGGGAGCTTAGGACAAGGGAATATTTTAATGATATTCCTAAAGCTACTTGATAAAATACACATAGTTATCCTAAGTTTCCAAAGAAAGGGAATGAACCACCAAGTGGCTGAAAGAGAGGTTTACGAGGTGAAAAGTGTCATCTCATGAACATGAAAATATAATCAGGGAACTTAGCACATTTTCCCCATGATATCTACCATTCTCACAGGGGGTGGAGAGGAAAACTCTCTGCTACCACAATTGTTCCCTATTTTCATCACCATTTTTTGTAGTGAGGAAGCATTGGGGTGGTTTTGTGGAAAATTAAGTTGAAGAGGCGGGTTGTCAATCCCATGCGCTACTGAAGAGGTGGGTTGTCATGCCTATATCTTGTCAAAGAGGAGGGTTATCAAGCCCGTAAGAATTCTTTCTAGGTGAGAGAATTGTTGGGAGTTTTTTTCCCGAAGTGACAATTGAAACTAGAGGGCTCAAAGAATTTTTGTCTCGCCTGTTGCTAAATCCATGAAAGGGAGGCGGGGTAGCCAAAGGACTATGGATTAGATAAGGGGCACACTTCCTGGGGTGGGACAAGCATGTGGGGAATGAGGGATTGTAGTTGGCTGGAGTTGGCACTCAAATATGAACATTAATGTTGTTTAACAGACCTAGCCTAGGATATAAATCCATTTTCCCAAGTGGAGTTTATGCCCAGCTCAGGCGTGACCCGTTGTTGAGTTATAAGAAACAAATTCTAAGGCTGGGAGGAAAGTTGGAAGTCTACATGTAGTTACTAGATATTTATACCAGATAAGTTCCCATCATGTGTTTGTTTAAATTATTGTAATAATATTCAAGTGATTCTGTATTGGATACTTACTGTGAAAATGTTCATGTTCTTCTATTATGGGTATTTGTTGTGTTAATTATAATCAGAATACTTGTTTCTAAACTTGTATAGAAGTTGTAACATGTAAATGGTGTTATGGTTTTTATTGTTGTGATTATCCTGGAATATTTGTTGTCAGGATCGTTCAAATAAGGAAATTATATGTTACAAACATAAATACTTGTGAATATAATTATGTGTGTGTGCATAGGTTGTTAGAATTGAACATGGATTATAATTGTGCACTTTCTATCATGGGTTACTACTGTTGTAGCTAACCTTGATATTTTACTGATAGATTGTTCGGAACTATATGTATGTTGTTAAATTGAAAAAAAAATTGTAATTATGTGTCCTTGTCATGGGTATTGCAGTCATAATTATTCCTAAGAATATTATTGCTATGACTGCCTAGAACTGCACATTTTTGTGCACATGCAAATTTATGTAAAATAATTGATATCAGGACTAGAATTATGGATTGATGTGGTTCAGATTGGGATGGAAATACTTTGTATAGGTATGGACTGTTCATATTCCAAAATTCTTCATTAAATTTCTAAGAGAGAAAACGTTAGCCTACTTGAATAATAATTATAGTTTCCTTGAAGTCCTGGTAAGCCTTATACTTTTCCTAGAAGAAGTTCAGAGCCACTAAGTCCAAAATCGTATTGATGAACTTGAAAAATCTCGTTCTTTGCCTCAGATGAATCAAAGTCATCGATTCGGTATGGATATTTGATCTTGGCCATTGATCATGGATTCTCACATATGTGAGCCTGCAAAGGGTCCATATTCTTAACAACCATTGGATCCATTAGATAATGGATCTAAATGATCCAAATTGTTGATTGGAGAACAAATGAAATGTAATATCAGTTGTCGATTGATGTGGAAAACCTTAGACATGATTGAGAGGAGGGGTGACATAATGTTGACATCACGCTGATGGAAAGAGCCTACGTGTGTGAGGAAGACATGTGGCGACCTGTAATTGGTTGAGGTAATAGGGGGTGGGACCTTGTCGAGTCCAATACTTTGGAAAGGTTCTTTAATCATGGTCATTGGTTGGATTTGGTGTCGTAGGATCATGAATTTTTGTTGGAGTGTGTATTCATAGGAGAATTATGGGGAAAAGATGTTGGAGAACTTCGATAGGAAGACTCTGAGGAGAAATATTTACCATCCATCGGAGCCTAGCTGAAAGTAATCTTGACCGTTGATATTTATGGGTCTCATTTAGATGAGGTTAGGAGGAAGGTGACATCACGCTGGAAAGGATGAAATCACCCACCCATTTCACAAAGGACAAGTGTCAGTACTTGGAAGGATGTGCCAATGATCGACAATGATGTGTATGCCATGACAGTCTAGATGGAGGGTCCATGTGTTAGGTGGCTATTGTGCCACATGGAAATGTGTTTTATCAATTTGAGGGGGTGAAAAGTGATGTGGCCTAAGTGCCACATGTCAAGCCAGGTGGAAGAGTTGGGTAGGACCATGTGTCCTTGGTGCCATCTTGACTGCCACGTAGGTTTTTCACTTAAGCAAGGATAAGGGGGAGTGACATCGGGATGATGAGGGGTGTCGTCATGTCTAGAGAAGAACATGTCGCAGCCCATAATTTGTAAACCCTACCGATGTTATCCCTTGGTACATGTGGTTAAATCCTAACCCTTGGATATTTCTGCGATAGATCTTATTTGTTCATCGGAGAGGGTGCCAACCGGAGTGGGTCGCAGTGCTAGAGGAGGAGTACTTTGAGGATTGATCTAGACCACCGATCAGAGAGTGGATACAATGCACAACAATCGTCGATCTATCATGGGATCCACCGACATGATTAAGTTGAGAATGGAGAAGATTGTTAAAATGTCGTGCATGTTCAGGATTCTGATGTAGCAATAGTTGTAGATTATTGTATCACAAGGACCATCTGATCCATCAGAGGTGGATATCTTCAAACTCGATTGTCGGAGTGTGCAGTGTAGTCCGGAGTGGAAGCACTCCCATAATAAGGTTTTGATAGAAACATGAGATGTTCTTTGGAATATCGACAAGGTGTGGGTCCTAGGAATGACATGGAATATTCCATATCTACACCACATGGGATGACATGTGTAGCAGGGTGCCACATGGAGGCCACATGGCATTGTGGAGGAATTGATGTTGAAGAGATTGAAAACTTTGGAAGGTTGAAACTTTTGATCTAGAGCTAAGAATTGATAATGGTTATAGTTGTCGGGAATCTCTTGATGAGCATAGTCTATCTACATGGTTTAATTGGAAAGATGAAGTAGTTGGGAAAAAGAAAAATTTTGACACCCCATCCCTTAGAAGGTACTTAAGGGGTCGGGTATGTTACAGGGTGTAAGGAAAGTATCTTACTACATCACAAGCCTCAATATCCTCCCCACATATTGAACAATCTCTCTGCCTTTCTTCATATTTGAAGCAAATATCATATGCAATTGAGGGAAGACACAAAATACTTGCATTAGAGGTAGGAGGACATGGATTCTCCTTTAATTAATTTTTATTATTATTTCCTGAATTGGAAAACACTCTTAGAAGTCTCTAATATCTCTTGATAATATAAATATATGAAACTTTAATCCAAGCAGGTAGAAACTCATTTTCAGATCGTTTTCATAGACGTGTTCTCTTATCAACTTTGAAAGAAATCTGAACTTGAGTGATAGGTAATGATTTGTGGGAATTTTAGGCACAACAAAATTATTATAAAAAATGGATCTACCCCATATTTTTTAGTATCTTCAAGACATTCCTGGTCCTGAGCTTCATTCAATGTGAGCAACATCTACATCCCCCCATACTCTAGAACCCAATTTGGACATTGTCTCCTTATTCTCATATATTTTCACATATAAACTTCTTGGTATATTTGCACTATCATTATTGATAGAATGTATATTGTAGAGAATAGAGGCTCTTCATCCCAATCAAAGATAATAGAATTGAACAACCCCTCTACGTTCATATCTTCCATGAAAGTGGTAATTTTTCTTTGCAAATGCATAATGGTAAGCCCAAAAATAATCATTATAAATAAATGTGTAGGGTTTCTATTACATTAAGGGAATTTTGAGGTAAAAAAAGGGCCTCAAAATAGAAAATGTACCACCGAAATCTACTTTATAAGAGCCAATCACAATTCAAAGGATGACATCATCCCCTAAGGATGACTTGACATTGGTTGAGTTAAAGATGGTGAGTTGTCACATTTTGAATGGTGGATGGAAATCTAGATTTAACCATGGTAATACTAAAACCAAAAAATAAAGTACTCATAATAAATCGTCTTTCCCACTTTTTAATAAAATAATATTATTGTCCTCTGATACTTTTTTGGAAAAAACAATACCTGTCCTTGCAAAAATATCCATATTTTTTCACTCTTCTTCTCAATAAATGTCATATGTTCCATTTTCCTTATTATAATTTGTTTTTGTATTCCTCTTATTTCTTATTTGACTTATTATATTAAATGATAAAAAAAATAAATCGAATTCCAAACTGTGCTATCAAAGGTTGGGAAGATTTGGTTTATTGTTCCTTTTTCATGCATTCATTTTCAATCTTTGAGCGGGTTTGATAACATGAGGAATTCATGATTTGGCTTCATTTGGATTTGGGTGGGTTTTATAATAGGGAGGAAGCTTTGATTTTCTTTAATATTGTGTGTTCAGGCTTCGGGCAGGTCTGGTAACATGGAGGAAGTCATTCTTTTGGTGACATATTCAAGGAATGCCAAAAAAATACCACTGGTGAATGGATCACACGTGTAGAGGGTTGAATGAAGGTTTAGAGCATGCTTAAATATCAACTTATTGGGATGAACATTGGGTTAGATAAGGTAGTATGTAGTTTTTTGCCACTCTTTCGAGGGTTTTAATGGAGGAAATTGCTTGATGTTTACGATAATAATCCATTGTCAAGAAGAAAATTGCCTTGTTGTTGATGTCTACCTTTGACCCAAATAAATGTTTTTATTCTTCTATGATGTGTGTGTAGGATTCTTTGTCACTTTTCTCATTGTTGGAGAAGAAAGGATTGACATTATCTCCATATCTCTTAGAGCACATTCAACTGTATTGGGAAGGGGATTTAGAGGAAAACTTAAAGGAAATACTTGACAGAAGCAATCAATGGAGTTCAAAACTTGCCTTGTGGGACTTATTGAACATCTTTTGATGGGATACAATGCAACAAAACGTTGGGTCAAACTTTGATTGTTCAGAGTTATTGTACCATCTTACCTGGAGGTAAGATCTAAGTTCCCATATATGAGAACTATGATATGAAAATTATAATTTTTTTATAATCAACTACTTTGAAAAGAACATTTGAACGTTTTTCTATTAGATATTGTATTCATTTCACTTAAATTCTCACAAATTTAACTCATGGTTGACTGAGGCTTGTTTTTAATATGTTGCTCGATTCTTCTTTTTTGTTCTTGATTTTCATACATTTCATTATGTTCTTTGAATCAATCAAATATCATTAGTTGCCAAAATAAATTGTATTATTTGTGATGAACTCCCGACATGTAACCCACATATGTAGAGTCTTAAAATGTATTTTCTACAGATCAGATCAAGACTACTCTAAAAATCTTTTTTCATGGGCCCAAATTCTTCCTCTAACAGAGTATAGACTTCTCTATTCCAAAACAATCTAATTGTCAGTACTATATTTCAGTGCTCACTACTAGGTTCTTATTCTCCTTTACACGACCACATGTTAAAACATTGTTCCAACCTCCATTCGTTAGCTCCTTTATCTTTAATGCCCAATCTTTCTTCTCCTAACAAGACCTATTCCTCATGCAAGCGCTAACATCTAAGCATTTGAATCCTGGCGCTCAAGTCCCATAACATCTTAGGATAAAATCCATAGTCAGTTGATTATGATCATGTCTTAGATCTCGTACTGCGAGGTTCGTTGAAACCTTCTATTAAATTTTGAATAACTAAAATCAATGTTTTATGCTTTCATTATTTAGTGGAATCACATGTTAGCATTCCATTTTTTTTAGGGCACATATACACAATGGTTTCCCTGATAGATGACGAATGGGGCACTGATTATTGGCTGACATGTTTCTTAGAGGGGCACTGATTATTGGTTTTCATGCCTTGTCTTGCCATGCCTTTCCTTCCCATGCCATGACTTGCCTTTCCTTCACTTTCCATGCCATGTCATTCCATGGCTTGCCTTTCCATGCCATGCCATTCCATGCCTTTCCTTTCCATTCCTTGCGTTGCATTGTCTTTCCTTTCCTTTCCATTTCATGCCTTGCCTTTCCTTCACATGCCATGCCATGCATTTCCTTTCCTTGCCTTTCCTTGCCTTGCCTTTCCATGACGTGCCTTCACTTGTCTTATCTTGCCTTGCCTTACCTTGCATTACCTTTCCTTTCCCTACCTTTCCTTTCCTTGCATTCACTTTCCTTACCTTACATGCCTTGTGTTGGGCTCTAAAGTTGTCCTACAAAAAACATTAGTATGACATTAATTTTATCAACCGAGGATTCATCTTTTCTCTCAAGATTGTCAGCAAAGTCTATGTAGATAATTTGTAGAGGTTTGAATTGTGTAGATAGTTCAGTTATAGAAAATATGGGTCTATCTAAATTACTGTAATAATCAAGTTCTTCACACATTAACTACAAACTATGAAACTAATAAGTCAATCAATGGGAAATATATTCTGAGCAATAGCACACCATGAAACAAAACATCAATTAATTTATGAACTCATTCATCTATCCAAGAAATGACAATTTAATCTACAAAAATGCTAATGAATCAATCTCTCAAAGGATAGTGATTAATTAACCTATTTGAAAGGAACAACGATCTATTGAGATTTAAGAAGGAAAATAAAAAATGCGAATTTAATTAAAGGAACAACAAATGTGAATTTAATGAAAGGAACAACAAATGCAAACTTAATGAAAAGAATCCACAAGCGATAAATTGACATCAATTGGTATTAGAACAAAAATAGATAATCTACTCTCTGTGAATGAAATAACACAACCAATTGATAATATAAACAAAAGATCAATGAATCTATTCTAATTGTTGAAGGATATATCAAATCATAGAATCATAACAAAATCGATAAAATTATAGATAAGACAGTAGCTCCTGTCTACTGCGCCCACAATATTCAGAAGATATTATTATGAAGAACTTAGTACATAGTGTTAGCACTGAGAGTTACCCTCAGACTGCAAGAGGGTAAGCCCAGTACCCATTAGAATGTTTGGTGTATGTTGGTTTTGTGAGTGGAGGTCAAATGGACAAAACTCAGTACAAGAATGATTTTAACACATAAAATGGAAAAGAAATGCACAGGGAAGTGAGGGCCTCATTAACTTCAGTCAGTGATTTGAGTTTAAGTGTGAGCAGAAGGAATACTTAGTGAGAGAGGTGAACAATAATTATATGGGAATCTAAATTTCAAGAAGCTTGGTGAAGAAATTTTTTGGCTCAAGAGCACTCTTGAACTCAAATTTCAAACACTGAAATATGTCACAGCAGCATAATTATCAAGCCTACATTACCATGCAACTACAACAACTCGACTGGATCCTCCATGCCCGAGCCTTTCAATGTAAGGGGGAATAGGATAACAAGGAAGCTGACTAAAACTAGTCACAACAATACTGCAATCAAACCTACATTACAATAGAACTACAACTCTCGACTGGATCCTCCATGCCCGAGTGTTTTAGCACAATTTTTACAAAGAGATGAGAGAAGATGACTTATATTAATGTGAAAGCCTCAAGTTTGATACATAACCAGAGAACATCTCAGGCATCAAAATATTACAAAATAGGGAGCTCTGCTCAACCAGTTGATGACCCTAACAAAATATTGAACTCCTCGATTTATAATTAGATCAATTCATGACTACCAGAAGCGTGATCAGGACACTGCATTCAAATCCTTTCGTCTATGTCTTCTTCTATCAGACTATGTGTGTACCCTCCTATCAGATGTAAACTTATCTTTGCATGGGTATGAAACAAAAACCTTCCATAGGGGTACCTCAGGATGATCGTTCTGTCTCGGCAGCTAGATCCTTCCATGCCTTCTATTTATGGAGTGAGTCGAGGTTTCAACCACCACTCCATTTTCATTAACTATTTTTTCTTAGGATTGCAACGAGGCTTAATGTCTAGGGGGTGTCCACGCGCTTCTCTTGGATTGGACGTCTTATAAGCATGTGATTGCGGGACCATCAAAGGCGGTTTAGATTCACATTTCTTTTGAGCCCGTAATTCACCACTTTCCACCACGTTTCTCTTTTACTATACCATGGTTTCGATTGCGGGACCGCTCAATAATTTTAATTCTTGAGGAAGTTGTGCCCACACAATGAAACATGGTCATTGATCTGGTCGCGATCTGGGATCTAGGATCTCCTGCTAAATTTAGCGCCACCGCTGAAGTTTATTTTCCCACCAGCCCTAGGATACTTCTAACCACTCCTTGAGATGGCACTAATTTTGGCGTTGAACAATAACACTTACCAAAGGATGATATGATGTGGAGGCTTGACGTCACTATGCTGACATGTCATGGATGGAGGGGTGACATGTGTCACTTGAAAATAGGCTAAAGACATGTCCGAAAATTCTTGAAATGAGTGTCATGTGTTAGCGCCAGGCGGATGCCACATGTCATGACTGATAAGGGTGCCACATTTCTACGCTGATGGATGCCACATACGTTGGACTTCGGAGCTCAAGAGGGGTCTGCATGTAGAGATGACATAAATATGGGCCTGGAGATACGTTGCGACCTGAAATGAATGTTGAAGATCTGAAATGAACGACGACCGTTGATTCGATGAGGACACGCAACAAAGATCAGTGGACTCCGAGAGAAAATGCTTCAGAGGAAGATATGAGTGGGGAAGTTGAAAATCTTGATGCTCAAATTATTGAAGTAATGATGACCTTCCGATCTGGAAGGACGTGTGGCAGAGATCTGCAACTTTGGGCAAAAGTAGTTTAGAGGAAAGTGAGAAGGGAAGCTTTGAAACTCCTGAAGCCTGAACTCCCGAAGTGAATCATGACCATCTGATATGAAACGACGTGTGGGAGAGATCTGAAACTTCAAGAAAAATCAGTTTGGAGGAAAGTGAGAAAGGAAACTTCGAAACTCCCGAAGCCCAAACTCCCGAAGTGAACTACCACCATTGGATTTGGATGGAAACATGGTAGAGATCGGTGGGCTTTAGGTGAAAACACTCTAGAAGAATCGAGAGTGGAGATGCTGAAACCTCTAGAGCCCGAAATCCCCAAGTAAATAATGACCATCTGATCCGGAGGGACGTGTGGCGCTTGATATTTAACTCCGGGAGAAAGCACTTTGGAGGAAACCGAGAGTCGAGATGTTGAAACTACCGAAGCCTAGATTCCTGAAGTAAATATTGACCATCTGATCCGGAGGGACATGTGGTGCTTGATCTGCAACTCCCGGGCTTCTAACTGGCGCTAGACCTCATGCAACTTTATAATTTCAAATGCCTGGGGGCCACTAATAAGAACTTCACAGGGGATCTCCGCCATTGAAAAATGAACCTTTCCACTGCTTGTATTTTTAACCCGAAAATGGCTTCTTTTGAACGCTGCGTTTGGATGCTTCTGTGCAGACCATGGTCTTGGTCGTCCTATGACCCTTTGACAGCTTTATGTGATAACACACAGAAATGGTGAAAACGCTTGAAACTTCCATTAATTCCATAATTGATAAGTCATTTACAACTGGGTTGTTGTACATAGTATCAACAATTTAGCAGATCATAATTCTTGTCTCTCTCTCTCTCTATCATTCACTCTTCCTTATATATTACAATAAGAAAGTAAATTAAGATATCCTGAGGATCGAGTCATCCTCAGGATTTCTTTTACTATTTATGAATATTGCAAGATAAAAGTAGATCTTCCTTTGAATTGTTTTGTGCCTGATTTATTTAATATTCAATGGTTTTTGCATCTTCATGATCTTCTTGATTATCCTTAATTAACAACAATTGTCCATTTCTGCATAAAATCGAAGCATTTCAAACCAAAGTTTAGAAAATATCTAATATCATTTAATATTATTTTCAAAATCTTTTTAATCATTTTCTTCCTTAATTATTTCAAACTAATAGAAAATTCAACAAATAATATATCATAAACCAAAGTAACAAGGAGAATATTTGTACCTTTTTCTTACCCCAACACCTTGCCTTCATTTGCCTTACCTTGACTTGCCTTGCCTTCACTTTCCTTGGATTTCCATGCCATGCCTTTCCTTTCCTTCACTTTCATTGACATGCCATGCCATGCATTGCCTTTCCATGCCATGCAATGCCTTTCCATGTCATTCCATGCCTTTCTTTTCCTTTCCATGCCATACCTTTTGTAATATCCCCAAGGACAAGCCCCAATTGTATTTATCAATTGTAACATGTTTTGTAGGTTGGTGAGCCAAGAAATTATAAGTTGATAGGATTATGTGTTTATTAAGCCGGAGAGCCTAGGTGTTAAAGAACAGAAGCCTATTTTTTACATGTAAATATTTGTATTATTAATATAAAAGCATCGTTGCATGTAGATCGACCACGAAGAAAGAGTATGGGGCACAAAGCTCCACTAGGGTGGGTAAGGGAGAGGGGGCTGAGAGGATGGAAATAGGGACTAAGCTTAAGAGCTTAAGTCCAAAAATAATTTATTATTATTCTAAATGTTGATAGAAGGATATGCGTATATCCTAAGTTTCTTTTGTAAGAGGGAATGACTTCCAAATGGAAAGGAACGTGCTTCATGAGAAACATGTGCCAGGTCAGGCACATGCAGTTTTATGTGAGAATTCTGGTTGTTTGGGGGTGAGACTCAGGGAGGTTCAGGGACACACAGTTGGCTCCAACTCTCTCACCATTCTCACCATTCTCTGACTAGTCGACCACCTTTATCCTGACAAGTTCACTCACGCACTGAAAAAGCACGCAGCCAACCATTTCCACCATTGTTGAACCCGTGGCCATCGTGAACCTTTATAACTTGTGCACACTAGTATTTTTCTGATCCATACTCTGCATTAATCGAGTTCTGTCGTTGCCTTCGCCCCTACCCATTTTATTAGGAGATGGATAGAATAAACAGGTTGTCAAGACTATGGTTTACAAAGGCAGGTTGTCAGGCTCGTAGATTGAAGAGGTAGGTTTCCATGCACGTGAGCAACTCTCTCTAGGTGAGAGAGTGTGTTGAGGAAGTGAATTCTCCTGGAGGGAGTCTAGTAATAGCTACATAGCTCTCAAAGTCCTTGTCTGGCCTATTGTTGAAGCCTCGAAAGGGAGGTGGAGTAGCCGATGAACTGTGTGACAAAGAATTGCAGCCTTTACAGATATGGATGAAACTCGTGTTGTTAAACAGAGGCTTGCACAGTTGATTGAACTAGAAGAAGAAGAGTTTATTGTAGGATTTCATCAGTAGGTACAGAAGGAAAGAGAAAAGGCCTATCACGACAAACACATGAAGAACAAATAATTCAAAGAAGGAGATCTGGTACTGGTATATGAAAACAAGTTCATGAAGCATCTAGGGAAGTTCAGGGCACATTGGCTTGGGCCCTATGAGGTTTCCTATGTGACATAAGGAGGAGTTGCGCAATTGAATACTTTACATGGAGAATGGAAGGAAAGTTTAGTGAATGAGAGACTATTGAAATTGTACTATGAAAACCAATTTCCTCACAACTCTCAGTAAAAGCAGAAGGAGAAAGGTCTAGGTACCAGGTGCAGTTGAATCTAGGTACCAGACATAGAAAAGACAGTCTGCACAAAGTGGGGAAGGATAGAGCAGGAAGCACAGGTTGCTCCGCACAGTCTGAAATTGAAGAAAAACATAAGGTTCATACCTACAGTGCCTCAAGACGAGTCACATGTGAGTGTTTGGGGCCTGTTGGCCCTTGGTTATGGATTAAGAAAGAAATCAAAGAAGAAGGAATAGAAAAGACGAAGTCCGAATTGCACGGAAGACACATTGACTGAGAATGGGTCGAAGTGGCCAAAGGATCAGAAAAGAAGGAGCGAAGTAAGAGAAAGCAAGTTGTTGGATGAGAAGATCAAGGGGATCATATCAGGAAGGAAGATGGATCATGAACAACTCAACAAGCGGAAAAAGCCACCATTGGATTCTTTGGAGCACCTCGCGGGAAAGAAGGAAAGACAGGCTGGCGAATCCCTACAAATGCAGGTCAAGTTTACCTAGGGTTTTGGTACTTAGGGTTTTGACACCTAGGTTTCGGCCTAAGGTTGTCAGAGAGTTATTGTAATGTATAAATAAATGTCTAGAGGACCTGGGATGGGTTGGTACTAAGTTGGTTGATAGTTTATCATTATTGTTATATTGTTGTGTGAGAGAGAAGTGTTGAGTGTGAGAGCCTTTTGGTATTGTAAGATATTCAGCTAGGTGAGAAGATCAACCCTCCAGCTGGGTGCACATGGAGGGGAGAGAAGAAGAGAAGGAGAGAGAGATATTAAGCTAAGAGTGCAGATAAGAACTGTATGTTTTCATATAATATCAAGAAACACGGTTTTGTGGATGTATCCCTAGGGAGAGGGTGAACCACGTATATTTTGTGTCTCAGTGGTTGATGTTGTGTTCTTTACTTCTGTTATTCTGTTATTGCATTATTGTGTTAGATATGAGATATAGCTCGTGTAGTAGGCTTAAAGGAGATAAAGAATAACTAGGTTGTTGTGTGATGTTGCCTTGGATCCACTTGCATTTCCTCTGGTTGTAGACACCTGTGTCCTGCAACCCCCTATTGCTACTTCGGGTGAGACTGCATCTGCTTCACAGGTGTTACTGAAAGGGATAGTAGTTAGGGCTTGTTGGTGTGCTGTTAGAGATGAACCCTATATCTGTCCTGTGACAACAAATGGTTCCATTGCCAGGACCAATATCTTCTTGAGGGAATGTCAAGGTGGTTCCCATCGAAGACAGAGATTCATAAATGTATAGGAAAGTAATAAAAGGATTTCGCTAAAGCCCATAAAAAGAAACCTAATCTTAGTATAGAGGATTGGTTGGGAAGGTATATCTTTACTGATATACATGAGATTTTCTTTAGAGAAATTCATGAGTTATACGAGTGGTTAGCCAGATTAGAAGATACCCATTTTGAGATATGATTTAGACCACATGTGGTTTGGATGTCAGCATTGATAAATAAGGTCAAGAGAGTTGATAACGACTTGTTGAGAGTAGTATATAACTGGCTCGATAGTACTATTGGAGGGTATGATGCAGGAGCATCACCAACAACAAGCGAGCAGAAGCGGCGCCAGCGCATTTTGACACATGATCGGGAAAATCTGTTCAATTAATTTTGAAGTGGGGTGCGCCAAACTTAAATGAGACAATTAAGAAGGGGAGTACTCCTTGATTGTAATCAAACCTTGAGCGTCTCGCTCTCATCTGAAGAATTAAGAGGCATTTATGCTAGTAAATGTAAGTAGGGAGCTTTAAATTCTTAGATTTGATAGTTTATAGAGTAGGAGGGAAATGGGATATAGACACCCTCATTGTATAGTTGTAACAGAATAAAAATTACATTCAGCTATTGCAAAAGAGAGAGAAGAGAACAGAGAGCAGAGAGCAGAGAGTTGTGTTGAAAACACCCATGTATAGAAGTCCTGAATTAATACATGAAGTTTTGATTCAGACTTATGGTGTTCTGATATTCTCTGTGTATGCATGTTGAATGCTATGCTTATAGTTGTTTTACTCTTTCTGCTATGCATTTGCTATTAATGCTATGTATGTATGATTTCTTGTTGAATGTCTGAAATATGAAGAGAGGGAGAGTAGGAATGAGCTTCAATTGTTTTTCTGTTTGAGCAAGAGTTTTTCTGCAAGTAGTGCAGTGGAGTTTGTCCGCAAGGAGTGCGTTGACAAGGGTTTATATTTTTATCTCTGAAATCTCAGGAGGGATAACATTGTTCTCATTCTCGCAGAAGTGCTGGTTAACCAAAGGAGCTGTGCAAGGTGTGCACAGGCCGAGTAGAGTCTCATAGTTTACAACTTGAGGGAATTGTTGAAGGACTACTGTCGTAGGGAGTGCACATAGTCAAAGGGGTTTAAATAATAGAGCGTATTTGAAGAAGTGTCGCAAGGAGTGCGCACAGGAATCATCCCCAAATGACTTCAAGATTTTCCAAACAAGTTCCGGAGGGATAAAGTCTTCGAAATTGTCGAAGAAAAACTCAAGAGGGCTAGTGTCTTGAAGTGTTGGAAGGAGGCGTAACAAAGTTGTTTTGCAGGTGGACAAGTTCCGTGAAGGAATACCTTGTTCATTTCGTAGGAGTTTTCAAGGAGGAATTGGATGGTCGGAATTCTCCGTGGAGAATTCGCGAAGTCCTGAGAGTCGTCAGATCGTGCAGAGGAGCAGGGGAGTTACGATAAGCCTATTTTCAAGTTTAAGTTCAAGGGAAATAGAGCCATAGGATCTGAGCCCACAAAGGCCATTGGATCACTCGTAAATTCTCATTTCGTGGATTCGCGAGTCAAAGAGTTGAAAACCCTTGCATCGAGGTTTGCGAGATTGCAAAGCGCGAAGTCCTACAGGGTGAGAAGTTCCATTGTGGGACCCGCATTGTCAGAATTGGACACCTTGGCAGTTCGGAGGATAGGAGGTCGAAACTTTTGTCCCGAAAGTCTCGAAGTCGTGAGTTGCGATAAGGAGTAACGAGGAGTTCAGGATCTTGACACTTCGGGTGTTGGGATACAAAGGGGGCAGCACTTTGGGAAGTGAAGTCGCAAAGTGCTAAATCTGGGCATGAGGGACACGTGGCAGAACCACAAGGTGGGCTCGTGTGATAGATAGGCGGACACGCGTTGCTTAGTGGAAGGATTCAACACTCTATTGACTTCTCGCATCTCGGGGATTCGTGAGATAAGAGCATGGGAGCTCGACGTTGAAATTCATGAAGTAGCGAGTAGTGAGAGGTGCTGGTATTAAACCTAGTCGGTGGTCACGCATAGAATATGCTGACAAGGGGAGGAGCCATACTTGTATCGACATTTTGGGTATTGCGAGATTGGGAAGGAAGAGTCAGGAGTTTTGACTCACGAACTCAGGAGTGGCAAGTTGTGACAAGCGCCTTTTGGGTTAGGCCTTGGTCATAGCGCTGTGGTTGCATGGAGAAGTGGAGCTCGCACCTAGTGTTGTTCGCACAGGGGAGCTTCTGAAAGGACCTGTGGATCGATAAATTGTGATTCCAGAAGAGAATCGAAAGAGCCGATCCAGCTCAAAGGAGACAAAGAACGATCCTGTGAGTGGACTTCAGCCCGAGGGTTGGGGAGGTCTACGTCAAAAGTGGTATCAGAGCTTGACTCTATTTGTATACTTCAGACAGGGAAAGAGAGAAAGAATCTCATCCATGCCGCTGAGAAGAAGAGACAGGCAAACACCCGATCCACCAGAGGAAAGGGAAATGCCAAGAGAAAGGGGTAGGCAGGTCCCAAATCTAGCCATGGAAAGAGAGGTGTGTGACATATGCGCCAGACTCGTGGACATGGAAATAAATAGAGGCACACAGCCGGTGTTGGAGATGTCAGTGAATCTGAAAGTGAAGATGAAGTTGGACATGAAGAAGAAGAAGTTGCAGAAAATGAACGCCTGATTAGGGCTATTGCAAGAATGGGTGCTAGGGAAAAAATGGACATTCCAGTATATGAAGAAAACCTGGATGTTGAAGAGCTTCTAGACTGGATTAGAGCTCTGGACACGTATTTTGACTATGAAGATGTCGAGGAAGACAAGAAGGTTAAACATACTGTCACAAGACTTAAAGGACATGCAACATTGTGGTGGAATGAACTACAAGCTGACAGACGCTGCAAAGGCAAGCAGAAAATCAAGAGTTGGGATAGAATGATCACGAAAATGAAGGCGAAATTCATTCCCAGGGATTACCAAATTACTCTATTTCGAAGAATGTATAATTTGAGACAGAAGCTAATGTCAATGAAGGATTACACTGAAGAGTTCCAGAGGTTGAACATCAGAGTAGGTCATCAAGAAAGCAATGATGAAAAGGTTTCCAGGTATATGAATGGTCTGAGATATGAAATTCAAGATGAGATGAGCATGATGACTATTTGAACGATGGAAGATGATTATCAGATGGATCTGAAAGATGAAGAGAAGCTGAGCCGAAAACAAGGTCAAAGAGGCTGAGGTAGAAGTCAAGCCAGAGGAAAACCAGTTGCCTAGGATAGGAATCAGAAACCAAAAGAAGATTGGAAGAAACCTCAGAATCAAACTGAGGGAGGTGGAAGTTCACAGAGGGGACAATATGCTGATAACAACACTTTTCCTTGTGCTAGAGGTAGAGGAAGAGGAAGAGGTGGAGTGGTTAAATGCTTCACATGCGGAAATAATGGACACAAGTCTTATGAATGTCTAGATAAGAAGAAAGAAGGTGGTGATACCCACATTGTAGAAGTGCAAGGAAGAAATGTAGAGGCAGAAGATGATGAAGGTGGAATATCACTAATGATGCGAAAATTTCTCTTAACGCCAGAGAAGGAGATAGAGGAACCAATCCAGAGAAATGGACCTTTTCGGACTACTTGCAAGACCAAAGAGAGGGTATGAAAGGTCATCATGGACAGTGGTAGCATAGATAATATCGTTTCTACAGAGATGGTAGAAAAGTTGGAGTTGGAGACGATTGAACATCCAAGCCCATATAGAGTTTCATGGTTACAAAAAGGACATCAGTTAAATGTCACTAAACAATGTTTAGTTGAAATTAAAATAGGAGGGTATAAAAATGAAATACTTTGTGAAGTCATTCCCATGGATGTTTGTCATCTATTGCTGGGTAGACCATGGAAGTATGATAGGAATGTGATTCATGATGGGAGGAAGAAAAAATACACCGTAGAGAAAAATGGGAGAACTCACATGCTGTTGCCAATTAAGGATAAAGAAGTGAAACCAGAAGTAAGCAACACTGTACTTCTCATGAGTGGGAGGGAACTTATTACGGAGGTTAAAAATAAGGAAGAACCATAATTCATTGTGGTCAGGAAACCTAAACTTGTTTTAACCAGCACAAGGGTAGATGATTTAACGGAAGAGGTTCATAAACTGCTAGACGAGTTTGCTGACATAGTAGTGGATGAACTACCTTGTTCGTTGCCACCAGTGAGGAGTATAAGTCACCATATTGACCTCATACCTGGAGCTAGTTTACCAAATCAAACAACGTACATATTGACGCCGCAGGAGAATGAAGAGGTCAAAAGACAAGTCCAGGATTTGATGGACAAGGGTTTGGTCAGAGAAAGCTTGAGTCCGTGTGTTGTTCCGATAGTTCTTAGTCCGAAGAAAGATGGAGGCTGGAGGATGTGTACTAACTCGAGAGAAATCAACAAGATAACCATCAAGTACAGGTTTCCATTTCCAAGGATGGATGATCTGATGGATTGTTTGAGTGGGGCAATTTGTTTTTCAAAGGTTGATTTGAAGAGTGGTTATCATCAAATTCGTATGAGAGAAAGAGACGAATGGAAGACATCCTTCAAGACTAATGAAGGGTTGTATGAATGGCTTGTCATTCCATTTGGCTTAACAAACACGCCTAGTACTTTCATGAGATTGATGAATGAAGTCCTGAAGGATTTCATCAAAAAATTTGTCATTGTGTATCTTGATGACATACTGATTTTCAGTAAAACAGAGGTAGAGCATCTAAAACATTTGGCTACAGTGATGCAGAGGTTACAGCAAGAGAAGCTACTGATAAACATGAAGAAATACTCATTCATGAAGACAGAGCTCATTTATTTGGGGTTTGTTATTTCTGTAGAAAAATTGAGGATGGATCTGGATAAAGTGGAGGTAATTAAGAATTGGCCATAGCCAAAAAGCATATTTGAGGTAAGAACCTTTCATGGATTGGCTAGTTTCTACAGGAAGTTCATTAGGAATTTCAGTTGAATTAGCGCACCAATGATGGACATAGTGAAGAAAAGACATAAATCTTTTCACTGGATAGAAGAAGTAGAGAAAAAATTCAATTTGTTAAAGAGGAAGATTACTGAACAACCAATTCTGGTGTTGCCAGATTTCAGTAAGACGTTTTAGGTCAGGTGTGACACTAGTGGTTTTGCAATTGGAGCGGTTTTGAGTTAAGCTGACAGGACAATCACATACTTCAGTGAGAAACTGAATGAGGCGAAGGTTAAGTACTCCACATATGACAAAGAATTTTATGCAGTCATACATGCACTGAAAAAGTGGAGGCACTACTTGATCCCTAAAGAGTTTTTTTTGTATAGTGATAATCATGCCTTACAATTTGTAACTCATCAGGATAAATTGAACCAGAAGCATGCAAAATGGGTTGAATACATGCATAATTTTACTTTTGTAATTAAACATATTTCAGGAACTGCTAACAAAGTTGTTGATGCTTTGAGAAGGAAATGTTTGCTATTGCAGGAGTTCAGAGTCAAAACTTTGGGTTTTGATAACCTCAAGGAAATGTACACAGATGATCCAGTTTTTAAAGAGGTGTATGAAGCATCTGAGAATCCAATTCTTAGGGACAAAATCCAATGGGCAGAATACATGATCCAGGAGGGATTACTATTTAAGGGTAATCAACTTTGTATTCCAAAATGCTCCATGAGGGAGAATTTGCTGAAGGAGAAACATAGTGGAGGATTGGCCGTGAATTTCGGTCATGACAAGACGTTCTCAAAGTTAAATGAGTCGTATTTTTGGCCAGGAATGAGAGAAGATGTCAAAAGGTTCGTGGGTAGATGTAGAATTTTTCAACATTCAAAAGGAAAGAGGTAGAATGCGGGCTTATATCAACCGTTACCCATACCTAAGAGGCTGTGCGATGCAGTAAGCATGGACTTCATATTGGGGCTGCCAAGAACACAAAGAGGGTTCGACTCAATCTTTGTAGTGGTGGAAAAATTTTCTAAGATGGCACATTTTATACCATGTCAGAAAACTAGTGACGCAACTCACATTGTGAATCTGTTTTTCAAAGAAGTCATTCGACTTCACGGCTTGCCAAGGAGCATAGTTTCAGATCGAGACACCAAGTTCATGAGACACTTCTGGAGAACCTTATGGAAAAAGCTGGGAACAAAATTTTCGTTCAGTTCAGCTTATCATCCTCAGATGGATGGACAGACAAAAGTTGTCAACAGAAGTTTGGGAGACTTGCTAAGAAGTTTGGTGACTGAACATCATAGCCAGTGGAACAACATTCTACCATAGGCATAATTTACATATAACGACTCACTAAATAGAAGCACAGGGCAGAGTATGTTCTAAATGGTTTATGGCATGCAACCAAGAGGATTTTCTGAATTGAGAGATTCAGAACAGACTGTGACTAGAAGTGCTAGTGCAGAGGATTTCATAGAAGCGATGAAGGAGCTTCATAACCAAGTTAGGGAGCGATTGTGAAACTCAAGCCAAGAGTATAAGTGTAGAGCAGATCAACGTAGGAGAAAAATTCAATTCGAATTTGGTGATTTGATCCTTGCACAATTAAGAAAGGAAAGGTTCCTGAAGGGGACATATAATAAACTGAAAAAATGAAGAAAATTGGACCGTGTAGGATCCTAAGGAAATTTTGGACAAATGCTTATGAGATCGAATTACCCGATGGGATCGGAATTTCTTCGATATTCAACATGTCATATTTGTACCCCTATAAAGATGAGGAAGCAGGAGCAGGTAATGAACAACCAGAGGTTCAGTGGACAAAACAGATGCTAGTTGCAGAGAATCCACAAATGGAAAGCATATTGGACAAAAGAGTTAGTAAGAGGACCAGGCGAAAGGAATATTTTGAATACTTGGTCAAGTGGAAGGGACATCCAGTTGAAGATGCTAGCTGGGAAAATGAAGCCAAAATCTAGAAGCATGGATAGACTGTACGAGATCTCATGGACAGGATCCCATGAAAATTTCAAGCGAGGGAGTATGATGCAAGAGCATCGCCAACAACAAGCGAGCGCAAGCGGCGCCAGTGCATTTTGACACATGATTGGGAAAACGTGTTCAAATTAATTTTGAAGTGGAGTGCGCCAAATTTAAATGAGACAATTAAGAAGCGGTGTCCTCCTTGATTGTAATCAAACCTTGAGCGCCCCGCTCTCGTCTGAAGAATTAAGAGGCATTTATGCTAGTAAATGTAAGTAGGTAGCTTTAAATTCTTAGATTTGATAGTTTAGAGAGTATGATGGAAACATGATATAGAAACCCTCATTGTATAGTTGTAACAGAATGAAAATTACATACAGCTATTGCAAAAGACAGAGCAGAGAGTAGAGAGCTGTGTTGAAAACACTCCTGTACAGAAGTCCTAAATTAATACATGAAGTTTTGATTCAGACTTATGGTGTTGTGATATTCCATATGTATGCATGTTGAATGATATGCTTATAGTTGTTTTACTCTTTATGCTATGCATTTGCTGTTAATGTTATGTATGTATGATTTCTTGTTGAATGTCTAAAATCTGAAGAGAGGGAGAGTAGGAATGAGTTTCAATTGTTTTTCTGTCTGAGCAAGAGTTTTCTTGCAAGTAGTGCAGTGGAGTTTGTCTGCAAGGAGTGCATTGAAAAGGGTTTAGAGTTTTATCTCTGAAATATCAGGAGGGATAACATTTTTCTCATTCTCGCAAAAGTGCAAGTTAACCACAGGAGATGTGCAAGGTGTGCACAGGCCGAGTAGAGTCTCAGAGTTTACAACCTAAGGGAATTGTTGAAGGACTGTTGTCACAGGGAGTGTACATAGTCAAAGGGGTTCAAATACTAGAGCGTATTTGAAGAAGTGCCACAAGGAGTGCGCATAGGAATAATCCCCAAAGGACTTGATAATTTTCCAAACAAGTTTCGGAGGGATAAAGTCTTCAAAATTGTCGAAGAAAAACTCAAGAGGGCTAGTTCCTTGAAGTGTTGGAAGGAGGCGTAGAAAAGTTGTTTTGTAGGTGGAAAAGTTCCGTGAAGGAATACCTTGTTCATTTTGCAGGAGTTTTCAAGGAGGAATTGGACGGTCGGAATTCTCCGTAGAGAATTTGTGAAGTCTTGAGAGCCGTCAGATCGTGTAGAGGAGCAGGGGAGTTACGGTAAGCCTATTTTCAAGTTTAAGTTCAAGGGAAATAGAGCCATAGGATCTAATCCCACAAGGGTCGTTGGATCAATCGTGAACTCTCATTTCATGGATTCGCAAGTCGAAGAGTTGAAAACCCTTGCATCGAGGTTTGCGTGATCGCGAAGTGCGAAGTCCTATAGGGCAAGAAGTTCCGTTGTGGGACCCGCGTTGACAACGTGTTAGAATTCGACACCTTGGTAGGTCGAGACTTTTGTCCTGAAAGTCTCGAAGTTGCCAGTTGTGATAAGGAGTAACGAGGAGTTAGGGATCTCGACACTTCGGGTGTCAGGATACAAAGGAGGCAGTCCAAAGCTGGGCACGAGGGACACGTGGCAGAACCACAAGGTGGGCCCATGTGATAGATAGGTAGACATGCGTCGCTTAGTGGAAGGAGTCAACACTTTGTTGACTTCTCACGTCTCGAGGATTCGTGAGAAAAGAGCATGATAACTCGACGTTGAAATTCATGAAGTAGCGAGTAAGGAGAGGTGCTGATATTAAACCTAGCTAGTGGTCACGCGTAGAAGACACTGACAAGGGGAGGAGCCATACCCGTATCGACATTTCAGGTATCGCAAGATTGGGAAGGAAGAGTCGGGAGTTTCAACTCACGAACTCGTGAGTGGCGAGTTGTGAAAAGTGCCTTCTAGGTTAGGCCTTGGTCATAGCGTTGTGGTCGCACGGAGAAGTGGAGCTCACACCTAGTGTTGTTTGCACAGGGGAGCGGAAAGGACCTATGGATCGATAAATTGTGATTCCAACAGGGAATCGAAAGAGCCGATTGGGCTCAAAGGAGACAAATAACGATCCTGTGAGCAGACTTCGGCCCAAGGGTTGGGGAGGTTTGCATCAAGGTACATCATTGATTTTTCCATTAACAGAGTTGAGTCGTATAGCCAAGAAGAGAGATGTTTCTTTAAGGGGCCTAGAGGAAAATTTTTACACTTCTTGAAGTTGAAGATCAAGATGTTATTGCATGAGAAGAACATCTTGAAGATACAGTAATTGATTGGATTGAAAAGCTAATGTTAAAGAACTCAGACAACGACAACGACACAGAGGTTGGCCATACGTGCAATGGGAGGACCTTTAGAGAGGTTCCTCTGGTGAACCTATTTGATCAGAGCCACGAGTCACTGGAGCAAGACAAAGGGTTCTACACTGGAGAAGAAGAAGAGCTATTGACCGAGGAACATTCAAGGTCCATTGGGCCAGATGAAGAGAAGACTGCAGAACCTTTCCAAGAAGAATGAAAAACTTCAGGAACTACGTAGACTGTTGAAGTAAGTACTATTAATCCTCCTATTGTTTTAGCAACATTAAGTAACTAGAGTAGTTAGAGTTATCAGAGCACTCAGAGCACTGTTACCAGTAGTTTAGTACATACTCAGTCAAGAAACCTAGGAATATCTATGGCATATGAGATGAGGTTACCCACCTTTAGGGGAAACGGATCTAAATATCTTGATCAGAATTGGTTCTTATGCGAAGTTGTATGGAGTATTAAGCAAGTCAGTGATGAAGATGTTAAGAGAGCTCAGTTTAGTACTACCCTAAGATACCGCACACTGAGCTGGTAAATGAAATTTGTCTAAGGAGTTGCACAACCTAAACCGCTGAATGTCATTAAGACTACGTTGATTTCCAAATTCAAGAAACCCAAGTAAGAGTCAAAGTGCATTGCAGAACTGAAAGAAATCAAGCAAAGAGTAGCTGAATAAGTGTGGGAGTTTGATAATAGGTTTAAGACCTTGACAGGCCATTTGATTTTTCAGATTACAGACGAACAAAATAAAGATCGGTTCATTGTTGTCCTCTTGCCACACATCAGAGTACCTCTAATGCAACATAAGATCGCTTCATAGGTTGAGGCATTGGATATCACCATGAAATTAGAATCAACCCTTATGGGATAATTCATCTCATGTATGAATCAAATTTTGAGTCACCTAACCAGCTTATCTCTGTAGGTCGAAGATATGAAGAAAGACAAGGGAAAAGATAAAAGAGAAGACATCTGGTGTATCAGATGCAAATCAGAGGGCCATGATAAGGAGAACTATCCCCTATTTCATGAGTACTTGGCCTCTGGAGCTCCAATCCCTTTGAAGTAGGTTACCCTACCCTGGTGCAAGGTATGTATAAATAGACATCGGCCTGGTGAATGATATTACATGAGAAAATATGTCAAGACACCTACAAATTTATACTTCACATTCTTTAAATATGTGGGGAATGATGAGAAGGATTGTAGGGCCTATGACCTCTTGCATGAAAGATCAAGAGACACATATAGGATTCAAGGCGAAGTACAACAAGAAGGAAATACTGCACAGTTTAACTCTCCAGGAAGAGGAAACTTCAACCCTCGTGGTGGATTCAGAGGAAGAGGATGAGGAGGAGGTATGGGTCGAGGTCGAGGTTAGATCATTTGTTACAACTACGCACATCTAGGACACTTGGCAAGGGACTTTTATAACCCTTGTACCACTTGTAGCTACTGCAACTCATTTGAACATGTTATTGAAGATTGTCCTGTGTTGTTAGCCAAACTTCAGGAGAGACGAGGAGGTAACCAAAAAGTACACTTAATCTCAGCAGAGCCTCGCGGAGAGGATCCTGGATTCGTTGTTATCACTAGAGGATGCATTATTACAAGAGAAGACAAAGTGACCCCAGGAAATACTACAGAAGAATCCAGGGTCAGAAGAGCTGCAGAGAAGACACAAGTGTTTGATCCAAGGAAAGAAAAGAAAACATTTGAGGAGACAAGAAAATAATTTGGAATAGATCAAGATTCTTCGTCAAAGGCACAAACAGAAATGAGAGAATGTGGAATTCCTCTGGCATTCAATCAGTTTTCTTCACCCGGAGAAGGAAAAGAGGTAAGCAAGCTCATGGAATTCTTATGTAATTTCATTAATTTGATTAAGGATGAAAGAGTTGTACAAGAGCTACAAAATTTGATCAGACAATATGAGATAGACAGGATAGATCCCCTGTTGAATAGAGTAGTACATCAAGTATCTAGAAAGAGAAGGAAAAATAAGGAACTACACCTTAATGCTCATATTGGAGATTATGATATAGATTATGTTGTCCTCGACTTAGGATCAGAAGTCAATTTTATGACGAAGCAGACTTGGCACTCATGGGAATACCTAAGTTGATTTACTCCCCTATCAGGCTCAGGATGGCCAATCAGTAGGCAGTAAGCCCCTTTGGGAGACTGGAGCATGTCCCTGTGGACATCGACGGGGTAAGGACATTTGCAGACTTTGAGGTGATTGAGATAGTTGATGATAGTTGTCCTTATCTTGTGTTGTTAGGAATTGATTCGGATTTCAATAATTCTACTGTGGTTGACTTGAAGAAAAGAAGAATGACATTTGAAGGTGATGGCCTTAGGGTCATTTCACCTCTTGATCCTGATGAAGGTCGCAGATATATAGAACCCATTAGAAAAGAAGATCATTCTTATGAACTAGAGAATATATATAAATTGACAACAAGACAACAAGATTACATTAATCCTACAACAGATGGGAATTTAAGCTAGCAAAGTGACAACGCATGTTCATCAGACTCCGAGGAAGCACTAGAGAATTGGCAGAAAAAAATGTACGAAGTATCTATGAGGAGATGTGCTAGATTGATCAGGGAAGTTCCCTGGATTGGCACAAAAGTAAGTAATTTGCTCACCTTTGATGGTTTAAATCATTTAGAAACTTTTTTGTTGGAATTTGAAGAAATTGTACCAGTACAGTAGAGGATGTTGGTAATGGATGATGCCTTGAAAGAAACTCCAACAAGATGGTGGGGGACACACAAAAAGAGCATCGTGGACTGGGTACAATGTAACACTTTGATGACAATGCGCTTTTCATAACAAGTAGAAGAGTGTGAG
Organism: Picea glauca; assembly: GCA_000966675.3. Classification (NCBI taxonomy): domain Eukaryota; kingdom Viridiplantae; phylum Streptophyta; class Pinopsida; order Pinales; family Pinaceae; genus Picea; species Picea glauca. The sequence goes on from JZKD02S1675426.1 coordinate 43,963, forward strand.
GTTAGATACACATGTCAAAGCTACCTAAAGGACCATGTGAGAAGTTGTGAGGAGGCATGGAGTAGCATTCCTCAAGAGCATTGGGTGCATAAATTCATTAACTCTTTGGATACAACCCCTATCAATTGGTATCTTCAAGCAGAGCTGCGCCTCACCACTGTAAATTGGCACGGTATGACTCGGAACTTTGTAGCTACATTTTTATTTGAAAGTCAGTTTCCCATAGTGGATGAAGTTTTACAGGTTGTCAGACAGAAAGTATTTGAGGAGGCACCTAACCTCCATGTTGAGCAAGAAGAGGATGAATGGACTACACCTCTTCAGAAATTGCAAGGCTGTTACAATATCAATGTTGATAAAGACGATGATCCTAGGAATGTGACCATCGCAGAAAAAGAAGGACAAAGAGACATAGAAGGACCGGGAGTCGAACTCCCTTTTATTGGACAACCAACTAAAATCAAGGAGGTCAACATTGGAACAGAAAAAGAACCTAAGCTCACAAACATTGGAGATTATTGGGATGATGCCACTATTGACAAGATCATCGAATTACTGCATGAATACTAGGACTTGTTTCCAACCAAGTTCACTGATATGAAGGGCATTAAATGGCCCATGGGAGAAATGAAGATCCCCTTGAAACTATATGCAAGACCATTCAAGCAGAGACCCTATAGATTGAATCCTACGTATAAGTAGAAAGTCAAGATTGAGCTATATAGAATGTTGGAAGCAAGAATCATAGAACCTGTTGAAGAGTTAGAATGGATTAGCCCTATGGTGATTCAAGATAAGAAAACAGGAGAGATCAAAATCTGTGTGGACTTGAGGAAACTGAATGATGCATGCTTACATGATCCATTCCCTACACCATTTACTAACAAAGTGTTAGATAATGTGGGTGGACAAAAAGTTTACTCCTTCATAGATGAATGTTCAGGTTATCACCAGATCAGGATTTCCAAGGAAGATCTCCATAAGACCACATTTGCAACAAAATGGGGATCCTACCAGTACACAGTGATGCCTTTCGGATTGAAGAATGCACCAACCATCTTTTCTAGGGTGGTGGTCGAAGCATTCAAGGAGTTTTTACATAAATTTTTGGAAGCATATTTTGATGGTTGGATTGTTTTTAGCTTATTGCAAAATCATATTGAATGTTTAAGATTAATGTTGGATAAGTGAAAGCAATGTCAGATTTCTCTCAACCTGAAGAAGTGCATCTTCTTTTCACCCTTTGGAGTTCTGCTAGGCCATATTTTGTGTAAGCAAGGGTTGCTGGTAGATCCATCCAAGATTTCCATTATTGTCGATCTACCCCCTCGTACTTATGTTAGACAACTGTGCATTGCGCTGGGACATACACGATACTACAAGAAGTTCATTAAGGTATATGCATAGATAACAACATCAATGGAGAAGTTTCTAAAGAAATATTGTCAGTTTCAGTGGACATAAGAATGCTAGCAGAGCTTCGACACATTGAAACAGAAAATGGTTACTACGCCTATTCTGGTTTTCCCATATTGGAGTAAGGAATTTCATGTGCATGTAGACGAGTCATCTATTTCATTACGAGAATTTCTAGCACAACTAGGAGCAAGAAATATTTACCATATGTTATCCTTTTCTAGTAGGAAGATCTCAATAGTTGAGATAAATTACACTACTACTAAAAGAGAAGGTTTAGCTACGGTGTACGCACTGCAAAAATTTCATCACTACTTGTTGGGAGGACACTTTAAGATGTTCATTGATCACTCTACATTGAAATACCTAGTCAACAAGCCAGTTTTGGGGGGGAATAATATGCAGATGGCTACTGCTATTCCAGGAATATGATGTTGAGATTGTGGTCAAGCCAAGGAGAATGAACAAGGGACCTGATCACTTGTCTAGGGTAGATCATGGAGAGGAACCTAATAGTCAGGAGGATACACTACCAGATGCACATTTTCTGGCCATCAGAAAGGTTGATGATCACTTTGCCGAGATTTTCCAGTTCCTGTCTATAGGGATGGCACCTTGCGAATATACAATTATTCATAAGAAACAACTGGTAGTTCATGCTGCATATTTTTCATTCATAGCTGGACAACTATATAAGATGTGACCTGATGTGTAAGGTAGCTAGAGAGGTAGTGGGGGGGCCCAGAGGGCCCAGAGTGATAATAGTGGAGGTCATTCAATGTAAGGTAGACTAGGTCCACTATATTATTAAATAAGGCCCACTATGGTAGTTAGATATAATAAATGTAAGAGGACTTCTTAGAAGGTTC
>JZKD02S1675426.1:65220-90907 GCA_000966675.3 Picea glauca
CCCTAAAAACTTTAAATTATTCATAATTATTAAAAAACTTTAATTATTTATATTATTCACTATTCAAAGTTATGTTTAAAACTCATTAATAATTAATTTGTTTTTAATTAGCTCCAAATTAGGGTTACATTTAATTTGTTTTTAAGTAGCTCCAAATTAGGGTTACATTTAGCCGACCTGGTTATCTTACTTACTGTCCTACATATACACTATTAATGACTAAGATCAGCTAGCTCTCTAATTGACGATTAGTCCTGATGATGAATCCTGATCCAGATTCGAAATGTCGATGACAAAATGACACCAACTGTGGATTCTCCAGCAAATAAATTTGAAATTCCTCACCACAAAAATATGAAAATAGTAATTTCTTCCCTGTACGGAAGGGAAACCTGGAACAATTTCCGTTTATTGGAAAATCTACAAATAAAAATCAATAGAAGAGCTGCTGATCTAGTATTTCTTAAACAATGCAGAGACAATGATCTTACCCCGATTTTCGCTCTCATAAACCACCCATTATACAGTAGATGGAACTTCAAAGCCTTCCAACAACTAAGTCGCGCCCTAATCCGAGGAGAAATTAGGAGAACATGCTCAACACTTGATTGGCTATCTAAATCAGCATTCAAACTTCACCTTCATCTCATGCACGAGATAAGAACAGATCTCTAGACGGTTTTGGATGCCAACACAACACTCAAAGTGGATGGAGAAGGACGCAAAGCAAGTGAATGCCATGCAAGAAAACTAAAGAAACTTGTTGATAAAAGAGACGCCGCAAACGATGATAAAACAGCAAAGGAGGAGAAAAAGATAATAAATATGTCCAGCCACGATTTAAACAACGAAGAGGTGAAAATATTGAAGAAAGGATTGGGTTTTGCAATTGCTCCGAAAACTGTTCCCTTAGAAAACATAGTGTGCAGTATAGAAGACGGCATAAAAAACCTCAGCGATGAAGACAAGGATACTATCAGGCAGGACTGTGCCCTGATCCTCAAGAATGCAAAACCACCAAAGAATAACATCAGCAAAAACGAGCATGAGGCCATCAAGAACCTCAGAAACAATAAAAACATTGTGATTCTGAAAGACGATAAGGGTGGAGCCATGGTAATCATGAATATAATGTATTACAACACCAAAATGAAAGAACATCTCACCACAATTCATAGTTATAAAAAGTTAGAAAACAATCCAATATCCAAGGTCATCAAAGAAGTCAAAAAAGCCATAAAATCTTCCAACCTAGACGAAACAATGAAGAAGCGATTAACTCCAAGCTGCCTAATCACCCCTAGAATATACAGACTCCCTAAGATCCACAAGGAAGGAGTTCCTATGAGACCAATTGTCAACACAATCGGTTCCCCAACCTATGAACTAGCCAAGTATGTAGCAAGGATCCTAGGACCTTTAGTTGGCAAGACAGACTCATACATCAAGGATTCAGGAGACTTCGTTGAACTTATAAAAGAAGAGAAAATTGAATCAAAGGATATGCTCATCAGCTTTGATGTGGTTTCACTTTTTACAAAGATCCCGTTAAATGAGGCCATTCAAGATATAAATGAGGTTGCAGACCCTCAAACAACCAAACTAGCAGAAGTTTGTCTTAAATCAACCTTCTTCAGCTTCGAAGGAGAGTTCTTTGAACAAACAAGTGGAGTAGTCATGGGATCCCCCTTATCCCCAATCGTAGCAAACCTCTACATGGAGAAGTTCGAGAAAATTTCCCTTGAAACATACCCCCTTAAACCATCTAGATGGAAAAGGTATGTTGATGACACCAATGTCAAGTGGCCTCATGGAAAACAAGAACTGGACAGATTCTTTGAGCACCTCAATGGCATTTCTGAGAACATAAAATTCACCATGGAACTAGAAGAAAACAATAACATACCCTTCCTAGACGTGATTATGATTAGAAAACAAGATGGTACATTGGGACACAAGGTCTTCAGGAAGAAAACCCACACAGACAACTACCTTCATGCGGATTCCCACCACCATCCCTCTGAAAAAATGGGGGTTCTCAACACCATGGCCACAAGGGCAGCAATAATTTTCGACAAGGAACATCTAGAGGAGGAAATAAACCACTTAACCAGGGTCTTTAAGAACATTGGATATAAAGAAAAAGACATCAAAAAGGCAATGAATAAGAAGGATAGAATGACTCAGGTCCATAAGGAACAAACCTCCAACCAAAAAGCCTTTCTTCCCTACATTCGAGGTGTCACAGACAAGATTGCTAAGATCTTAAAAAGAAAATAAATTGTAACCTCCTTCAAACCCCTAATCACTATCAGACAATGAATGAAATCTGTAAAGGACCCCATAGACCAACATCAAGGAAAAGACATCTACAAGGTCTCTTGCTCATGTGGCAAGTGCTACATTGTGGAAACCGGACGATCATTTCAGGTAAGGATCAAGGAGCATGAAGTAGACATTAGAAATGAACGCACTCGCACTTCGGCCTTAGCAGAACACTCATTTAAAACAAAACATCATGTCTGCCTTGAGGATACTAAGATTTTAGCAAAAGAGGACCATTACTACAAGAGATGCCTAAGAGAAGCCCTAGAAATAATCAAACACCCTAACAATATGAACAGAGACGATGGCCTGGAAGTAAGCATCTTTTAGCAACCATTAATCAACCAACTTAGAGACCCTCTCAGATCAAATTAGGTTTGACACCTTCCTCCTCCTCTTCCTTACGTGTTTATGTTCTACCTTTGAAGTAGGTAACTAGATGTAAAAGTATGACTAACCCTGTACTACCTAGCACATTATTCTTATTAAAAAACATAGTACTATATATATCACTAATTAAAACCATATACATACCCTAATCCTTTGACACTTTATATATTAATTCCTAAACACTTAAAAACTTGAATCATAAATCAACCCCTAGAATATCTAATAGTATTATACATATAGTTAGAAATATTAACAATTAATATAATAAGATAAAATTCAATCCTAAGCTAACCCTAGATTTATTTTTACTTACCAAATTAAAAAAATTTAAAACAAACCATTAGAAACCCTAGACCTATAGACATTGCCAAACATATCAACATTCAGAAATCACTTATGTTATATTAATTATTATTACCAATTATCTTTAGATTATTAGGTTATAAATAAAAACACTACAAAACCCTAGAACTTTATACGTATTTAGAGATAATCACTCATGATATATCACTAATCATGATTGACTACCAATTCTAAAAACTTTTTAAACAAAAATTTAGAAACCCTAGACCTATATACATTGTCAGACATATCAAACGTTTAGAAATCACTTATGTTATATTAATTATTACTAATTATCATTAGATTATTAGGTTATAAACAAAAACACTACAATACAAAACCCTAGAACTTTATACCTATTTAGAGATATCAACATCTATAAAATCACTCACGATATATTAATAATTATCACTAATCATCTTAATTTATTAATTCTTTAAACTCTATTAGAAATCAAAATGTAAAACAAAATACTATTAAGTAATATAATATAATTAAACTCCTTCTAACCCTAAAAACTTTAAATTATTCATAATTATTAAAAAACTTTAATTATTTATATTATTCACTATTCAAAGTTACGTTTAAAACTCATTAATAATTAATTTGTTTTTAATTAGCTCTGAATTAGGGTTACATTTAATTTTTTTTTAATTAGCTCCGAATTAGGGTTGCATTTAGCCGACCTGGTTATCTTACTTACTGTCTTGCATATACACTATTAATGACTAAGATCAGCTAGCTCTCTAATTGATGATTAGTCCTGATGATGAATCCTGATCCGGATTCGAAACGTCGATGACAAAATGACACCAACTGTGGATTCTCCGACAAATGAATTTGAAATTCCTCACCACAGAAATCTGAAAATAGTAAGAGATACTATGACAGAAAGACGAAAGAGTTCTTTGAACTCAAATTGGGTAGCATGACTATAGATGAATATGAAAGAAGATTCCTAGAGTTGTTGAAGTATTTCCCTTTCATCAAAGATGAGATTGTCAAAATCCAAAGATATTTGAGTGGACTTCCATCTTTCCTTAGTGAGAAGATCCAATATGATGATCCTAAAACTATGGAAGAAACCATAAGGAGACAAAAATGATTATATGATCAACATAAAGAAAATCCTATGTTCCAAAGAGCTTGGGAAGACAAGAAGAAGTTTAAGAGGGAATAGAGGTAGAAGGGGAACAAGACACCCTTTTTCAGGAATAATCCTCAAAGACAACCATTGTTTAGAGAGCCCAGGATAGCTGAAGTAGGTGGAAAAAGGATAAGACAACCACCTATGCAATGTTGGGGTTGTAAAGGGGATCACAAGTATAAAGATTTCCCTCACAGGAGTGACAAAGTGAGAGTTGTCAATAATGTTCATCAAGCAGAAACAATGGAGGACATGGGTAGTAGAATACCAAGGATCTATGCAGCCCTGAACAAAAAGAAAGTTGAGTTTCAATCACACATGATTGAAGTTGAAAGTATGATCAATAACCATGCCTTTACTATTTTAATTTATTTGGGGGCTAGTCATAGCTATATAGACCATAAGGTAGTGGAAAGATTTATTTTTCCATGAAGAAATAATGGGAAATCTTGGTTGGTACAGTTGGCTACAAGAGTCAAGAGGAAAGTTGTTGAGTTGGTCAAATCATGTCTAGTGGGCATGAATGGACTGTGTACCAAGGAAGATTTGAACATCTTTCCTTTGAGATCATATGAATGCCTAATTGGTATGGATTGGTTGGACCAACACCATGCCATACTAGGCTGTCATAATAAGGAATTTACTTTACTAGATGAGGAAGGAAATCAGAGAGCAGTCCAAGGAATTCCCATGGCAGTTACTGTCAGATAAATATCAACAATACAATTGAAGAAGTGTTACAGGAAGGTCTGCTAGATATTTGCAGCTCATATGGAAGAAACAAGTAAAGGTAAGGTTTCAAATATTGAAGATCATGCAGTATTAAAGGAGTTTGGGGATGTGTTTGAGGAGATTCCAGGACTATCCCCTAAAAGAGATATTGATTTCTCTATAAATATGATGCATGGAGCAGCTTCGGTGTCAAAGACTCCCTACAGAATGAGTACACCAGAGTTGAAAGAACTGCAAATGCAGCTTGAAGAACTTCTGAAGAAGGGGTATATGTGCCCAAGTGTGTCACCTTAGGGTGCCCTAGTATTATTTGTGAAGAAGAAAGATGGGACATTGAGATTGTGCATCGACTTCAGACAATTGAATAAAGTAACTATAAAGAACAAGTATCCTCTGCCAAGGATTGATGCTCTCTTTGATCAATTGAAGGATGCAAAGATATTTTCAAAGATAGATCTCAGGTTAGGATATCATAAGGTAAGGATTAAAGAGGAAGATATCATCAAGACTTCCTTCAGGATAAGGTATGGTCATTATGAGTTCACAGTGGTGCCATTTGGGTTGTCAAATGCACTAGTTGTTTTTATGTGCTTAATGAATGGTGTTTTCGGGAATATTTAAACAAGTTTGTCATTATTTTTCTGGATGACATTCTTGTATATTCCAAGTCGAAATAAGAGAATGAGCATAATTTGAGGATGGTGTTGCAAGTGCTAAGGGAGCATAATTTGTATGCCAAATTGAGCAAGTGCTCATTTTATCAAAACATAATTCACTATTTGGGGCATATCATATATGAGGATGGGATAGCAGTGGACCCTGAAAAGATAGAAGCCATTAGAGAATGGTCAGTGCCAAAGAATGTGACATAAGTCATATCCTTCATGGGTCTAGATGGCTATTACAAAAGGTTCATTGTAGGGTTTTCAAGAATAGCTCACCCCATCACTTCCTTGCAAAGGAAGGGGAAGAAATTTCAATGGACAGAAGAATGTGAAAAGAGTTTCCAGCAATTGAAGCAACTGTTGACCAGTGCTCAAATTATGAAGATCGAAGATCCGAATGAAGACTTCATTGCAAGCACAAATGCATGAAAAGAAGGACTGGGTGGAGTCCTAAGTCAAAATGGGTTTGTTATATGTTATGAATCAAGGAAGTTGAAAGAGCATGAAAGTCTCTATGCCACTCATGATTTGGAGTTGGAAGCCTGATCCAGGTGGATATCGGTGGCCACCCAACTTTTCCAACTGGCTCAAAACATTTTTCTGGCAATTTTGGTAATTTACTATTTTTAGTAGTTTTTCAGGTCCTGAACTTCCAGAGCCGTTTTAAGGCCCTAAATGACGTTTTTTGGGAAAACGGGGAGCAACATGGAACTAAGTGATGCAGGAGCATCACTAGTCGCAAGCGAGCGTGGGACAAACGCCATCACATTTTTGGCACATGTTAAAAGTGTTTGAAATGTTTTGAAAAATTGGATGCGCAAACTTTAAATGTAATAGTTAAGAAAGGGCATAATTCCAAATTGTAAACAGATCTTGAGCAATCTGCTCTCATATGTAGGGTGAAAAGGCATTTATGCGTAGTTAATGTAAGTAGGTAGATTTAAGTTTCTAGACTTGACAGTTTTAGGATCTGGAGGGAAAACAACTATAGACACCCTCATCTTGTATCATTGTAACATTATCAAGAAGAGCATAGAGGAGAAGAGATGTAGCAGAGAGTTGTGTAGAAGACTCCATGTATAGAAGTTTTGAATTTAATATATATGAAGCTTTGATTCAGACTCATAGTGTTCTAATGCTTTCTGTGTATACATGTTGAATGCTATTCTTATGGTTGTTTACTCTTTCTGTTGTGCATTTTCTATCATGTTGTGTATGTATGATTTCATGTTAAGTATTTGAAGTCTAAGAGAGTAAGGGAATGAGTTTCAATTGCTTCTCTTCTTGAGTAAAAGTTCCTGCAAGGAGTGTAGTGAAGCATCTGTAAGGAGTGCGTTGACAGATTTAGAGTTCATCTATGAAAGCTCAGAAGGGATACCATTGTTCTCATTTTCCGCAGAAGTGCAAGTCAAGCACAGAATCCGTGCAAGGTGTGCACAGGCTAGTCGAGGCCTTAGAAGACGTTAACAGAGGATGAGTGATTGAAAGACTGCTGTCACAAAGAGTTGCACAGAGTCAAAGGACTCAAATACTTAGACGTATTTGAAGAAGTGTCGCAAGGAGTGCGTGCAGAAACCTCATAGGATATTTGAGTTGGAGAAAGGAAGCTTAGGAGAGTTAGCATCTTCAAGGTGTTGAAGAGGAGAAAGGGAAATTTGGTCCTCGTGTAGAGGATAGGTTCCAGAAGAGAATTGCAGGGTCAATTTAGAACCAGAGATCTTTGAAGGAGAAGTTTGGATGGTCGGAATTCTCCTAGGAGAATTCCCGAAATAGCGAGAATCGTAGGATCTACAGGAGCTACAAGGTGGATAAGGGGCATTGATATTGACTTATTGGGACATCATATCATTTCAAAATTTCAGGGTTCGAACGTCCAAAGTGTGAGCCAAAATCCTTGGCTGATCAGATCCCCGAAACGCGAAAAGGAGGTTTCCGTGTGTCGAAGCAAGTTTAAGTTTTCTGAACTTCGGAGTTCGGGGTTTCAGAAGTCTCGAGGGAGAGAGATCGGGACATAGCAGGGAAGAAAAAACGAAATCAGAAGTTGTGGTAGAGGATTATCGGCATTTCGGTAATCGAGATTTTGGCACGCCCGTTGACAAGCATTCGGGTTCTTCACATGTCAACCCCCGAAGTTGCGAAACATGAAATAGTGTGAAGGGGAGTTTCAGAATTTCAGTGTTTCAGGGTTCGGGAACCAGAGAGGGCAGTGTTCTAGGATCGAGAGTCTTGGAATCCTGATACCCGAAATTCCGAAATCACATGGGCCGACAGATCGAAGGGAGACTCATAGCGTTGATCCCATAGAAGATATTGTATCGGAAATTGGGAAACCGGGGATCGTGATGACATAAGGTGGTTTGAGAGTTCCAAACTCTTGATACCCAGAAACCCAAAACAAATAGGAGGCGACATGTGGAAGGACAGGATGCTGCCTGTCGAGGTTCATAAAAGGCAGCAAGGAGAAGTACCATTTTGGCATTTCGGGATTTCGGAGACCGAAAGGTGGAGAGGACAGAGAGTTCAAGCGTTAGCATATTTAACTCTTGGTATAATAAATCGTTTTGACCATTGGATCAAGGAAAGGTCCACAGCCGTCGATCTCCTTGGAAGGGAAACCTTAGCATTTCAGCATTTCAGGATTCGGCACACCGGGAATCCTGTTGATGAGAGAATACATATAGTGAAGAGGAAAACCCGCTACACAAAATTCTGAAAAGGATTTCAGAAGATGTCATTTCATCATTTCGGGGTTCGGAGGTTCAGGAGCCCCGAGGACATAGTGAAAGCGTATTTCGGTGTTTGAAATCGCGAAAATGTGAAGAGAAAGGAAAGACTGGGACATTTGTATTTCAGTAAATTAGTAATTCGGGTTTCGGGACTCCGAGAGTCGAGGGGAAGAGTTGCATGACATCGCAACTCTCAAAATCGTGAAAGGAGAAAAGCCGAAATTGACATTAGGAATACCAAGTGGTTAAGTATTTCGGGTTTCAAAGGTCGAAGAGGTAAGGCACTCGACCACAGGATTCACGAAATCGCGAAATCTGGTATCCCAAAGTAAAAGAGGAATTTCCTTAAATTTTTTTGTGGGTTGATTTCCTGAAAAGGAAATAGAAGAGCCAATCGAGCTCTCAGGGGCCGAAAGGAAAAGATCCTATGCGGATTCCGACCTACGGGTCTGGGGGTTTGCGTCAGTTGTGGTATCAGAGCCCTTCTTTGTTTGTATATTGTAGATAGAGGGTGAGAGAAATATTTACAGCCATGCCGTCGAGAAGAAGAGATAACAAAACACTTGATCCACCAGAGGAGAGGGAAATGCCAAGAAGGAGAGGTAGGCAATTACCTGATCCACTAGGGGAAAGAGAGATGCGTGAAATACATGTTAGGATGTATGTTGTGGAAATAGCACAGAGGCACATGGTCGGTGATGGAGATATCAGTGAGTCTGAAAGTGAAAATGAAGCTGGACATGGAGGAGAATAAGTTGCAGCAGAAGAACGTCTATTCAGGGATGTAGCAAGGATAGGTGCCAGGGAAAAAATGGAAATTCTAGTATATGAGGGAAACCTGGATGTTGAAGAGCTTCTAGACTGGATTAGAGATCTGGATAAGTATTTTGACTATGAATATGTCGAGGAAGACAAGAAGGTCAAACATGTTGTCACAAGACTTAAAGGGCATGTAGCATTGTGGTGGGATGAACTACAAGCTGACAGACGCTGCAAAGGCAAGCAGAAAATCAAGAGTTGGGATAGAATGGTCACAAATATGAAGGCCAAATTCATTCCCAGGGATTACCAGATCACTCTGTTTTGAAGGATGCATAATTTGAGATAGAAACTGATGTCAGTGAAGGAGTACACTGAAGAATTCTACAAGTTGAACATCAAAGCAGATCATGAGGAAAGCGATGTGAAAAGGTTGCCAGGTACATGAATGGTATGTGATATAAAATTCAAGATGAGATGAGCATGATAACCATCCGAATGGTGGAAGATTCTTATCAAATGGCTCTAAAAGCTGAAGAGAAGCTGATCCAAAAACAAGGTCAGAGAGGCCGAGGAAGAAGTCAAAATAGAGGCAAAACAGTTGCCCAAGATAGGAATCATAAACCTAAAGAGGACTGGAAGAAACCTCAAACTCAGACGGAGAGAGGTGGAAGCTCACATAGAGGACAATATGCTGATAACAACACCTTTCCTCGCGCTAGAGGAAGAAGAAGAGGCAGAGGCGGAGTAGTAAAATGCTTCACATGTGGAAAGAATGAGCACAAGTCTTATGAATGTCTAGACAAGAAGAAAGAAGGAGGTGAAACTCACATTATTGAAGCACAAAGATGGAATGTTGAGGCAGGAGATGCTGAAGGCAGAAGATCACCGAGGATGAGGAAAGTTCTCTTAATTCCAGAAAAGGAGGTGGAGAATCCAACTCAAAGGAACTGATTTTTTTGGACTACTTGCAAGACCAAAGCCTGGGCATGCAAAGTCATCATGGACAGTGGTAGCACAAACAATCTTGTTTCTATGGATATGGTATAGAAGCTGGAGTTGGAGACGAGTGAACATTCAATACCATATACAGTTTCATGGCTAAAAAAAGGACACCAAGTAAATGTCACTAGACAATGTTTAGTTGAATTTAAAATAGGTGGATATAAGGATGAAATACTGTGTGATGTCATTCCCATGGATGTTTGTCATCTATTGTTGGGTAGACCGTGGTAATATGATTGGAATGTGATTCATGATGGGAGAAAGAAAACAAACACCCTGAAGAAGAATGGGATAACTCACATGTTGTTTCCGATTAAGGACAAAGAAGTAAAACCAGAGGTAAGCAACACTGTACTTTTCATGAGTGGGAAGGAAATTCTTAAGGAGGTTAAGAAGAAGGGAGATCCACAATTCATCGTGGTTAGAAAGCCTAGAATTGTTTTAACCAGTACAAGGGTGGATGATTTACCTGAAGAAATCCAAAATTTGTTGGAGGAATTTGATGACATAGTAGTGGACAAACTACCTTGTTTGTTGCCACCGATCAGAAGTGTAAGTCACCATATTGATCTCATACCTGGAGCTAGTTTACCAAATAAAGTAGCGTACAGATTGACTCCGCAGGAGAATGAAGAGGTCAAGAGACAAGTCTAGGATTTGATGGACAAAGGGTTGGTTAAAGAAAGCTTGAGTCCATGTGTTGTTCCAACAGTGCTCAGCCCAAAGAAAGATGGAGATTGGAGAATGTGTACAGACTCAAGGGAAATTAACAAGATTACCATCAGGTATAGATTTCCATTGCCAAGGATGGATGATTTGATGGATTGTTTGAGTGGGGAATTTTTTTTTTCAAAGATTGATTTGAAAAGTGGTTATCATCAAATTCGTATGAGAGAAGGTAATGAATGGAAAACAACGTTCAAGACAAATGAGGGACTGTATGAATGGATTGTTATTCCATTTGTCTTAACAAATTCGCCTAGTACTTTCATGAGACTGATGAATCAAGTCCTAAAGGATTTCATTGGAAAATTCGTCATTGTATACCTTGACGACAAACTGATTTTCAGCAGAACAGAAACAGAGCACTTGAAGCATTTGGCTGGAGTAATGAAGAGATTACAACAAGAGAAGCTGCTGATAAACATGAAGAAATCATCATTCATGAAGACATAGCTCATTTATTTGGGATTTTTTATTTCATCAGATAAGTTGAAAATGGATCTAGATAAAGTGAAGGTGATTAATAATTGGCCATCACCGAAGAGTATCTTTGAAGTTCAAAGTTTTCATGGATTGGCTAGTTTCTACAGGAAATTTATCAGGAATTTCAGTGGAATTAGTGCAGCAATGATGGACACAGCAAAGAAAAGACATAAATATTTTCACTGGATGAAAGAAGAAGAGAAAAGTTTCAATTTGTTGAAAAAGAAAATTAATGAACAACCAATTTTGGTGTTGCCAGATTTCAACAAGACGTTTCAGGTTAAATGTGATGCAAGTGGATTTGCAATAGGAGCGGTCTTGAGCCAAGATGACAGATCGATCACATACTTTAGTGAGAAACTAAATGAAGAGAAAGTGAAGTACTCCATGTATGATAAGGAATTTTATGCGGTTATACAGGCACTGAAAAAGTGGAGGCACTATTTGGTTCCTAAGGAGTTTGTCTTATACAGTGACAATCACGTGTTGCAATTTGTAACTCAACAAGAAAAGCTGAACCAAAGACATGTCATATGGGTTGAATATATGCAAAGTTTTACTTTTGTAATTAAACATATTTCTGGAACTGCTAACAAGGTTGTTGATGCTTTGAGTAGGAAAAGTTTACTTATACAGGAGTTCAGGGTCAAAACGTTGGGTTTTGAAAAGGACATGTACAAGGATGATCCAGATTTCAAAGAAGCGTATGAGGCATCTGAGAATCCAATTCTCAGGGACAGGAGTCAATGGGATGAATATATGATCCAGGATGGATTATTGTTCATAGGTAATCAACTGTGCATTCCAAAATGCTCCATGAGGGAGAATATGTTGAAGGAAAAACACAGTGGAGGATTGGCCGGACATTTCAGTCATGATAAAACGTTCTCGAAATTAAATGGCTCATATTTTTGGCTGGGGATGAGAACCAATGTAAAAATATTTGTGGACAGATGCATAATTTGTCAACACTCAAAGGGGAAAAGACATAATACAGGGTTGTATCAGTCGTTACCCATAACAGAGAGGCTGTGGGATGCAGTAAGCATGGATTCTTTGTTGGGATTTCCAAGAACGCAAAGAGGGTTTGATTCAATCTTTGTGGTAGTGGACAGATTTTCTAAAATGGCACACTTTATACCATGTCAGAAAACCAGTGACGCGACTCATATCGCAAACTTGTTTTTCAAAGAAGTCGTCAGACTTCACGGCTTGCCAAGGAGCATAGTTTTAGATCAAGACACTAAGTTTGTGGGACATTTCTGGTAGACTTTGTGGAAGAAGATGGGAACAAAATTGTCATTTAGCTTAACATATCATCCTCAGACGGATGGGCAAACAAAAGTTGTAAATAGAATCTTGGGAGATTCACTAAGGAGCCTAGTGATTGAACACCACAATCAGTGGGATCACATTCCGCCACAGGCAGAATTTGCTTATAATGATTCGGTCAATAGAAGCACAGGGCAGAGTCCATTTCAGATTGTTTATGGGATGCAACCAAGGGGTGTTTCTGAACTAAAAGATGCAAAACTGGATGAGACAAGAAGTGCTAGTGTAGAGGATTTTGTAGAGGGGATGAAGGAACTTCACAGTCAAGTGAAGGAGCAATTGCAGAATTCAAGCCAAGAGTATAAATGCATAGCAGATCAACACAGGCGTCAACTTCAGTTCGAAGTTGGTGATTTGATTCTTGCACACTTGAGAAAGGAAAGGTTCCCAAGGGGAATGTATAACAAACTAAAGATTAAAAAAATTGGACCATGCAGGATCATAAGAAAATTCGGGGAAAATGCATATGAAATTGAATTGCCGGATGAAATCGAAATTTCATCGATATTCAACATCTCAGATTTGTATCCTTACAAAGCTGAAGAAGCAGGAGAAGACAAGGAACAGACAGAGGTTCAGTGGGCTAAACAAATGCCTGTAGCTGAAAAGCCACATATGGAGAGCATACTTGATAAGAGAGTCAGCAAAAGGACTAGGAGAAAAGAGTACTTTGAATATCTGGTCAAATGGAAAGGACATCCAGTTGAAGATGCCAGCTGGGAGAATGAAGTAGAAATTCAGAAGCATGGATAGACAGTGCAAGAGCTCATGAACAGGAGTCCATGAAAATTTTCAAGCGAGGGAGTATGATGTAGGAGCATCGCCAGCCGCAATAGAGTGTGGGACAAACACCATCGCATTTTTGGCACATGTTAAAAGTGTTTGAAATGTTTTGAAAAATTGGATGCGCAAACTTTAAATGTAATAGTTAAGAAAGGGTGTACTTCCAAATTGTAAACAGATCTTGAGCGATCCTCTCTCATCTGTAGGGTGAAAAGGCATTTATGCGTAGTTAATGTAAGTAGCTAGATTTAAGTTTCTAGATTTGACAGTTTTAGGAGCTGGAGGGAAAACGAATATAGACACCCTCATCTTGTATCATTGTAACATTATCAAGCAGAGCGTAGAGGAGAAGAGTTGTAGCAGAGAGCTGTGTAGAAGACTCCATGTATAGAAGTTCTGAATTTAATATATATGAAGCTTTGATTCAGACTCATGGTGTTCTAATGCTTTTTGTGTATACATGTTGAATGTTATGCTTATGGTTGTTTACTCTTTCTGTTGTACATTTGCTATCATGTTGTGGATGTATGATTTCATGTTAAGTATTTGAAGTCTGAGAGAGTAAGGGAATGAGTTTCAATTGTTTCTCTTCTTGAGTAAAAGTTCCTACAAGGAGTGTAGTGAAGCGTCTGTAAGGAGTAAGTTGATGGATTCAGAGTTCATCTCTGAAAGCTCAGGAGGGATACCGTTGTTCTCATTTTCCACAGAAGTGCAAGTCAGGCACAGAAGCTGTGCAATGTGTGTGCAGGCTAGTCGAGGCCTTAGAAGAAGTTAACGGAGGCTGAGTGATTGAAAGAACATTGTTGCAAAGAGTTGCACAGAGTCAAAGGACTCAAATACTTAGACGTATTTGAAGAAGTGCCGCAAGGAGTGCGTGCAGAAACCTCATAGGATATTTGAGTTGGCGAAAGGAAGCTCAGGAGAGTTAGCATCTTCAAGGTGTTGAAGAGGAGAAAGGGAACTTTGGTCCTCGTGCAGAGGATAGGTTCCAGAAGAGAATCGCAGGGTCAATTTAGAACCAGAAATCTTTGAAGGAGAAGTTTGGACGGTCGAAATTCTCCGAGGAGAATTCCCGAAATAGCGAGAACCATAGGATATACAAGAGATGCAAGGTGGATAAGGGGCATTGATATTGACTTATTGAGATGTCAGATCATTTCATCATTTCGGGGTTCGAAGGTCCGAAGTGTGAGCCAAAATCCTTGGTTGATCAGATCCCCGAAACACAAAACGGAGGTTTTCGTGTGTGGAAGCAAGTTTAAGTTTTCGGAGCTTCAAAGTTCAGGATTTCGGAAGTCTCAAGGGAGAGAGATCGGGACACAGTAGGGAAGAAAACCCAAAATTAGAAGTCACGGCAGAGGATTATCGTCATTTTGGTAATTGGAATTTTGGCATGCCCGTTGACAAGCATTTGGGTTCTTCACATGTGAACCCCCGAAGTTGCGAAACACAAAATAGTGTGAAGGGGAGTTTCGGCATTTCGGTGTTTTGGGGTTCGGGAACCAGAGAGGGAAGTTTTCTGGGATCGAGAGTCTTGGACTCTCGGTACCCGAAAGTTTGAAATCACACAGGCCAACAGATCGAAGGGAGACTCATAGCATTGATTCTGTAGAAGATATTGTATCAAAATTTGGGAAACCGGGGATCGTGATGACATAAGGTGGTTCGAGAGTTCCAAACTCTCGATACCCAAAAACCCAAAACAAAGAGGAGGCGACATGTGGAAGGACAGGAGGCTTCCTATCGAGGTTCATAAAAGGAAGCAAGGAGAAGGACCATTTCGACATTTCGGGATTTTAGAGTCTGGAAGGTGGAGAGGACAGAGAGTTCAAGCGTTAGCATATTGAACTCCCGGTACGTGAAATCACGCTGACCATTGGATCTAGGGTTGGTCCACAGCTGTCGATCTCCTTGGAAGTGGAACCTTATCATTTCGGAATTTCAGGATTCGACACACTGAGAATCCCGTTGATGAGAGAATAGATATAGTGAAGAGGAAAACCTGGTACACGAAAGTCTGAAAAGGATTTCAGAAGACGTCATTTCCGCATTTTGGGGTTTGGAGGTTCGGGAGCCCCGAGGACATACTAAAAGCATATTTCGATGTTTGAAATCCTGAAAACGCGAAGAGAAAGGGAAGGATGGGACATTTTTATTTTGGTAAATCGATAATTCGGGTTTCGGGACTCCGGGAGTTGAGGGGAAGAGTTGCACGACATCGCAACTCCCGAAATCGTGAAAGGATAAAAGCTGAAATTGACATTAGGAAGAACAAGTGGTTAAGTATTTCGGCTTTTGGAGGTCAAAGAGGTAAGGCGCTCGACCACAAGATTCACAAAATCGTGAAATCTGGTATCCCGAAGTAGAAGAGGAATTTCCTTAAATTTTGTTGTGGGTTGATTTCCCGAAAAGGAAATAGAAGAGCTAATCAAGCTCTCAGGGGCCGAAAGGAAAAGATCCTGTGCGGATTTCGATCTACGGGTCTGGGGGTCTGCATTACTAAGTTCAATTTTTCTCACACAAAATTTGTAGTCCTCGGATAGATATTTCTAACAGTGTATCGAGCGCCCCAGACGAAGATCGTATGCAAAAGTTACACCCCTGGGAAGTTGATGTATCAACTACCCCCATCGGGGCCTGTAAACCTTTTGGATTTTCATCTTCCGGGGCTAGGGTTTTGGATTTTCCTTATGTTAAAAGGTCCTTAGAGAATCATTGTAAAAAAATCATCTTCTCACGGATGTGAGCAGCCGTCACATCTCTTCTCAGAGATAACCTGCCACCATTCTAGCGAGTCTTTCACTCTGTATTTTACAGTCTTTGTACATTTTCACTCATTAATAGAAAATTGTGTATTACTGTATCTTTGTGTTTATAGTTGCATCTCTAATACATTTATGTTATATTATTGGATATCCGCAATATCTCTGTTCATTTATTTATTATATATATGCTCTCATTTCGTGCCGAAAATAATCCGGATCACAGCCATAGTGCACGCCTTGAAGAAGTGGAGGCACTACCTCATGGGAAAGAGGTTTGAGCTGAGGACATACCATAATGGTCTGAAGTATTTGTTTGATCAGCCTACCTTGAATGCTAGGTAGAGTAGATGGTTGGAATTCCTCTATGAGTATGACTTTTATATCAATCACATCAAAGGAAAGGAGAACAAAGTGGTTGATGCACTCAATAGAAGAGTGCATGAACTGCATGCTAAAACCATTAGCATGTATCAAACGGATCTTAAAGGGAAAATTTCTGAGGCTGCAAAGGTAGATTTGCAGTACATGGAATTGGTAAAAAAATTGTAGCAAGGTAAAATGAAGCAGAAGGTTGAGGATTGTGAATTAGGAATTGGTGGAATCCTTCGGTACAGAAACAAAGTCTATGTACCCAATTCTTTGTAATTGAGGAGTGGGATTTTAAAAAAAATGTATAATGTGCCTTATGCAGGATTCCTATGATATCAGAAACTAGTTTCAGCAGTCAAGAGCCAATATTATTGGTCAGGCATGAAGAAGGAAATTGTTGAATACATAGCTAAATGCTTAGAATGTCAAAGGGTCAAGGTTGATCATAGACACCCAGCTTGATTACTGCAGACATTGCCCATTTTCAAGTGGAAGTGGGAAGTGGTGTCAATGGATTTCATCATAGGATTACCTAGAACAAACAAGCAACATGATTCCATCATGGTGGTGGTGGATAAGCTTACTAAAGCTACCCATTTTATTCCATTGAAAACTACTCACAAGGAAGCTACTGTTGTTGATATCTATCTGAGGGAAGTAGCATGAGTGCATGACATACCCAAGACAATTGTGTCTGATAGAGGCTTGGAATTTACCTCAAATTTTTGGAGAGGGTTATTCAAGGGATTAAGAATGAACCTGAACTTCAACACAACCTATCATCCTGAGTCTGATGGGAAAATAGAAAGGGTGAACCAATTGATAGAAGACATGCTAAGGAAGTATGTGATGGACAAACCATCTAAATGGGAGGATTATCTACACTTGGTAGAACTTTCTTACAACAATGGGTATCAAGCATCACTGAAGATGAGCCCATTTAAATCACTTTATGGCAGAAAGTGCAACACCCGAGTAAGTTGGGACAACCCAGTTGATAGGGGAGTGGTTGGGCCAAAGTTTCTCAAGGAAATGGAAGAGAAAATGTTGAAGATTAAGTAGAATTTGAAGGTTTCCCAAGATAGGCAAAAAAGTTATGCTGATGAGAACAGAACCCACAGGGAGTTTAAAGTGGGTGATCATGTTTTCTTGAAAGTAAAAGCCAACAGAAGTTCCCTGAAGCTGGGAAACTGTTCCAAGTTGGAAGCTGGATATTGCGGACCATTTGAAATCCTAGAAAGGATTGGACCAGTTGCTTATATGCTTGCATTGACTACATTCATGAATTTTCATAATGTATTTCATGTTTCATTGCTCAAGAAGTGTATACCTGATCCTAATCATGTGATTGATTGGAATGTGATTTAGGTGGAGCAAGAAGGCACCTTGCAAGTGTACCCAGTGCACATATTGGGCTGGAAGATCAAGCAGCTTTGGAATCGATCCATAGGGATTGTAAATGTCTAGTGGACCTGGTATGGTCCTGAGGAGGCAACATGGGAGCATGAAGATGCTATGCGTGAAGAATACCCGCATCTCTTTGAATATTTTGAAAATCTTGCTGATACTGTGTAAACAAGTTGCACTGAGAACAGTGAAAAAATAAGGGGAGGGGATTGTAATATCCCCAAGGACGAGTAACAATTATATTTATGAATTGTAACATGTTTTGTAGGCTGGTGAGCCAAGCAATTATAAGTTTATATGATTATGTGTTTATTAGGTCGGAGAGCCTAGGTGTTAAAGGCCATGAGCCTGTTTTGTACATGTAAATATTCATATTATTAATATAAAAACATCGTTGCATGTAGACCGACCACGAAGAAAGAGTATGGGGGACTAAGATCCACTAGGTTGGGTAAGGGAGAGGGGGATGAGAGGCTGGAAATAGGGAATAATATTAAGATCTTAAGTCCAAGAATAATTTATTATTATTCTAAATGTTGATAGAAGGATATGATTATATCCTAAGTTTCTTTTGGAAGAGGAATGACTTCCAAATGGAAAGGAAAGTGCTTCATGAGCAACATGTGTCATCTCAGGCACATGCAATTTTAAGTGGGAATTATTATTGTTTGGGGGGGGGGGGACTCAGGGAGGTTCAAGGACACACAGTTGGCTCTCACGCTCTCACCATTCTCGTCATTCTATGACCAATCGACCACCTTTATCCTAACAAGTTCACTCACGCATTGAGAAAGCACACAACCGGCCATTTACGCCATTGTTGAACCCATGGCCATCGTGAACCTATGTAACTTGCATGCATTAGTATTTTGTTGAGTTGTACTATGCCTTACCCAATTTATTTTGTTGCCTTCGCCCCTACCCTTTGTCTTAGGAGCTGGATAGAAGAAATAGGTTGCCAGGATTGTGGTTTTCAAAGGTGGGTTATCAGGCCCGTAGATTGAAGAGGCAAGTTGTTAGGCCTGTGAGAAACTCTCTCCATGTGAGAGAGTGTGCTGAGGAAGTGAATTCTCCTAGAGGGAGTCTAGTAACAGCTACAGATCTATGAGTGTTCTTGTAGGGCCTATTGTTGAAGCCCCAGAAGGGAGGTGGAGCAGTCGATGAACTGTGTGACAGTGAAGTTGTATACTCTTGGGGTGGGAAAAACATGTGGGGAATGAGAGTCGTGAGGTGTGGTCATAAGTGGATCCTGAGAGAATCCTTCCTGTTGAATTGTGTGACATTCCTGTTAGCCTTGCCAAGCCTAGGAATCCCTTTCCCGGTGGAGTTTAGTCCCATCTCAGGGGTGACCCACTGCTGAGAGTGATTAGCAATGTGGCCTAAGGATGGGAGGTTTGTGGAAGGTCTACACAAAGTCGATGGTCTTCACAATCCAAAGATAAGTATCAATTATGTGTTTAATGATGTCTGTTGTGCATGTCTGTGATTATTATAATGTTATCATGTGTTTTCATTGCATGTATGATTTACGGTCAATTTCGTATGAGTTAGTATAATAGTAGTATATTTTAATTTCCTTTTATTTCATTAGAAATTCATGTAATATATATGTACTTCAGGATTAACAATTAAATTGTTATCAGAGCCTAGGAGTCTATTGGTGGTGTTACATGGCCTGACCTGGGTGGTCGGGGCTGCCACAAATTGGTATCAGAGATAAGAAATACATTCTAAGGAGTGGCATTGCCTTGTTGTTTGGTGGCTAGGGACGTCACAAATTGGTATCAGAGCTAAGAGAGACATTCCAAGGAGTGACTTTTCCTGACCTTTTTGGTGGCTAGGGATGCTACACCTTTCCTTTCCATGCCATGAATTTCCTTTCCTTCACATGCCATGTCATCTCATATCATACATTTCCTTGCCTTGCCTTGCCTTTCCTTGCCTTACCTTTCCATGACTTTCCTTGCCTTACCTTTCCATGACTTTCCTTCACTTTCCTTACCTTTCCTTTCCTTTCACTTCCTTGCCTCTTCTTTCTTTTACTTTCCTTACCTTGACATGCCTTTCCTTCACTTTCCTTGCCTTGCCTTACATTACCTTCACCTGCCTTACCCTGCCATGCCTTTCCTTTCCTTGCCTTGCCTTGCCTTTAATTGCCTTACCTTGCCATGCCTTTCCTTCACTTGCATTACCTTGCCTTGAATTTCCATGTCATGCCATGCCTTGTTTTTCCATTCCATTGTTGGAGAAATTTCTATTTTCGACACACTAATTTAGTGGAAGTTAATTGACTAGTTTTATTTTAGACTTTCTATTTAGACCATCACTATTATGCATGCATGCATTCCTAACGAGAGATAAATGTTTGATTTTCCCCCTTAATTATGAAATTTTCTTTCCTATATATGAGTGTATTCCACTCATTCATTGTATCACAATGATCATCATTGATTAGTTCATTGGATTAGTGTGAATATATTTTTTCATTCTTCCATATTGAATCTCTCGTCCTTTCTTGATAAGTTTTGTTTGTACTTACTTTAGCTAGATCTCTTGTGAAGGTTTCGATGAAACATTGTGTTGGCACAGGGCAGACCTAGGGTTCAACGCTGAAGAGCACACCAACAAAGCCCTGACTACCGGCCCTTTCAGCAACACCTGCGATGTAGATGAAGTCTCACTCGAGGTAGAGGCGGGGTGGTTGCAGGACTTAGATGTCTGCAACCTTAGCTGGGACACAAATATGTGATTATAATGCTTAGAAATAACCTAATACAGATTATCCATCACTATTCAACACTTCGCAGATGGCACAAAGCATCGCAGAATGTACTTAGATCTAAGGTGATTCGACACTCAACCACAAAATGATGTCTTAACTTCAGGAGATCAAGCACTATGCATCTTATATATCATACTTAATATTCATTCATAACTCATAAGCACAAATTATAACTATCTAAACACATCATGACATACATCGGGTCAAAGCACAAAGCACAACACACAAAGTTACCACGGTTCACCCCCACCCTGGGGCTACGTCCACAAAGTCTTCTTCTTTATTATTTTGGTCAAGAAGTTACAACACGGAGCTTCAATAATCCTTACTTTGCATAGGACAAAATATCTGTGTAGCTCTCTAGATCCTTTTTCCTTGCGCTAAGGCATAGAGCCTTATACAATATCTTGCACTTAGCCCCTTACAATATGCACGAAGCACTTACAATCATTACCAGCACTTATCTTACTTACAACTCTTCGATCACATAGATCCAACTTATCACCCCCTACTTACTTCACCTATGCATCTATTTATACATACAAAATTGGGCCTAAGCATGGGTAAACCCACGGGTCTACATCCCTTTCCCGTTACATTAACCCAAAAACCCAAAAAGGACCCGAAGTGGGCCAAGATCTTGTGATCTCTGCTTCGCGTCATGCACCATATTTGAAAGGTTGTCCAAGTCCCAAAATGGTCAAATATGACCAAGTATTCCCCAAAACTTGGTCAAGGGCCAATAGGCCCCCAAAACTCACCTATGAATCGTCCCGAGTCACTAAGGTCTACGCAATTCTGCTTCAAATTCCTCGAGCTTGGCTCGAGCTTCTTCGACTTGCTGTAGTGCGACAACCTCTTGCTCGGTGAATTCTTGGATCACTACGTCATTTACTAGCCCTTCCAGGCATTGTTCTGTGGTGATGACAATTTTTTCAAGCTTGGCTCCCTGTCTTTCAACGTCAGTGAATAGTTGGCATGCCTTTTCTTGGATTGGTTGGAGTCGTTGGGAGACTTCCATCACTTTACTTTGCAGCGTGTGTACCTGTTGCTAAGCGGTGTGTTGTTCTGTAAACCTCTTCATTCTTTCGACTGGGGTCAAGTCCTTCATTTGTGCTTGTAGTTTCTTTGTGTGTTGTGTTTCTTCTTGGAGCTATGCCTCTAATGCGTGCAACTCTGGATTCTCTATGAGGTTTTCAAGAGTTTGGGCGCTTCTAGTGCACCACTATTTGTATTCCAAGGAAAATGTTTTTAAACGGTCTACTGTGTTACGAGCAGTTTCCTCTCTCATATATCTTATTTCTTGAGGAGTCTTAGGCATGGTCTGAAGTTCCATATCCGTGATGCACTGCTGAAGTTGCTGGATGACTTCTTCAAGTTGCGCCACCTGCTATGGAACACGTTCTTCAATCTTTATTTCTATGACCATCACAGAGTGAAGTGCTTTGTGAACCTTTTCCTGTACTTCAAGTTGCTCTGCTAGCAACTGTTCTTTTTCCTCATCCCACTTTGCTGTCAGGGTAATATTTTCCTGATCTTCCTTACTCTGTTGTTCTAGAAGTGCATTATGTACTTGCGTTAAATCACAGGTGGCTTGCATTGTGTCTTCTTGAGCTCGTCGAAGGTGAGCTTCGACTTTATCAGTGATCTGATGTAATTGGGTGGGATCATCATCTGTTCCTGATGTTTCAACTGCCAAGGGTGTAATATAAGCTACTCGGATGGACTGGAGTACCTGTTTCATTCCTTGAAGTTTGCCCTTGATTCGGCTAAATAGATCCTCTTGCTTCGTTTCTTGTCTTTCTACGGTCTCTTGTGAAGAATCATTCAGTGTAATGGTTAAGAAGTCGAAGTCATGTGGTGTGAGGGTAGTCCTAAATGTAGTTTGGGTATCCTTATCTTTATTTTAGGATGAGGGATTTGGTGGGGTAGTCTTCCTTTTCTTGGAGGGATCCTCCTCCTCTCTAGGCGGAGTAACATCGCCTTTATTTTGCTCAACTTCTGTCCTACCTAGTTCTTCACCATCACCTCCTTGCACAGGTGAGATCGAAGTGGTCTTCGTAGATGTGCTCTGGATATGTTGAACTTCATCATCCTTCTTAGTATTACTCAGTCCAGGTGTATTTAGCATAGCTTCAAAGTTCTGCTCGTCGGAAATTTCTGCAGGGTCCACTGAAACAAGGAGGTTCGCTAACCATTCTTTGGTATTATATTCCAAGTATTCTTTTGTTAACTTATAATAAGATTGAAGTTGTTCTTGGTTCTCATCAGTGCATGGAGTTAGGTATATAAAGTGGTGATCCGCATTGAACTTCATCAAGGTTCTAAAAATATAAAGTGTGTTCGGGGTGATGCGCGGTGTAGACTGGATTGCATTCTTCAATTGGTTGTAATAGGCGTGGAAGACGACATTGGACTGCCACTGTTTGTTCATGTCGTTGGAGTACCATAGCGTACAAAACTTCATGGCCAGTGGTTCAAAGGGTTCGATCTCTAGGAAAGTGGTACCCTCTAGTAGCTTCCAAGTGAGGAAGGTGATTAGTATGAGCAACCCGCTGAAGTGGAACTCGTACCCTTGGTCTTTCACTTCTCTACAATCTAGCTCTAGCTGGTTTACAAGATACTGTGTTGAGTTCATCTATAGTCCCTCGACGCACTTCCCTATGAGGTAACTATGAATTCAGTCACTTATGCTGGTATGTTCTTGTGAACTAGCTTGCCTGTGATCAACTGACAGGCAAGGCACACTGCGCCATTCTGGATAGAGGCTACCTTCTAGCCTCGCGTGTCCTTCTCAACATCACCATAAGTTTATTTTATCCTCTGCGCTAGTGCTCGGTCTGATGTCTTTCCTGGGAAAAAATCCTGTGGGTTAGGGCCTTGCATACTAAGTCCTATGATCTGATTGATCAAGGTCAGATCCACAGTGACGTGGTGTTCTAGCCATAAGTATCCTCCATGGTAGCAGGATAGCAGCAACTTGACACATGCATTGATTTCCTAGTGTCTATCGAAGTGTGGGATCTTCATTACATTAAGGAGTGTGGACTGTGCAATGTTCTGGGTCCATGACTATGGGACAATCTTAGAGTTCTTTCCTTTGGTTCTGGTTAAGTACTTATGCGGAGATAACATGCTGTAAGCTTTACGATCTCCGAGGTTAAAATCACTAAATTTCAGTGCTGCAAGCTTATTCTGGTCAACATGGACTGTGCACACTCCTTTTGAAAGGTACATAGTGATCAAATCATACTCAAACTCTCGGGGTATGTTTTCATGGTTGATGGCACCGCTTAGAGGGGGTAAGTACATCGGTAGAATGCATGGGATAAGCTTGGCATTTGCGATGTCATCCTTATGCTTAGTTCTCTGTTCTGCGTTGGCTCGAGATGTCCCTGCTCAAGCAGTCGATGGGGAGTCCTATACTCCTATCATGGATGATGCTTGAATGCCAGTGGAAATTCTTATTTCTGACATGAATCTCTTAGTCATTAAGTCAATCAAAACTACTTCAACTACTTTCTCAGCAGCGCTGAGCTCATCCGACATATAAGCTGGGGTCAACTAGCTCAGGTGTGAAAATGAATTTAGAGACTATAATGAAAGGTATGGAAACAAGGCAATGATCACCGAGTGAAGTAATCTCAAGTTTCGGGCCCAAATTCTCAATTAGAAAAAAGTATCTTCGGTGTGTGGTGTGACAGACTAAGTAGGGAACTTAGCAACGGTCTTCTTACAACGGATATTAGGAAACATTAACTGGTGTTATGTCCATATGGCACGATCTAATGGTCTAGTGGTGAGCCAGAAATGCTTTCCAGCCTGTTCGGAGTGGCAGTCGAACGAATATATTGGATTCCAATGGCTATATCACTTTGCCATGGTGAAGTGACCCATGTCGTTGTTCTGATATCTCGGTGAAGTTCAATTCCTGTGATTTTCCTTCTACAGTGTTCCACATGGGATTTCTTGTAACTTTTCAATATTTGCCCTCTTCTTACTTAACTTTCTAGCTTTCTTTCCAGTGAGCTTTGTTTCAATGGTTCTTTTTCCATTCTGATTCCTAGTTTCATCAGGTCTAGTTACTTCGCATTGTTGAGGTTCTGTCTTGGGGTTCAGGTATAACATCTCTTCTTTTTTCTGAGATAGAAGCTTTGGTCTTTTGTGAGTCCTCTGGTGCTTTGAGAATTTTGAACTCTAGATTTCCTGTGTGAGATGTATTCGATCTGTTCTTCTATCCTTCAGTCAACTGCATGATCTTCCTGGTAATGAAGTGTTTTAACTCTTGTCTCTGTTGTTCTAAAAAAATTTCTTCTTCCTTGTTTCTGGCTTGAGTTCTTTCAATCCACAGATTTCCAAGTAACATAGTAAAAGGGGTGATATCCTCAATAAACCTGATAATCTCAAAATCTTCCTTTGTCGAAGTTCCATTAGAATTCATAGATACATGAGTGAGCCTTCCACATAGGTTCACGAGTTTTCCTATGAATAAAACTATTGCACTTAGTGAAGGGATCATAGCAGGTCTTGCTATAGCTTCCCAAGTTCTTTCTGTCATGACATTTGTTGGTCACTATAATTGCTTAATTAATTTCAAACAACTAAGTGAAACATAAATTATCAACCCAGGGAAGTCTTTTGTTTCAAAGATAGCTGCGCACTATATATGCTCAATTCCAAAATCACTTAGTGTTGTAGTAAGGAAATCATTCTATCTAACTTGCTGAAATGAACTGAAGCTCTGAATTGTATCATAGGAAAGAGATCTCCCTATTGCAATTCTTTATGGTTCAAATTAAGAATCCTGGATTACATTTTAAAATAACATTGCAATGGATGAGAACAACTATCTTGCAATCAGAGAACAGGACCCTTACTCTCAAACAGAGACTCAGTACTAACACTCTTTCATGAAAGAAATAATGCAGAAAACAATAAGCTCTATCTAACAG
>JZKD02S1675426.1:91888-163023 GCA_000966675.3 Picea glauca
TACCTTGGAATGATCAAGTGGAATGATAGTATAAGTCAAAATGCAGGTGATGAAGGGTAAAATAATAGCAAAAAGTATGGGCGAAAAGGGTACAATATATGGTCCTAACAACATTCACATGTGTTTCCTCATCCAAAACATAGTCAATGTTGAAGTCTCCCATCCTTACTTCGATGCATTCTTTTTCTTTAAAGATGTTTGATAACCTAACATGTCTGTGGTCATTCAAGGTGTCTTTTATCTATAGTAGCATCGTTTCTGATTCGTTCTAGGGTTCTGATATACTCTTAGTCTCTGGATCTCCTTCAGGATTTGCTTGTTCCATATTTAGCTTATTAAGTCTATCAATCATTCTAAGGAAATCCAGTACTTCATGGTCCATAGCCTTACAACAGAGGCAACTTGGTTTTCTCCCAGGACATTCCTTGGCAATATGTCCTAGTCTTCTGAAACTATAGCAAAGAGTTAATCCTCTCTTCCTCCTCAATGATCCCCGACGTTTCCTGTACTGCGCACTAGGATCATGGTGGTTTCTCTGAAAAAAAAAATTCTAGGGTCCTGCATCCATTTGTTAGTCCAAACATTCTTTCTATGCATAGGTATAACATATCTATCATTATTCTTATCAGATCAATTCATATCAAACTTTCTTTCATCTATTAAAGGCCTAGTTTTCAATATAGGAAAAAATCTATCAAGCATACCTAAATTCATGTTTCAGAAACAAAAATTTCCACTTATCTTACTTTTATAGAGCACAAAGCTTTCAAGTCTAAGATATTTAACTATTCTTACCTTTATCAGTGCACAGAGCTTACAAATCTTACCTCTTTCTTGCATATATGACCTCTTTCTTGTAGATCTGACCTCTTTTCTCGCAGATCTGACCTCTTTTCTTGCAGATCCGACCTTTCTTTCTTGGCACAAAGCTTCATAGGTCAAGTAGAATGTCGTGCACTAGGGCTTAGATCTACGCACAGAGCTTATATTGCACAAAGCTTCTTCTTCTCAATTCCTAGCAATCACAGTTTCAGGTCCTAGCAACAAAAACATTTGTTGGCACAGGGCAGACCCAGGGTTCAACGTTGAAGAGCGCACCAACAAAACCCTAACTATCGACCCTTTCGACAAAACCTACGAAGAAGATGAAGTCTCACCCGAGGTAGAGGCAGGGTGGTTGCAGGACTCAGATGCCTGCAACCTTAGTTGGGACACAAATATGTGATTATAATGCTTAGCAATCACCTAATATAGATTACCCATCACTATTCAACACTTTGTAGATGGCACAGAGAATCACAATATGTACTTAGATCTAAGGTGATTTGGAACTCAGCCACAAAACAATGGCTTAACTTCAACAGATCAAGCACTAAGCATCTTATATATCATACTTAATATTCATTCATAGATCATAAGCACAAATCATAACTATCTAAACACATCAAGGCATACATCGGGTCAAAGCACAAAGCACAACACACAAAGTTACCATGGTTCACCCCCACCCTGGGGCTATGTCCACAAAGTCTTCTTCTTTATTATTTCGGTCAAGCATCTACAACACAGAGCTTCAATAATCCTTACTTTGCACAGGACAAAATATCTGCGCAACTCACTAGATCCTTCTTCCTTGCGCTAAATCATAGAGCTTTCTACAATATCTTGCACTTAGCCCCTTACAATATTCACGGAGCACTTACAATCATTACCAACACTTAGCTTACTTACAACTCTTCGATCACATAGATCCAACTTATCACCCCCTACTTACTTCAACTATGCATCTATTTATACATACAAAAGTGGGCCTAAGCATGGGTAAACCCATAGATCGACATCCCTTTCCCGTTATATTAACCCAAAAACCCAAAAAGGACCCAAAGTGGGCCGAGATCCTGTGATCTCTACTTTGCATTGCGCTCCATCTTTGACAGGTTGGAGAAATCCAAAAATGGTCAAATATGACCAAGTATTCCGCAAAACTTGGTCAAGGGCCAACACATTGACATGGTATTAGAGCTAAGTTTCTTGGAGAAAGAAATACAAGCCATAAAATAAGGAAAATCAGAGTTTTGGCAATCAAAATCCATATGAAAGACAGGGTCGCACCCTCTCCCTGCCGAAAGGAGTGACTGTGGCACCTAGACTTATGAGTTTTTTCAATTCTAGAATGGACACACCAAGTGCAACCAGGGTCGCTCTTAATACACTAGAAGAGTGAGACTACTATAGAATTGTCTCTTTGTGTCTTAAGGAAAGGAGTGACTACCTCTTAAAGTGACTTTTTTTGCAGTGATTTCTGATTTTTGCACTTGTAGATTGAGAGTAAATTTTAGGAGTTCTTAGACACAGTGGGAGAGATTGATATGATACCTATTCTACAGTAAAACTTTGTGGTAATCCTCACGGCATACAATTATTTTGATTGGAATCCCAAGGCTGAATTCCAACTCAGAAGGAAAGGACAATACAATTTGACGATGGGGACAAAAACATAGCCTACACCAACAATTGAGAAGACCAGATGGGAGAAATGAAAGGATGAGGCCACATGAATTCTTCTTGAATCAATTTCAAATTATTTATGGTTTTATGTTGTCGCATTCAAGACTCCAAACATGATCTGGACCATCTTGGAAAGTATTTTTGGAAAGAAGGATGAGATGAGAGGTCATATGTTTGAGGTGGAGTTGAATACCTTGGATCCTAAAAGTTTTGATAATATACAAGATTCATTTACAAATTTTAAATATTTTATATTGAGCTTGGAATCTTGTGGTATTGATAAGTCTACACACGCATACCAAGTTATTCTAATAATTTTGGGTAAAATAGGACCAAAATATGTTGTCTATGTCTCCACTTTCCATTCTGGCAGATATCTCTTAGGAACAAAGTGGAAGATGCCTACCATGGAGTAGTTCATTGATTCTATCATACATGAGTAGGAAAAACACATTCATATGGGCCTAATCAAGGATCCCAAAGAACATGCACTCACCACTCATGATGGAAAAGGATCATCTAAACAAAAAGGAAAGGGGAAAACACATTCAAAGCCAAAGAAGGAGGGATATTCCAAACCCTTCAATGATTCTTTAGGTTCCAACAACTCTTCAGATTCCAAGAAGAAGAAGAAGGGAAAGTAGTGCACTTACTACAATAAACCAAATCATGAAGAATCCACATGCATGTAGAAGAAAATCGATATTATGGCACATGTACCTCAACAAAACAACCTGTTGAGACCAATTCTCGCTTCTGAAATTTCCCTTCATTTTTCTATTTTCCCAAATCCTTTTTTCCATTTCTTTTCCCTCTTCTATACATACCCTCATTCCCCTTTTAGTTTATCCCTTCAATTTCCCTTTCTAGTTACTTTACTTAGTCACATTTCAAAATTTGCGTGTTCGCAGGTTGGCGGACTCACGGGTCTTCACCTCCATCCATGTTCCTATGTCACGATTTCGACCGACCTCCTTGTTATAACATAATTAATCATTTTTTCAATAATGGGTTCACGGGTTCAATATTTCATCTTCCAAGTTATGCAAACTCCATTTTGCACCTAAAGGTCCATGATATACATTATGATCACCAGACTTGTCGTAGTACCAAGCCATTAGGTATTTCATTTCTCCAATATCCAAGTCTGATCAAACACTGTGCAATACTTATCCTATTTCGATTATTCACAACCGTGGGTTCATGGGTTCCCAGGTTGGCAGGTTCACAAAAATCCCCAAATTCAAATTTCTCTTGTCCATCCCTGCCATCTTCGGGATTTCCCAATATGCATTTAGTATGGTTTAATGATAATAATTTATCATGAAGGCTCCATAAATATCGTCATTAATAAGCGAATGGATCGAGAATATTTTTCATTAATTGCATTAATTCATGATTTTCCAAAGGTTATATTATGATTATCTCTCCCAAAGGATTCACTTCAAGTTATTATCCAGTTGAAAGAACACTCTCGTCAACCTATGGCCATAACAACTTGACATAATTTATGTGGTGATACTTTCAATATTTTTGTTCGTGTGGTACATAGCTTTCGGTGGTCCAGAGCATATTCATATCATCCATATCCTCCTACTCAAAAATAAGTTATTTGGACATCCATAATTGCTCGTGTAGTGTGTGTCCTTGAGGTATTAGACTGCAAAGAACTGGTTGCATGGTGCATTGAGAATTACATCCCGAGCCAACGAATTATACAACTACAAGATCATCCCCCCATCTCTCTTTCATCGCAAGTATTTCGTAAGATGTTGAAGCTCTCTAAGCCAACACTTACCTTCAAAAGAGAGGACTATAGAGAGTTTTTGAAGAAAATGATAATGGGTTGGAGCTCTTGCCAGGATATTTGGAGAACCCAACGTCTATTCCAGAGGATATAACCAAGATTCAGGTAGATTCTTTCAAAAATGCCTTTCAGGAAATCACTTGGTTGTTTACTAGGTTGACAGGTCAAGAAAACACCACCACCATTTCTTGCATGATTATTTATATTTTATATTTTACAGATAAATACAAAGCTATCTTCGACTAGGGTAAATTGATTTCCATTGAAATCTCCTCCCAATTGTCACATTACAAAAGAGACAATAAATTATTTATGGCTTCTTATTTGTTATCTGAGATAATATATTGTTGTCAATTTCCAAAATTGACTACCTGTAAGAGGGTGAACTGCGAATTTGATCCAGTTTCCTTTTGGTATCAATCATTGTGGAAACACAATACTTCTTTTCATTTTTATGAAGTTTACAATGATTTTGTTTCAGTTTTCAAAGGATTGTTGTTTGGTAAAAATACCCCCTAGAATATCAGACCAGGCTAGTAAATTCTTGGAGAAAAAGGGAATGTTAGAGGAGATGGAAAATAACAGTGTTATCAAGATCTATGTTCCAAGGAAAATCTCTCTTTTCTTCCATACCATGTGTCTAATAAATTGTTTATTACGGAAGTAGAAAGAGAATATAATTTTTGGTTGCACGTTTTCCATGAAAAATGGAAAATGCAATTCATCCCATTGCCTCGAAAAATTGGAGACTTTATATTCAAGAATATAAAAAAAATTGATGAGTTTGTGAATCACTTCCATAATGTAAATATGAAATATGCTAAAAAGATAAAGGGGTTTGACCCTAATAAAATCTTCGTGCAACATATGTTGTTAGTAGGATCCAACAACTCATTCATTCATACTATTTTGAGTGAAGAAGAAGACAACAACTTAAGCACTCCTACACACAATGTCGGTGACTTGGAAATGATACTTAGTACTAATGAGTTTTACAAGCAAAAAGGAAAGGGTCACAGTGAGAACGATGCCCAGTCTCCAGTTGTTACTCCTAAAACTACCGCATATCGGAGAAATGCTCCAATGGCCTACCCAATTAGGAATGTTACCAAAAACAGTTCAAGCAACGGAGGAGAAAATAATCCCCCCTTCAATAAAATCGAGAGCTCACACAAGCTCCCTCTAAGAGAGAAGAGGAAGAATTTTGTGCAAGAGGAAGAAGACCATGACATCAACAACTTCTCTCTTGAATACATGGAGCTCAAGATGGATATCGAGAAAATGTTTCCTATCATTGATCAGCCAGGAAACATGGCCCATCAAAATTCATCATTAGAGATCATTGAGAATGATACTTTCAATGAAGAAGAGTCATTCACTTACCAAAGTGTTGTCTTTGACAAGGAATCTAAGAAATTGATTATTGAAAAAGGTGATATGAAAAATAAGAAAGGAAAATCTCATTTAGAGGTTGACCTAAAATATATGCTTCTGTCACATATTTCTAAAATTCATAGAGCAATCAGGGATGCTCTCAATGATTCCATTGGTGGTCTAGAAGCAGAAAACACGGAGTTGAAAGAAAGTATCAAGGAGCTGGAAGACGCCTTAATGCCTCTTCCACTTCTTTCCAATCCTTTTTCAATAATCAGACCCACCAAAACCAGTGTTAAATTGAAAGGATATTCAGTCCTACTTACATCAGCTAGAAGCTATGTAGAAAGAAATATCAAGAAAAAAAATGGCGTTGATCACAGAGACATGGGAAGTTTCGAAAAACATTGTTTCTTTTGGTTCGAGGGCCCATGCTTTCCATGAATACTTACAAGATGATCTAAAGAACGAAGAAGGCTTTTACATTGATGTTTTATCACCCTTTGGAAACAAATTCTCTAACATGATGGAACTAAGGAGAAGAGAGGAGGATCTTCCCTCCCCAAGTCGAATAAAACAGTTGAATGCGTGTTGGAAGGAAAACATTAAAAATTTGAATAATATTGTTCAAACATGCAACAAAGCTATACTGAAAAGGGAAGATATTTTCAAGAGGCTCATAGAGATAGACCTAGTAGGAGGGACTAACGAAGTACAAGACCCCAAATTAATTCTCAACTCAATGTTCCTAACAAAGCAACATTTTGACAAATAAGTTGATATTTTTAAAGGGTTACCAGTTGAAAATTTCTATGATATACTCGAATATAATGAAGATGACATATAAAATTGGCTATTAGACTATTCCGTGAAGAATCAAGATATTTATGAAGATGTACATGGTATTTCCATTGATTTGAGAGACTTGGAAAGCAATTTATTCAACATCAAAATCTGGCGTGAGATAAATATGGAACAAATTAAAAATTATATTAAAGAATGGTTCAAGAAATCAATCGAGAAATTGAACAACAAAGGGCAAGAAACAGTTGATATGGTTCCTGTAACCATTAATGAAGACCATAAAAGGACAACAACAAGAAAGTGAAGACACAAGAGACCATCACAGTAATTTTATGTTGATCACATCTTTCTTTCTTTATCAATTCTTTCATCGAGTTACTCCACTTATTTCACTAGAAAGGTTTAACCAAAGTCTAATAATTTCTCTTTTTCTTCCTTCCTGGTCTTGTCGTTCTACTTTCTCCCACCATCCTCTTTCTACGAGACTGATTCTTGTATATATTTGATTTATGGTCCGCGGGAGCCCCAATCATAGTCCTAAGGACAACCACATTTTAAATTTCAAAGAATATGTAACAGATTATATATTTCTTAGAAATTTCAAGAGAGCTATTTTGGGATCAGTTTTCACTGTTCTTTGTAACTTTGATTTTTGAGTATAAAGTATTTGAGATTGATCTATCATTATATTTATTTGAGATGCCCATGTTCACTCTGTTAAATTTCTCTTATGCATGCAAATCATCTTCTTTTTATTTTTATGTGATCAGAAATCTCTAGCTTAACTATGATGTATGTGAGGATTTTTTTTTTATCTTTTTCAAATGTATGAAGCATCTAGTTCCCGACCATTTCTCGGGAACTTTCTTCAAAACAAAAACAGAACATTTTCTTTCTTATTATTTTCTACTGCCATCTTTATATTTCTTTGATTACCCTGACAGACTTCTGCAAAGTCTCGTCTTCTTAAATCTAAAGCCCCAAAGAAATCTTAAGTTAAAGAGGAGTACCACCTCTATAAAAAATCAGGGGGATTTGTATCCTTGTGAGGTTTTCGTTTCATTCCTAACGGATTCAAGCATCAAAAATTTTGGCGACCATACTAGGGAATGACCTGAAATTTGAAATATGGTCTAGCATTTTTGAAAATATATGACTTTTCCCTAGGTTGATGAGCCCCAAATGGAAATTGGATTGAATAATCAATGAAACATATTACATCAGTTATATAATATAGTAATAACGATATCCGATATCCAAGAGAATTAGAAAGGTCCTGGAAGATCTTATTCTGTGAAGAAGAAAGA
The DNA here is from genome assembly GCA_000966675.3 of Picea glauca. Lineage (NCBI taxonomy): Eukaryota > Viridiplantae > Streptophyta > Pinopsida > Pinales > Pinaceae > Picea > Picea glauca. Next base: position 99,689 of record JZKD02S1675426.1, read on the forward strand.
TAAATCCTCCAGAGACAGAGGAGAGACAGGCAACAAGACCAAAGAAACCAAAGGCTAGCTAGAGCAGCACAAGGACAAGGTTAGGATTGAAGCTTGACAAATACATGGGACCCATTACCAGAAGTAAAAGAAGGAAACTCTATATTCTAAGATGTGGAAATCATATTCCTGGAACGTCTGCAGACATGGGAAAAAGAAATGAACAACCCCGAGAAGAACCACATGAAGAGAGACAAGGACGTGGAAGAGATGTTGCAAAAAATCAAGGAAATCCAATATTCAAAAAATGAATAAGGGTAATATATTCCCCTCTAAATCTCCTAGGTGAGCAACATGACCTCCCTGTTCTCCCTAAGGGTACCTTCAAGGAATTTTCTGGAGACAAAGTAATTGATGCCAAGAGGCACCTTCACTTATTTATTGATGTTTGTGATTTTCATCACGTTGAGTAGAACAATGTCATGGTAAGGTTATTTCTTCAAACCTTATTAGGAAGAGCGTATGAATGGTATATGACATTAACCACTACATCAATTCGCTTGTTTAATGACCTCGAAACCATGTTCCTGACTATGTTCCCCCCTCCAATCGCTTATCATACCCTTCTCACCGATTTGACCCAATTTGGGTTGAGGAAGAATGAAATAATACAAGATTTTAATCTCAGGTTCAAAAAAACCTTGAGTAAAATTCCAGAAGATAAAATACCTAATGACCCAGTTATACTCATTTTTTATAAGAATGTGATGTCCCTAAATGTGAAATATGCTATCATAACATACCAGATGGATACCTTGAAGGAATCAATGATTAAAACCATTGAGATGGAATAAGTTATGATTGAAATGGGTGCCAACCTCGACATTATATTGGGAAAATTACAAAGGAAACTGGGAGGACTAAGTATTGATAATCATGGGGCCTCTAGTTCAAGAAACAATGAACAATTCAAGCCACCACTGACCCAAAATCAAACAACTGGAGGGGGATTTTTTAAAGGAACCATACCAGATGTGAATGTAGACCCTGTTGCAGCACAAGAAACCAAGCAAAGAATTGAAATTGCACAAATAAACAGAACTACCAAGCAAATGTAGAACGAGATAACCAAACTAAGAAGGGGGGATAATTATGTAGCAAATCCAAGAATACAGGTCCCAGAGAAAAGAAGGAAACCTCTTTAAGAAAATAGAGTGAGGCTTGAAAACATGGATAATACACAAAGACCAAGGGTTCCCAGACAAGAAACCCCCAATGAAGTTGTTCTGGATGATATATATGATGCGAAAATCGTTGATAAAGAGAATTATTACTCACCTGATGAAAGTTACGAAATTGTATAGATGGACGAATGTGAGACACCCATGTATATAATTGAAGAAGGTGACAATGACCCCAACTCACAAGAAAATGTCTTCCATACACAAGAGTTTGTAAATAAATCCAAGAGTAAAAATGATTCGGAAAAAGAAAAAAAAAGTGAGAAAAAGGTGAATGAGAAAGTGACGAATAGCATTAGGAATAAGAATCAACACTTGATGTAAAACGTCATGCAGATGGCATACAATGTTGTGGAGGACTTGAGTAAACTAAGCATAACTCTTCCTATTACATAAGTGGTGAAGATTCACCAATAAAGGGAAAGCATTTTGATATTATTGGATGATCTGTCTGAAAAAGTAGAAGTTGTTGTTACAAATCCAAAACAAAGCCAGAACAAATCGACCGCCAAGTTGAAAGGTAAAATTCCTCCCTTTTATATTTCAATCAAAAATCATGATGTTTCACTTCATAACTTTTTAGTTGATACTGGTGCGACCAATAATATTATGCCACTGGAAGTCATGGAGGCATTAGGAATGAATTGTACCAAATAATATGAGACTGGTGAAATTATATATGTAATTGATTCTAGCCAAGTGCCAACTTATGGAGAAATCAAGTACTTTTATGCTTAGATCACAACGACTCCCCATATTATTATATTTTTCAATATTATTGTGGTAGACCTTCCTTCGACATACAGAGTTGAATTGGGAAGATATTGGTCATCCATGATAGGGGGATACATAATGAATGATGGAAGTTGCATGATGTTGTTGGGAAAAGAAGGAGAAATGATTAAGGTTCCCCGTGAACCCAGAAAACCTTTCTCTTTCAAAAAGAAGGATAGTGAATTAATGGAAGATTATATAGATGCTGGGATTGGAAATTATTCTATCCTAGACATGGAACACATTGAAATCTTGGAGAAAATGTGAGATACAGAGAGTGAAGATTATGCATCCACATTCTATCAGACTTGAATTTTCATGTACTAATAATGAGGAAGAATATGAATCTTTGATCCAATGAATTATTATTTCACAAGAAATGAAGATAGAACATATAATTGTGACTGGCGACTCCAAGTCGGTAATTAATCAAGTCACCCAAAGGTATAAAATCAATAAGGAAAGACTCAAATTATATTTCAAAAGAGTTAACGAATTAATCAAATATTTTAGCTCTTTCAACATTTCTTTTATCTCAAGAGACAAGAATCAGAAGGAAGATTCATTAGCCTTGGAGGCCTCATTATCAAACCCAGATGATATTCAAAGAAAAAAATCTTTTCAAGTAGAAAGATTATTCCGACCTTTTGTACTTGATAACCTGGAATATTTGCAATTGTTTGAGAATGATGAACAGTTGGAATATTTTTTGTTGAAAGATGATGATGAGGATGAAAATCACATATCTGTTCTCTCAAAATATTGTATTCAATATGAGTCTCTTTTTATGAAAGATGATCATGCTAAGAATCTCCTGGAATAAATTTCACTCCGAAAGGTTCAAGAAACAAGAAAGATTAATATTGGAACTGGCAGTTCCAAAAAATATGTCAACTTGGGAGTTGATTACATGATTGAATAAGTTAACCAATATATTGCATCGTTTGAAGAATATATTGATGTGTTCGCGTGGACCTATGATGATTTGAAATCTTATGATACAAAAATATTTCAACATATCATTCTATTGTGAGAAGAAGCAAAGTCAATCAAGAAAAAAATAAGGATGATGAACCCCAAATTGAAACCTCTGGTAATGGTTGAATTGGAGAAATTAAAGAAGGATGGAATAATATATCTCATTAGACATTCTGATTGGATTTTAAACCCTGTGATAGTAAGAAAGAATACCGAGGAAATCCAGATGTGTGTGGATTTTAGGGATCTTAACAAAGCAAGAATAAATCATAACTATCCTCTACCTAACATGGAGTTTCTTCTTTAGAAAGTCACAGGATCAGTTGTATGTCCATGTTGGATGGTTTTTCTAGATATAATCAAGTCTTGGTTGTTGAGGAAGAAAGGGAAAAGACAACATTCATAACACCTTGGGAGACATACGCATATGCTAGGATGCCCTTTGGTTTGAAGAATTTGCGAGCCACATTTCATAGGGCCATGGATCATGAATTTAGTGGGTTGATAGGAAAATTCATGGTGGACTATCAATATGAATTGATGGTACATTCAAAGACAAGGGGTGATCATATTCATCACTTGAGGAAAGTTTTTGGCAAATGTAGATTATACGATGTTTCCCTAAACCCAAAGAAATGTTTATCCATTGTAACTCAAGGAAAACTATTGGGTCATATTGTGTCCAAGGAAGGGATTTATATATATCTAGAAAGAGTTAAAGCAATAAATAAACTCAACCCCCATCATCTAAGAAAGTAGTTCAATAGTTTTTTGGAAAGATCAACTTTGTGTGAAGATTTGTTCCTGACTATGAAAGTATTGTGAAGCTGATCATTTTTTTGTTGAAAAGGGACCAAAGGTTTGAATGGACAGTGGGTACACAAGAAGCTTTCAATAATATCAAAAGAGCGACCACCACAGCTCTAGTCCTGATTATCCTAGATTTTCAAAGGTATTTCATCATCTATTCATTCGCTACAGAAGCAATTGTTGCATCTATTCTCACTCAGAGGAATGCCAAGGGGGGAGAAATCCCAATTAGTTTTATGAGAAAAACCCTTTATGATTACGAATTGAGGTATTCAAAACTGGAAAATCAAGCCCTAAGTCTTGTGAAAGAGGTGGCGTACTTTCGAATGTACATACTAAATTCTCATGTTATTGCTTATGTTCCATCCTCGCTAGTAAAGATGCTTTTGAATCAACAATTGAGAGAAGGAAAATGGAGTAACTGGTTGGCGAAGATACAAGAATATGATATTGAAATTAAACCCTTAAAGGTTGTCAAAGGACAAGGTTTATGTAAGATCATCGCAAATAGTGATTATGTGGATGGAATGATTTCAATCCCAGTAGGAGAACCATTGGTTGATTCAAAATGGTATGGAGACATTGTATTCTACTTGAGGTGTGGGAAATTTTTAGTCACCATGAACCCTAAAAAGTGGAGAACATTGAAGATGAAGTCAAGTCAATATGTGTTGATTGTTGATATACTGTTCAGAAAAAATTATGATGGCATATTATTGAGATTTGTTGATGAAAACAAAGCCCAAGAATTAATGAGGGAATTCCATGAAGGAATATGTGGTGTACATTTTACACCTACCGCCACTGCCCATAAGATAACAAGAGATAGGTTTTATTGGACATCAATTTTTAGAGAATCATATGCCACAACAAGGAAATGTGTATCTTGCCATCAATTTTCATCGAAAATGAAGAGATCTGTGATGTCGTTACAACCTATATCTGTAGAAAAACCATTCTACCAATGGGGACTAGATTTAATTGGGCCAATAAACCCAAAGTGAAGAAAGGGACATATGTATACTCTCACCACTGTAGATTATTTTACAAAGTGGCCAGAAGCAGTGGCATTAAGAAAGGTTGATTCTGAAGAGTTAATTAAGTTCCTCAAAGATAATATATTATCAAGATTCGGTGTACTAGACAAATTTATCATTGATAATGGTTCGATTTTCATTGATTCAAAATTTACAGAATTCTGTGGAGAATATGGAATTATTATGGGGAAATCATCAAACTACTATCCACAAGGAAATTGTCTTGGAGAATCCACAAATAAGACACTCATTCAGATATTGAAGAAAATTGTTGACAAGAACCAAATAAATTGGCATTTGAAGTTGACTGGTGCGTTGTGGGCAAGCAGAACGACTCCAAAGGACATCACTGGGATGTCTCCGTATACATTGGCTTATGGGAAAGAATAAAAAATTATATTTAATCTCGAGCTCAATGCTCTGAATTTTGTCGTGAATACATAATTTGCAGAAGAAAGTTCATCTATGAAAATTAGGATCAACCAGTTGTTGAAGTTGGATGAAGAATGAAGTAAATCTCTAGATATAATTTCTCAGAGACAACATAGCATCAAGATATATTTTGACCAGAGTGCATTTGTAAAGAATTTTCAAAAGGGAGAACTAGTGTTACTCTTGAACAAATACAAGGAGAAGCCATTGATGCACACAAAGTTCGAAGCACTCTATATTGGACCATATATCATCAAAAATATCCTAGATTTTAATTCTTATATGCTCAAAGACATGAAGGGTAAAATATTAATGGTTCCCATCAATGGGAAACATTTGAAAGGTTTCTTCACCTAAAACTTTATCATTTTCCTGTACATAAATTGTGTTTTTTCGTTTTGTATATTCTTACCTTTGACTCCATAGCCCAATGGATGGAAGCACCTGGTCATAAATATTCTGGATTCTTGACAACCCACAGGGGGTTATCATCCCAAAGTTGGAGCCATTTGTTGAGACCAATTCCCACTTCCAAAATTTCCCTCCCTTTTTCTATTTTCCCAACTCCTTTTTCTATTTCTTTTCCCTCTTCTATACATACCCTCATTCCCCTTTTCTTTTCTCCCTTCTCTTTTCCCTTTGTAGTTACTTTACTTAGTCGTATTTCAAAATTTGTGGGTTCGTGGGTTTGTGGACTCATGGTTCTTCACCTCCATCCATGTTCCTATATCATGAGTCCGACCAACCACCTTGTTATAACATACTTAACCATTTTTTCAATAGTGGGTTCACGGGTTCAAGATTTCATCTTCTAAGTTTTGCAAACTCCTTTTTTCACCAAAGGCCCGCGAACTACATTATGACCATCAGAATTGTCGCATTATTGAGCCCCTAAGTATTTCATTTCTCCAGTATCTAATTTTGATTGACCACTGTGCAATACATAGCATATTTCGAATGTTCAAAACTACGAGTTTGCAGGTTCACAAAAATCCCCAAATTTAAATTTCTCTTGTCCATCCCCAACATCTTCGTGATTTTCCCAATATGCATTTAGTATGTCTTAATGCTAATAACGGATCATGCAGGTTCCGTAAATATCATCATTAATAAGCGAAGGGATGGATAATATTTTTCATTAATTCCATTAAAGCACGATTTTCCAAAGGTTATATTATGATTATTGTTGGACACACCAGCCACACTAAGAGGGGGGGGGGTGAATTAGTGTGTAGTATTTTACAACTTTTTCTCACTTCAAGTTAGCAACCATTTCAAAACATAATATTACACATCATCATTATAAGATTGCATGTAACCATTCACCAATGACATCCATCATTAATAAAGAGAAATCAATCTATAAGCATAATGAACACAAGAGACACCATATGTATGTATAATATTTTGTATTATGTTTTACATGTGACTACAATCATGGGGTTTTTATCAGCACCAACTAAAGTAAGGAGCACCAACTCTCAAGAGAGCACCAATTCTCAAGCAAGACTTGACTTGTTGAAAGATTGAACTTGTCGATATAATGAAATCTATCCAACTACATTTGATATAGTATTAAAACCAACACAAATACAAGTCAACTAGTTATATAATTTTCTCCAGCTCATAATCAGAGATCTACAACAAATTATCATCACAAGAATCTGCCCATACAACCAAACACTTCATCAACCTCTCTTCATTCATGATGACATGTAATCAACAAGTTACCTCAACTTGTAATATTCACCACAAGCTCAATTTTCCATTTCTGATTCTGAAATTTCTATATGAGGTACTCCTTCATGTATTTTTATACCTCTACAAATTTCACAGTTTGCAATGCCCCAGAAAAGAACTTATAGCAGAAATTCCAAGCTGACTTGTTTGAAACATATTTTCAGGACTATTCAGGAACCCTAACTTCCACATACCATATCTCTGAAAATATTGTGATTCAATGGATAAAATTTTAACCACAGATAATATGATCTCTTTTTTCCATCTCTTCCAAATTTCATGGTCCGGAACTTCCCATAAAAGAAGTTATAGAAAATATGGAAAACCCTCTTGAATTTTGTCCTATTCTAGATAGTTCACTTGTACAGACTGCCCCGCATGGAATATTTGTTATATGGATCTGAAATCGATACACAACATATTAAAGACTGTAATATAACCAATACATTTGGTCATACTGAATTTTGATCTGGTATGAACAAGTTATGTCATTTTTATCCGAAACACATGTTTTAGACTAGTTTCAGGCCTATCCACAAACCCTATTTTCCACGGAATGTAACTCCAAAAATACAATGACACACAAGATGAAATTTGTATCATAGTAACTTCGCTAGGTTTTCACAATGACCTCCATATTTCGTTGTCTATATCATTCAAGAAAAAAATTTATTGCGCAAATGGTGAGATGACCTATAAATAACATAAGTTAGAAAGCACCATCAAAAGACTTTATCCTCCCTTGAATTTTAACCTTTTTTACTTCACCTTCTCTATGAAATTCGCCTTAGATCTCCTTTGGTTACTTCAGTCACCTGTAGATATTCAATATTCTCAATGGATACTAATGGGAAACCCTTTCTCTCTTAATTATACTCTCCAAGTAGCTTCCTATAGAAGTATCCACTTAACAACTTTGTCCACTTAACCACTTTGTCCACTTAGCCACTTTGTCCACTTAACCCATTTTGTCCACTTAACCACTTTTTCCATTTATCCACTTTGTCCACTTAAACAACTTTGTCCACTTGACCACTTTATCCACAAATAGTAAACTCTTTAATTCTCGTTGCAACTAATTTATTTCTAATTGTTTTCTTGTTGCAACCAATTAACCCATGACTAACCACTTTGATTGGTCAAATTCTTCTAGGGGCTTCTAGAATAATTTTACTTCTTTAACCTTCTAGAGGCTTCTAGATAACTCATGAGGGTTCTCCAACTTCACATGGCTATAACTCTCTAACCGTGAGGGGTTATGTGACATTCCACATATCACCAGAAATAGCATGACACATACTATCCATATGGAATAGTTTATCCTGTAAATTCACTCATATTCATTACATTATTCCTTAATCAAACTTTGGTTCCCTAACCACACTCATGGGCTACCTAACCATTTGGACTTCGCAAAGCGTCTTCCCATGAGGGATTTCACCATAAGGGGACCACATTGTGAACTTTATCCAAGAGTGTCTTCTCATGAGTCTTTCACCATAAGGGGGGCACTTTGGAGCTTATCCATTTGGTTATTCCTATCAACCATGAAAAGAAAATAATGACCAACCTTTACATTATCCTATCTATACATCAATCCATGACTATGCATCACTATGACACCACTTGAAATCTTTTACATCAATTACATATATGCCAACATAGGCCATCAATCGATACATCAATGATATTATGACAAATACATTAACTCATTGAAATCAATCATTTGACATCAATGAAAACCTAACTAAACAATATCCCCCTTTGGCATTGATGGAAATACCAACATTGATGTCAAAACCAATCATTGATGGAAACATGTAGACATGGCATTGCTCTTCATCAATAGTCATCTCAATCACATCAATGTGGTTATCTATCCCCCTTTGACATCAATGGAAAAGGGTAGTTCTCTCCTTGGGGTTGTTCCACCTGCCTGAACTCTCCTTGGGGCTTCTCCCTTTGTCTAGATGCCTTTTAGCTTACACTACATAATCTCTCCCATTTTGAAAAAGGGATATCAATCTGATGTAATGTTGAATAAATATCGCTCATGCTCCCCCTATGACCATTGTTCCCCTTGGAAACATGTCTTCATTCTCTCTCTCCAAGCATTTATCTCTCTATCCTGCATCTAATGAATCTCTCCTCCTGGAATCATGGGAAGAAGAATGACTCCCACTGTGGGTATGTATCCCCCTATCTTCTCTGCAATATGAAAAATATGCTACCACTGCAATCTACTTCTGATGAAAATTCTACTTCTAAACTGGAACATAGATCAACTTCTCAAGAATGATCTTCTCTTCCTATGAAAATCCTTGGACCTATGCATGCATTAGACTCGTGTCATACCATACATCATGAAGCAAGATATATGTCAACAATTAATATAGAATAATGAACAAAACATCAACCATGTACATCATTTGCCATACTATGTGTCAACCTTGCACAACACCCATGTACATCAACCATGTACATCAATACTATACAATATACAATAAGATATCATCAATGGAGTGTATCAACCATATTCCAAGAACATGTTCCAACTGTGTACCAACCATATGCCTATACCAACATGCCAACCATGTGCCTCAAACAAGTGTCATATCACTCATGATATGCCTCTACCATGAACCAAGTGCCACAACCATGTATCTCAACCATCAATATATCAACCAAGCATCATAACAAGTGTCTCAACTATATCATCTCATACATCATGTACCAAAGAAAGTGCATCAACCATGCACCAAACCTCAACAAGATGAACTACAATCAAGATGTGTTCCCATACATGTATGCTATATCAACCATAAACCATATTCCAATCATACTGCTAGCAAGTGCCTCTAACAATGTACCAAATATGTACCAATCATTCATCAACTATAGATCAAGCTATGACTCATCAATGATGTACAACATAACCACTTCATCAACTCATCAACTAAATGTCACAATATGTATCTCAACCATATGCCAAATGCATGCACCAAGACATCCAACAAACATGCCTCTAACAATACATCATAAGATATGACAATGGAGCTCACATATGTACCAACCATGTACCATGATAGATTTGCCTCAAAAACCATTCACTACAACAAGTACTAAGTAGCCAATAGTACCTCTAAACATGTACTAAGAGTTTCCCTCAATAGATCAATGATATGTCTCTATATAGCATCACATCAACATGAATTGTCCCATAAACAACATGCCATATCATCACTGACATAACCAACATTGTTCCTCAATAGTAAATGTCTCAATCCACACTCTAGTGTTAGTACCATGCATCCAAGATGGACTTTCAACACTCAACCATATGTCATCAACATACATACTCATCAAACAAACATAAGAATATGAAACCTGAAGCAAACCATCTCAGACCCTGCATAAACAAAGTTAGATAATCAAACCATGATGCAGCTCATCTGTATACTCTTCTTCTTGAGGATTTTTTTATAGTTACGCGGACTTCTCCACAGACAACTCGCATATGTACGTGACCTTTTTATAGGTCACCTCGCCTATGTACATGAATTATCCCACAGTAGCCTGCGTATGCTCCATAAAATGTCAAGCTTGAGTTTGCCTCCTGGATGCCATTATGTTTTGGTTGTTCAGTCTTCTTCATCCACTTCTGAGAGTGTCTTGTTCTTTGGGTATTGGTTCTTTCAACTTCCATCCTTTCAACCTTTCCTTCCATCCTAGATTCATGTGTTCTTCTTGTCATGATATATGAAACACTCTTCATGGAATGTCTTCTTATGTTTCAACAATCCTAGGATTTGTGTCCAAACCCACTACAACTGTAGAATCTCATGGTGTGACAATAAACAACAATGTGTCCCACTTCATTACATCTCCAACACCTTAGGGTGTTATGAAACCTTCCATTATCTTTCCTTGAATCATTTCCGCAATCCAAAGCTTTGTGACCATATTCATTACATGAGTAGCAGTGACCATGAAAAACATTTTCGTACCTTTGCATTGGTGTCCACCATGAAGGTGTCTCTCTTCTGAATTTTCTTTTAGGTGTAAAGATGGTTTTTTGATGTCTTTGTTCCTTTGTTCTTTCAAATTTTCCTTGCTTTGTGTAGATGGTTTACTTGCAACATTACTTCCACCTTTTGAGAATGAAGGACTTACCTCATGATTCTTAGAACTATTAGCTTCAATATGTATAGCTTCCTTGTTGTATCCAAGACTTGATTTATCATTTGGAGATCTTTGGCTATCTAAGATCTCATCCAAGATTGTTGAACTGTTCATGAACTTGATGTGAGTGTTTGACTTCTCTAATTTATTTCTAAGATCAACAACTTCAACTTCCAACTTATGGCATGACTTTTCCTTTTCATTTTCTTGATTCTTCAATAGTTCCTCTATTATTTTGTCTTCTTCAATTTTTGTCTTAAGATTGACATTAACTTCAAGACTTTTTCTAATCTCATCATCTACCTTATTATTTTATTCTATTTCATTCTTTCGTCTTTTGATCTCTTCTTCTTTTTCTTCTAATTGAGTATTTTTACTTTCTTCTTTTTCTTTGAGCATTTTCTTTAGTGCCATGGTATATCTTGGGTACTTTTCTAGGACTTGGTTTATTTTTCAATATACTCAAAAGCAATTGAGTAATGTCCTATTTCAATGCTAACATTATCTAACTCAGATAAAAATTTATCTTTAATCTTCATCAAAGCTTCCTCTCCATCTATAGGATAATTGTTATCTAATTCTACACAAACTACTTCTATATGTTCTTCTTCACTTGTACAGAAACATTCAACATCATCACACTTATAATTATTGCAATCAGAGAATTTTGGAGATTCTTTACCTTTATTGTTCTTGATGGAATTGTTTTCAGTGTATTCCTTTTTGCCTTGATATGTCTTCTCTAGCTTCAACCATAGATCCTTGGCGGAAGTAGATTGTCCCATGCTTTCTTTGAGAGAACTTGAGAGTCCATTGAAAATGGTCTTGAGAGCCAATGCATCATTCTTCTTTTCTTCATTTTGAGCTGCAAAATTTGACTTATTCTTCAAGGGAACTGATCCACCAATAGTTGATTTCTAAACACCTGCTCCTTTTTCTTTTAGATACCCTTTCATTTCTATTCTCCATGCTGAATAATTTTTCTCATCAAAGATTGTAACTTCATCATCCATTTGTGTGTTCATGGATCTCCTCTTAGCTTGTTAAGGCTTATAGTGAAGGCTTGCTCTGATACCAATTTTTGGACACACCAACCACACTAAGAGGGGGGTGGGTGAATTAGTGTGTGGGATTTTATAAATTTTATCACTTCAATTTGGAAACCATTTCAAAACATAATATTACACATAATCATTGTGATATTTCATATGACCATTCACTAATGGAATCCATCAATAATAAAGAGCAATCAATCCATAAGCATGATGAACACAAGAGACACCATTTGTATGTGTAATATTTTGTATTATGTTTTACATGTGACTAAAATCACGGGGTTTTTATTAGCACCAACTGAAGTAAAGAGCACCAAATCCAAGGAGAGAAACAACTCTCAAGAGAGGACCAACTCTCAAGCAAGACTCGGCTTTCTGCAAGACTCGACTTGCCAATAGAATGCAATCTATCCAACTAGAATTGATATAGTAGTACAACCAACACAAATACAAGTCAACCAGATATAGAATCTACTCCATCTCATAATTAAATATCTAAAACAAATGCTCGTCACAATAATATGCCCATATAACCAAACACTTGATCAACCTCCCTTTATTCACGATGCCATGCAATCAACAAGTTACCTCAACTTGTAAGATTCACCAGAAGCTAAATTTTTTGTTTCTGATTCTTAAATTTCTATCTGAGGTACTTTGTCATGTATTTTCATAACTATGAAAATTTCACAGTTTGCAAAGCCACAGAAAAGAAGTTATAGCATAAGTTACAAGCTGACTTGTTTGAAACATATTTTCAGGATTATTCAAGAACCCTAACTTCCATGGAGCATATCTCTAAAAACATTGCGATTCAATGGTTGAAATTTCATCCACATATACTATGATCTCTTTTTCCTATCTCCTCCAAATTTTATGGTCTGAAACTTCCCAGAACAAAAGTTATCATGAATTATGTCCTATTCTAGAGAGCTCACTTGTATGGAATGCTTTGCATGGAATATCTGTTGTATGGATATGAAAATGATAAAAAACATACCATAGACTGTATTGTAACCAATAAATTTGGTCATACTAAATTTGTATCTGGTATGAAGAAGTTATGACATTTTTACCTGAAACACATGTTTTATAGTAGTTTCAGGACTAGCCACAAACCCTATTTTCCACGGAGTGTAACTCCAAAAATACAATGACCCACAAGCTGAAATTTGTATCACAGTTACTTGGCTAGGTTTTCACAATGACCTCCATATTTCACTATTTGAGTCATTGTAGAAAAAACGTTATTGTGAAAATTGTGAGATGACCTGTAAATAACATACCTTAGAAAGCACCATCAAAAGACTTTATCTTCCCTTGAATTTCAACCTTTTTTACTTCACCTTCCCTCTGAAATTCTCCTTAGGTATCCTTTGGTTACCTAAGTCACCTGTAGATATTCAATATTCTCAATGGATACTAATGGGAGACCATTTCTCTCTTATTTATAGTCTCCAAGTAGCTTCCTCTAGAAGTATCCACTTAACCACTTTGTCCACTTAGCCACTTTGTCAACTTAACCCACTTTGTCCACTTAACCACTTTTTCCATTTAACCACTTTGTCCACTTAACCAAATTTGTCCACTTCACCTCTTTGTCCACTTAACCACTTTATCCACAAATAGTAAACTCTCCAATTCTAGTTGCAACTAATTTATTTTTAACTGTTTTCTTGTTGCAACCACTTAACCCATGACTAACCACTTTGATTGGTCAATTTCTTCTAGGGGATTCTAGAATAATTTGACTTCTTTGACCTTCTATAGGCTTCTAGATAACTCATGAGGGTTCTCCAACTTCACATGGCCATAACTCTCTAACCGTGAGGAGCTATGTGGCATTCCACATATAACCGGAAATGGAATCACATATACTATCCATATGGAATAGTTTATCCTGCAAATTCACAGATATTCATTACATTATTCCTTAATTAAACTTGGGTTCCCCAACCACACTCATGGGCTACCTAACCATCTAGAATTCACAAAGCGTCTTCTTGTGAGGGCTTTCACCATAAGGGGAGCAATTTGAGAAATTTATCCAAGAGAGTCTTCTCGTGAGGGATTTCACCATAAGGGACCACTTTGAAGATTATCCATTTGGTTATTCCTATCAACCATGACAAGACAATAATGAACAACCTTTACATCATCTCGTCTATACATCAATCCATGAAAATACATAACTATGACACCACTTGACATCTTTGACATCAATTACATCTATGACAAAATAGGCCATCAATCAATACATCAACGATATTATGAAAAATACATCAACTCTTTGACATCAATCACTTGACAACAATGACAACATAATGCAAAAATCTCCCCCTTTGGCATTGATGGAAATACCAACATTGATGTCAACAACAATCATTGATGGAAACATGTAGACATGGCATTTATATTCATCAATATTCATCTCAATCACATCAATTTGAATATATCTCCCCCTTTCACATCAATGGAAAAGGGTAGTTCTATCCTTGGGGTTGTTCCCCCAACTTGAACTCTCCTTGGGGTTTCTCCCCTTGTCTGAATGCCTTTGAGCTTATGTTGTGTAATATCTCCCCTTTTGAACAAGGGATATCTCTATGATGTAATATTGAAGACATATCGCTCATGCTCCCCCTATGACCATGGTTCCCCTTGGAAACATGCCTCTTTTCTCTCTCTCCAATCATTTATCTCTCTATCCTTCATCTAATGAATCTCTCCTCCTGGGATCATGGGAAGAAGAATGGCTCCCCTTGTGGCTATGTTTCCCCTTATATTCTCTACAAGATGAACAATATGTTACCACTGCAATCTTCTTTTGATGCAAATTCTACTGCTCAACCGGAGCATAGATCAACTACTCGAGAATGATATGCTCTTCCTATGATGATCCTTGAACCTGTCCATGCATCAAACTCGTGCCATACAATACATCATGAAGAAAAATATATGTCAACAATGAATAAAGAATCATGAACAAAACATCAACCATGTACATCCTGTGCCATATTGTTTTCCAACCATGAACAACACCCATGTACATCAACCATGTACATCAATACCATACCATATACTAGAAGATATCATCAATAGAGTGTATCAACCATATGCCAAGATCATGTGTAAACTATGTACCAACCATATTCATATACCAATATGTCAACCATGTGCCTCGAAGAAGTGTAATATCACTTATGATATGCCTCTACCATGAACCAAGTGGTACAACCATGTATCTCAACCATCAATATATCAACAAAGCATCATAACAAGTGTCTCAACTATATCATCCCATACATCATGTACCAAAGCAAGTGCATCAACCATGCACCAAACCTCAACAAGATGAAATACAATAAAGATGTGTTCCCATACATTTATTCCATATCAACCATAAACCATGTCCCAATCATACTTCTAGTAAGTTCCTCTAACAATGTACCAAATATGTACCAATCACACATCAACTATAGATCAAGATATGACTCATCAATGATTTACAACATAACCACCTCATCAACTCATCAACTACATGTTCTAATATGTAGCTCAACCATATTCCAAATGCATGCACCAAGACATCCAACAAATATGCCTCTAACAATACATCATAATATATATCAATGGAGCTCACATATGTACCAGCCATGTACCATGATAGATCTGCCTAAAAAACCATTCACTACAACAAGTAATAAGTAGCCAATAGTACCTCTAAACATGTACTAAGAGTGACCCTCAATAGATCAATGATATGTCTCTAGCTAACATCACATAAACATTAATTATCCCATGAGCAACATGCCATATCATCACTGACATAACCAACACTATTCCTCAATAGTAAATGTCTCAATCCACACTCTAGGGTTAGTACCATGCATCCAAGATAGTCTTTCAACACTCAACCATATGTCATCACCATACATACTCATCAAACACACATAATAATATAAAACCTGAAGCAAAACATCTCAGACCCTTCATAAACAAAGTTAGATAGTCAAACCATGCTGCAACTCATCTATACACTTCTATTCTTGAGGATTTTTTCATAGGTACGCGGCCCATTCCACAGAAAACTCGTGTATGTACACAAACTTTTTATAGGTCACCTTGTGTATGTACACAACTTTTCCCATAGGGGCCCGCATATGCTCTAGAAAATGTCAAGCTTGAGCTTGCCTCATGGATGCCAATGTGTTCTGGTTGTTCAGTCTTCTTCATCCACTTCTAAGGCTGTCATGTTTTGTGAGTACTGGTTCTTTCATCTTCCATCCTTTCAACCTTGTCGTCCTTCCTATATTCATGTGTTCTTCTTGTCATGATATATGAAGAACTCTTCATGGATTTTCTTTTTATGTTCCAACAATCCTGGGATTTGTGGCCAAACCCACTGTATATGTAGCATCTCATGGTGTGACAATGAGCAACAATGTGTCCCACTTGATTACATATTGAACACCTTAGGGTGTTATGAAACCTTCCATTATCTTTCCTTGAATAATTTATGCAATCCAAAGCTTTGTGACCATATTCATTACATGAGTAGTAGTGACCATGAAAAACATTTTCATACCTTTGCATTGGTGTCCACCATAAAGGTGTCTTTATTTTGAATTTGCTTTGAGGTGTAAAGATGGTTTGTTGATGTCTTCCTTGCTTTGTTCTTTTGAAAGTTTCCTTGCTTTGTGTATATGGTTGACTTGCAACATTTTTTCCACCTTTTGAGAATGAAAGACTTACCTTATGCTTCTTAGAAGTGCTAGCTTCCTTGTGGTATCCAAGACCTGATTGATCATTTGGAGATTTTTGGATATCTACGATCTCATACAATATTGTTGAAATGTTCATGAACTTGATGTGAGTGTTTGAATTCCCTAATTTCTTTCTAATATCAATAAATTCAAATTCCAACTTATGGCATGACTCTTCCTTTTCATTTACTTGATTTTTCAGTAGTTCCTCTATTATTTTGGCTTCTTCAATTTTGGTCTTAAGATTGACATTAAATTCAATAATTTTGATAAGATCATCATCTACCTTATTATTTTCTTCTATTTCATTCTTTAGTCTTTTGATCTCTTTTTCTTTTTCTTCTAATTGATTGTTTTTACTTTCTTCTTGTTCTTTGAGAATTTTCTTT
Source organism: Picea glauca (assembly GCA_000966675.3). Lineage (NCBI taxonomy): Eukaryota > Viridiplantae > Streptophyta > Pinopsida > Pinales > Pinaceae > Picea > Picea glauca. Next base: position 117,069 of record JZKD02S1675426.1, read on the forward strand.
AGTTCCATGCTATATCTTGGGTACTTTTCTAAGACTTCCTTGGTGTATTTTTCAAGACACTCAAAATAAATTGAGTAATGTCCTATTTGACTTCTAACATCATCTAACTCAGATAAAAATTTATCTTTAAGCTTCAACAAATCTTCCTCTTCATATATAGGATAACTGTTATCTAATTCTACACAAACTACTTCTATAATTTTTTCTTCACTTGTAGAGAAACATTCAAAGTCATCACACTTAGAATTATTGCAATCAGAGGATTTTGAAGAGTCTTTACCTTTATTGTTCTTGATGGAATTGTCTTCAGTGTCTTCCTTTTTGCCTTGATATGAATTATCTATCTTCAGCCATAGATCCTTGGTGGAAGTACATTATCCCATGATTTCTTTGAGAGAACTTGAGAGTCCATTGAAAATAGTCTTGAGAGCCAATGCATCATTCTTATTTTCTTCGTTTTGAGCTGCAAACTTTGAATTATTCTTCAAGGGAATTGATCCACTATATGGTTGATTTCCAAACACCTGCTCCTTTTGCTTTCAAATACCCTTTCATTTCTATTCTCCATGCTGAATAATTCTTCTTATCAAATATTGGAACTTCATCATCCATTTGTGTGTCTATGGATCTCCTCTAAGATTGTTAAGGATTATAGTGAAAGACTTCTCTGATACCAATTGTTAAACACACCAACCACACTAAGAGGGGGGTGTAAATTAGTGTGTGGGATTTTACAATTTTTTCTCACTTTAAGTTAGCAAACATTTCAAAACATAATATTAAACATCATCATTGTAATATTGCATGTAACCATTCACTAATGACATCCATAAATAATAAAGAGCAATCAATCCATAATCACAATGAACACAAGAGACACCATATGTAAGTGTAAGATGATGTATTATGTTTTACATGTGACTGCAATCATGAGGGTTTTATCAGCACCATTAGAAGTAAGGAGAACCAACTCCAAGGAGAGAACCAACTCTCAATAGAACACCAACTCCCAAGCAAGACTCGGGTTGCCACAAGACTCAAATTGCTGATAGAATGCAATCTATCCAACTAGAATTGATCTAGTAGTACAAAAAACATAAATACAATTTAACCAATTATAGAATCTACTCCAGCTCATAATCAGAGATCTACAAAAAATGTTCATCACAAGAATCTGCCAATACAACCAAACACTTCATCAACCTCCCTTCATTCATGATGCCATGCAATCAACAAGTTACCTCAACTTGTAAGATTCACCACAAGCTCAATTTTCTGTTTCTGATTCCTAAATTTCTATCTAAGGTACTCCTACATGTATTGTCATACCTCTACAAATTTCGGTCTCCATAGCCACAAAAAAGAAGTTATAGTAGAAATTCCAAGATGACTTGTTTGAAACATATTTTTCAGGATTATTTAGGAACCCTAACTTCCACAGAGCATATCTATGAAAATATTGTGATTCAATGGCTTAAATTTTATCCACGGATACTTTGATCTCTTTTTTCCATCTCCTCTAAATTTCATGGTCCGAAACTTCCCAGAACAAAAGTTATAGAAAATATGGAAAACCCTCTTGAATTATGTCTTATTATAGAGAGCTCACATTTACAGAATGCCCCGCATGGAATATTTGTTGTATGGATCTGAAAACAATAAAAAACACACTATAGATTGTACTAGAACCAATATAGTTGGTCGTACTGAATTCGGATCTGGTATTAAGAAGTTATGATATTTTTTCCCGAAACACATGTTTTAGACTAGTTTGAGAACTAGCCACAAACCCTATTTTCCACGGAGTGTAACTACAAAAATACAATGACCCACAAGATGAAATTCGTATCACCGTTACTTGGATAGGTTTTCAAAACGGCCTCCAGATTTCACTATCTGAATCATTGTAGAAAAAAATTTATTGTGAAAATGGTGAGATGACCTGTAAATAACATACCTTAGAAAGCACCATAACAATACTTTATCGTCCCTTGAATTTCAACCTTATTTACTTCACCTTCCATCTAAAATTATCCATAGATATCCTTTGGTTACCTCATTCACCTTTAGACATTTAATATACTCAATGGATACTAATGGGAGACCATTGCTCTCTTATTTATACTCTCCAAGTAGCTTCCTCTAGAAGTATCCACTTAACCACTTTGTCCACTTAGCCACTTTGTCCACTTAGCCACTTTGTCCACTTAACCACTTTTTCCATTTATCCATTTTTTCCACTTAACCAACTTTGTCCACTTTGTCCACTTTGTCCACTTAATCACTTTATCCACAAATAGTAAACTCTCCAATTCTAGTTGCAACTAATTTATTTTTAATTGTTTTCTTGTTGCAACCACTTAACCCATGACTAATCACTTTGACTGGTCAACTTCTTCTAGGGGATTCTAGAATAATTTGACTTCTTTGACCTTCTAGAGTCTTTTATATAACTCATGAGGGTTCTCCAACTTCACATGGCCATAACTCTCTAACCATGAGGAGATATGTGGCGTTCTACATATCACCAGAAATGGTATGACATATAATATCCATATGGAATAGTTTCTCTTGCAAATTCACTGATATTCATTACATTATTCCTTAATCAAACTTGGATTCCCTAACCACATTGTTGGGATATCTAACCATTTTGACTTCACAAAGCGTATTCCCTTGAGGGCTTTCACCATAAGGGGACCACTTTGAGAACTTTATCCAAGAGCGTCTTACCATGATGGATTTCACCATAAGAAGACCTTTGGAGTTTATCCATTTGGTTATTCCTATCAAACATGACAAGACAATAATGACCAACCTTTACATCATCTCATCTATTCCTCAATCCATGACAATACATCACCATGACACCACTGGAAATATTTGACATCAATTACATCTATGAAAACATATGACATCAATCAATACATCAATGATAATATGACAAATACATCAAATCTTTGACATCAATGACAACATAATGTAAAAATATCCCCCTTTTGCATTGATGACAATACCAATCATTTATGGAAACATGTAGACATGGCATTTCTCTTCATCAATAGTCATCTCAATCACATCAATGTGACTATCTCCCCCCCTTTGACATCAATGGAAAAGGTTAGTTCTCTCCTTGGGGCTACTCCCCTTTCTTGGATTCCTTTTAGATTCTGTTGCGTAATCTCTCCCCTTATGAACAAGGGATATCACGCTAATGTAATATTGAAGACATATTTTTCATGATCCCCTGTGACCATCGTTCCCCTTGGAAACATGCCTCTGTGCTCTCTCTCCAAGAATTTATGTCTCTATCCTGCATATGTTGAATCTCTCCTCCTAGAATCATGGGAAGAAGAATCACTCCCCATGTGGGTATGTCTCCCCCTATCTTCTCTACAAGATGAACAATATGTTACCATTACAATATGCTTTTGATGCAAATGTTACTGCTCAACCGGAACATAGATCAACTGCTCAAGAATGATTTGCGATTACTATGATGATCCTTGGACTTGTTCATGCATCAAACGTGTGCCATACCATACATAATGAAGAAAAACATATGTCAACAATGACTAGAGAATATTGAACAAAACATAAACCATGTACATCTTGTGCCATACTGTGTGCCAACCATGAACAACACCCATGTACATCAACCATCTACATCAATACCATACAATATACCATAACATATCATCAATGGAGTGTATCAACCATATTCCAAGAGCATGTGTCAATTGTGTACCAACCATATGCCTATACCAACATGCCAACCATGTGCCTCAAACAAGTGTCATATCACTCATGATATGCCTCTACCATGAACCAAGTTCCACAACCATGTATCTCAACCATCAATATATCAACCAAGCATCATAACAAGTGTCTCAACTATATCATCCCACACATCATTTACCAAATTAAGTGCATCATCCATGCACGAAACCTCAACAAGATGAACTACAATCAATATGTGTTCCCATACATGTATGCCTTATCAACCATAAACCATGTGCCAATCAGACTGCTACAAGTGCCTCTAACAATGTACCAAATATGTACCAATCACACATCAACTATAGATCAAGCTATGACTCATCAATGATGTACAACATAACCACCTCATCAACTCATCAACTACATGTCCCAATATATATCTCCACCATATGCCAAATGCATGCACCAAGGCATCCAACAAATATGCCTCTAACAATACCTCATAAGATATATCAATGGAGCTCACATATGTACCAGCCATGTACCATGATAGATCTGCCTCAAAAACCATTCACTACAACAAGTACTAAGTAGCCAATAGTAACTCTAAACATGTACTAAGAGTGTCCCTCAATAGATCAATTATATTTCTCTAGCTAACATCACATCAACATGAATTGTCCCATAAACAACATGCCATATCATCACTGACGTAATGAGCATTGTTCCTCAATAGTAAATGTCTGAATCCACACTCTAGGGTTAGTGCCATGCATCCAAGATAGACTGTCAAAAATCAATCATATGTCATCACCATACATACTCATCAAACACACATAAGAATATGAAACTAGAAACAAACCATCTCAGACCCTACAGAAACAAATTTATATAATCAAATCATGTTGCAACTCATTTGTACACTCCTCTTCTTGAGGATTTTTCCACAGGTACCCAACATATTCCATAGACAACTCATGTATGTACACGACCTTTCTATAGGTCACCTAGCATATGTATGCAACTTCTCCCACAGGAGCCCGCGTATGCTCCAAAAAATGTCAATCTTGAGCTTGCCTCATGGATGCCATTATGTTCTGGTTGTTCAATATTCTTCATCCACTTCTAAGAGTGCCTTGTTATGTGAGTATTGGTTCTTTCAGCTTCCATCCTTTCAGCCTTGCCTTCCTTCCTAGCTTCATGTGTTCTTCTTGTCATGATATATGAAGCTCTCTTCATGGATTGGCTTCTTGTGTTCCAGCAATCCTGGTATTTGTGGCCAAACTCATTGCAGTTGTAGCATCTCATGGTGTGACAATGAGCAACAATGTGTCCCACTTGATTGCATCGCCAACACCTTAGAGTGTTATGAAACCTTCCATTATATTTCCTTGAATAATTTTTGCAATCCAAATCTTTGTGACCATATTCATTACATGAGTAGAAGTGACCATGAAAAACAGTTTCATACCTTTGCATTGGTGTCACCCATGAAGGTGTCTCTCTTCTGAATTTGCTTTGAGGTGTAAAGATGGTTTCTTGATGTCTTCCTTCCTTTGTTCTTTTGAAAGTTTCCTTTCTTTGTTTATATGGTTGACTTGCAACATTACTTCCACCTTTTTAGAATCAAGGACTTACCTCATGCTTCTTAGAAGTGCTAGCTTCAAGATGTATAGCTTCCTTGTTGTATCCAAGACCTGATTTATCATTTGGAGATCTTTGAATATCTAGGATCTCATCCAATATTATTGAACTGTTTATGAACTTGATGTGAGTGTTTGACTTCTCTAATTTATTTCTAATATCATGATGCAAACACGCCACCTAGTCCACGTCTTCTCCCACTGGACCTTCTCCTTCAATGCCCAAAGAGCTGAAATGCTCTTCAAATCCCTTCTCTGGACCTTTCAATACCCACAGGACTCTTTTGAGGATTTCCCTTTGCTCTATCGAGAAATTAGACTTTGCGTGATCGCGAATCCTACAGACACGGATTCGACCTCTGAATCCCTGAAACCCAACGTGGTTCGAAACTAAATCCCTTTCTATTCCTATCGGGAATCCTCCCGTTGAGAAATCGACACTCGCACTGTCGTGATTCACTGCTCTCACGAATCCCCGACTCTCGATCTCCGATGGTACCCGCGCGCACCTTAGCTCCCTCTGGCTAACTCCATTCGCAGGTGACCTGCTGGTCCACAAGACCACCGTATTCTCCCCTATCGGAAGTTCGAACTTCGCGAAACTGAAATGAATGGGACTTACTTCCTCAGGATCCCCGATCCTCCGATCCCTGATGCCACCTATCCCTTTCACTAGCGCTTGTGGCCCACACTTCTGGGTTGATCGAGAAATCGCGGTTCAGAATTTCATGATTTTAAATGCACTCGTCCACGGACTCTTCCAAGTCCCGAACTCCGATACGCGATGACACCTGTCTTCCACCTAACTGCTTGACTGTGGGACCGTCCTGTTTCAGGATTTCGCGACTTCTCCGGTCGTAAGTTTCTCATCACCGAGAATCCCGAATTGTCGATCCCTGATGCACATGTGAACTCTTTCCTCCACATCACCACTTCCTTCTCCACTCTATCGGGTATCGAGGAATCATGATTTCTAATGCAACGGTTCCGTTCTATGTGGGAACCCTGAAATGTCAAACACCGACTCCTCTAGATCCTCGGACACGTGTCCCGCAAATCAACGGCTCTGATCCTCTCGGGAAATCACGGATCACAACTCCTTCTTGCGAGAGTTCTATGCCTCTGGAAACTCTGATTTTCCGATGAACCAAATCCATATGACTCCCTATCTCCTTCTCTACTCGTTAAGGCTTAAATCTTGCGCAACTTCCCGAGATCTAACGGCTGACGGGACTTTTTCGAGCTTCTCCACAAGATTTCGACCGTCACCTCACCTTTCTTGGAGATTTCCTAACACAAACCCTCCGATGCGATCCTTCAACGGATTTGAAAACTCTGCCTCTCCTGAGCTTCTTCCATCTTTTCGATCTCTTAGAAAAGAGACCCTTTTGCACACACTCCTTGAGGAAATCCTGCAAACACTTCAAGTGCTCGAACCTTCTTTTGACTCTGCGCACGTCTGTAGCAGTAGTCCCTGATTTCCTTGCTCAGACACTCGACTGAGATTTCTTCTTCAGCTTGCGCACTCCTTACACAGCTTCAGCAACCCACTTCCACTTCTGGGTGAATGAGAACAAAAGTTAAACTACTAAGCCTTCATCAACGCACTCCTTGCAGATGAATTCAACTACACACCTTGCAAGAATATCCTGGCTCAGATAGAGAAACAATTGAAACTCATTCTCTTTAGGGCTTCAGGTTAAACCATGGAATCACATGCACAACATATACAAAGAAAATGCATAACAAGAAACAAACATTCATGAGCACATAACAATCTACACAGAGAAACAACACCAACCATGAGTTTGAATCAAAACTTTCTTCTATTAATTCAACATCTGTACATGGGTGTTCTTCATACAGTTCTCTGCATGCTCTTTTCTTCTCCTGAATGCTTCTTCTCTCTGAATGATGGCTAATGTTACAATGATACAATGCGGGTGTTTATATCCGTTTTCCCTCCTTCCATCTAAAAATGTCTAATCTAGAAATAAAATCCTATCTACCTGCATTAACTAGATTTAATGCATCCTATCTACTTCAGACAAGAGCGTATGGCTCGAGGTATGATACAATATAGAAAAGTCGATTTTCATAAATGTATCATTTATAGATTGGCGCATCATCTTGGATGAAAATTCAAAAAGTTTTGGCTGGACTTGTCCAGTTGTTCATTGTCTTTCATGCCGGATCGCTTGTCATGGGTGATGCTCCTGCATCATACTCCTCGGCTTGAAAACTTTCATGGGATCCTGTCCATGAGCTCCTGCACAGTCTGTCCATGCTTTTGAGTCACTACTTCTGTCTCCCAGCTGGCATCTTCCACTGGATGGTTTTTCCATTTGACCAGATACTTGAAGTATTGCTTCTGCCTGGTCTTTTTGCTCACTCTCTTGTCAAGTATACTCTCCATCTGTGTCTTTTCTGCAATCGGCATCTGCTTTTGCCTCTGGATTTATGGCTATTCATCACTTCCATATCCTTCTTCCTCAGCCTTATATGGATATAAGTCTGAGACATTGAATGTCGGAGATATTCCGATCTCATCCGGCAACTCAATTTCATAAGCGTTTTCTCCCAATTTCTTTAGGACTCTGCATGGCCCAATTTTCTTCATTTTTAACTTGTTGTATGTTCCCCTTGGGAACCTTTCCTTCCTTAGATGTGCCAGAACTAGATCACCAACTTCGAACTGAAGTTGTCTCCAATGCTGATCCGCTCTGCGCTTATATTCTTGGTTTTATTCCCGCAATCGCTCCTTCACCCTGCTGTGAAGTTCTTCCATCGCTTCTGCGAATTCTTCAGCATTTGCACTCTTAGTTATTATCTTCTCTGAATCCCTTAGTTCAGATACTCCTCTTGGATGCCTGTCATATACAATCTCAAATGGACTTTTTCCTGTGCTTCTATTCACTGAGTCGTTGTATGAAAACTCTGCCTATGGCAACACGTTGTCCCAACTGCTGTGGTGCTCCGTCACCAAGATTCTGAGTAAATCTCCCAGACTTCTATTTACCACCTTCGTTTTCCCATCCGTCTGAGGATGATAGGCAGAACTAAAAATCAATTTAGTCCCCATCTTCTTCCAGAGTGTCCTCCAGAAATGTCCAATGAATTTTGTATCCCTATCTGATACTATACTTCTGGGTAAACCATGAAGTCTAACGATCTCCTTGAAAAACAAATTTGCGATATAAGTCGCATCACTGGTCTTCTGGCATGGGATAAAATGTGCCATTTTGGAAAACCTGTCAACCACCACAAAGATCGAATCATGTCCTCTTTGCATCTTAGGCAATCCCAATACAAAATCCATGATGATTTCATCCCACGGCCTCTCGGGTATGGGTAATGATTGATAGAATCCCGCATTATGCTTCCTACCCTTCGAATGTTGACAAATTCTACATCTTTCAACAAACTTCTTGACTTCTGACCGCATCCTTGGCCAAAAGTATGCTTCGCTCAGCTTTGCAAATGTCTTGTCGTGGCCAAAATGCCTTGCTAATCCACCACTGTGCTTCTCTTTTAGCAGGTTCTCCCTCATGGAGCAATTTGGAATGCATAACTGATTTCCTCTTAACAACAATCCCTCCTGTATCATATAATCTATCCATGGGATTCTGTCTCTGAGAACTGGGTTCTCAACTGCTTCATATGCCTCTGCAAAATCTGCATCACCTGCATACATGTCCCTAAGATTTTCAAAATCCAATGTTTTGACTCGGAACTCCTGCAGCAACAAGCACTTCCTGCTCAAATCATCCACCACTTTGTTAGTAGTACCTGAAATGTGCTTAATTACAAATGTAAAAGTCTGCATATACTCTACTAGGAATGATTTTAGGTGCTAAATTTCGCTCATGGGATAATTTTCCATGGTTTTTCCAAAAACGAGATTCACTATTTTAAAAATAATTCACCCAAATTCTATAGGATAAAATTATTTTACCTTAAAAATCGCCAAAAGTTTATAAAAACTATATAAAATTTGTAGAAATTTGAATATTTTTACAAAAATATCGCCAATCATTTATAGTTGGCATATGAAGGATTGGTAATATTTTCCAGGGTTTCTACATTTTAAAATAAATTTCCATCCTTAAAATCATCCCTACACTCTACCCATTTAGCATGTTTCTGATTCAACTTCTCCTATTGAGTCACAAACTGTAATGCATGATTATCACTATACAGAACAAATTCCTTTGGGATCAAGTAATGCCTCCACTTCTTCAACGCCTGTATGATAGCATAAAATTCTTTGTCATACGTGGAGTACTTCACCTTTGCCTCATCCAACTTCTCTCTGAAATATGCAATTGGTCTGTCCTCCTGGCTCAAGACCGCTCCTATGGCAAAGCCACTTGCATCACATTTTACTTGGAACACTTTCGTAAAATACGGCAACACCAAAACCGGTTGTTCTGTGATCTTTCACTTCAACAGATTGAAGCTCTTCTCTGCCTCTTCATTCCAATGAAAAGATTTATGTCTTTTCTTGACAGTGTCCATCATTGCTGCGCTAATTCCACTGAAATTCCTGATGAATTTTCGGTAGAAACTAGCCAGTCCATGAAAAATTCTCACCTCGAAAACATATTTCGGTGATGGCCAATTTTTAATTACCTCCACTTTACTTGGATCCATCTTCAATTCATTTTCCGATATGACAAACCCCAAGTAAATGAGCTCTTTCTTCATAAATGAAGATTTCCTCATGTTGATCAACAACTTCTCTTGCTGTAGCTTCCTCATTACTGCAGCTAAATGCTTCAGATGCTCTTCTTTTGTTTTTCTGAAAATCAATATGTTATCTAAATAAACAATGACAAACTTACCAATGAATTCCTTCAGCACTTCATTCATCAGCCTCATGAATGTACTCGGTGCATTCGTCAAGCCAAACGACATGACTAGGCATTCATACAACCCTTCGTTGGTTTTGAAGGCTGTCTTCCACTCATCGCCTTCCCTCATGCGAATCTGATGGTATCTGCTTTTCAAATCAACCTTTGAAAAATTTTTGGCTCCACTTAAGTAGTCCATCAAGTCATCCATCCATGGCAATGGAAACCTGTACCTGATGGTTATCTTGTTAATGGCTCTGGAATTAGTACACATTCTCCAACCTCCATCTTTCTTTGGACTCGGTACCATTGGAACGGCACACGGACTTAAACTTTCCCTGATCAGTCCTTTATCCAATAGTTCTTGTACCTGTCTTTTAACTTCTTCATTCTCCTGCGGCGTCAACCTGTACGCAGCTTTGTTTGGAAAACTGGCTCCTGGTATGAGGTCTATATGATGACTCACACTCCTCATCGGTGGCAACGAATGAGGTAATTCATCTACCACAATGTCAACGAACTCTTCCAGCAGTTCCTGAATTTCTTCCGGCAAGTCATCCACTCTTGTGCTGGTCAAAACAACTTTTGGTTTCATGACCACAAAGAATTGTGGATCTTCCTTCTTATTTACTTCTGCCAGAAGTTCCTTCCCACTCATGAGAAGTATAGTATTTCTCGGTTCTGGTTTTACTTCTTTTTCTTTAATTGGAAGTAGCATAGGTGTTCTTCCATTCTTCTCCAAAGTATACGTATTCATCTTCCCATCATGAATTACGTTCCTGTCATATTGCCATGGTCTGCCTAGCAATAAATGACATACATCCATAGGAATAACATCACAGAGTATTTTATCATTGTATCCTCCTATCTTGATGTCAACTAAGCACTGTTTAGTGAAACTTACCTGATGTCCCTTCTGTAGCCATGAAACCTTGTATGGACTCAGGTGATCAGTCGTCTCTAATTCTAATTTCTCCACCATCTCGGTTGAAACGAGATTGTTTGTGCTTCCACTATCCACAATAACCTTGCACTTCCTGTCCTTGGTTTTGCATGTGGTTCTGAAAAGTCTGTTTCTTTGAGTTGTGTCCTCCACCTCCTTCTCGGGTGTTAATAGAAATTTATGCATCATCAGCGACCTTCCATCTTCTGCGTCTTCTTCTTCAGCATCTCGCCTCTGTGCCTCGACGATGTGATCTTCTCCTCCATCCTTCTTCCTATCTGGATAGTCAACTTCCTTGTGTCCATTCTTTCCACACGTGAAGCATGTGGTGACTCCACCTCTGCCTCTTCCTCTACCTATGGTACGAGGAAATGTGTTATTATTAGCGTATCCTCCGCTCTGTTCTGTCTGTTTCCTTCGCTGTTCAGCGTGTTGTCCTTGCTGTGAACTTCCACCTCTTTCCATTCTAGTCTGAGGCTTCTTCCAATCATCCTTGGATTTCTGGAACCTATCTTGGGCAACTGACTTACCTTTTGGCTGGTTCCTACCTCGACCTCGCTGTGCTGGCTTACGGCTTAGCTTTTCCTCAGCTTTCAACGCCATCTGATACGCGTCCTCCACCGTTCTGATGGTTTTCATACTCATCTCATCCTGGATATCGTATCTTAAGCCATTCATATACCTGGAAACTTTTTCATCATCGCTCTCCAGATGACCTGCTCTGATATTTAGCTTGTAGAATTCCTCAGTATACTCCTTCACCGTCATCAACTTCTGTCTCAGGTTCTGCATTCTCCTGAACAATGTGATCTGATAATCCCTTGGGATGAACTTTTCCTTCATCTTTGCAATCATTCGATCCCAGCTTTTGATCTTTTTCTTTCCTTTGGAACGTCTATCTGCTTGAAGCTCATCCCACCATAATGCTGCATGTCCCTTCAATTTTGTGACAGCATGCCTAACCTTTTTATCCTCTTTGATATCCTCATAATCAAAGTAAGTGTCAAGAGCTCTAATCCAGTCTAGAAGCTCTTCTGCATCCAAACTCCCTTCATAAGATGGAATGTCCATCTTTGTTTTTGAACTCATCCGGGAGATAGCTTTAATTAATCGCTCGTTGGCTGCATCTTCGGCTGCAACTTCTCCTTGTTGTTGAACTTCAACTTTGCCTTCGGAGTCACTCAGATCTCCAACATTGGCGGTGCGTCTCTACGCTGCTTCCATATCTTCTAATCTCGCTTGGAGATCACGTATCCGCCTTTCCATATCTGGGTTCTGTGATTGTCTCCCTCTGCCTCTCTGGTTTCCCCTATCCTCTGGATCGGGTGATTGTCTTTCTCTCCTCGGCGGCATGGTGAAATTTTCTCTTCTTGTCTGCCCCAGAAAGAAAAGAGATTCTCTCGCTCTAATACCACTCTATGTGCATATCAGAGTGCTGCTTTCTTCCTCTTCCTCCCTCTGTCTGAAGTATACAAACAGAGACAAGCTCTGATACCACTCTAACGCAAATGCACCACCTAGGCCACATCTACTCCCACAGGACCTTCTCCTTCAATGCCCGAAGAGCTGAAATGCTCTTCAAATCCCTTCTCGGGACCTTTTAATACCCACAGAACTCTTCCGAGGATTTCCCTTTGCTCTATCAGGAAATCAGACTTCGCGTGATCGCGAATCCTACAGACACGGATTCATCCTCTGAATCCCCGAAACCCGACATGGTTCGATACCAAAGCCCTTTATGTTCCTATCGGGAATCCTCCTGTCGGGAAATCGGCACTCACACTGTCGTGATTCACTGCTCTCACGAATCCTCGACTCCCGATCTCCGATGGTACCCACGCGCACCTTAGCTCCCTCCGGCTAACTCCGTTCGCAGGTGACCTGCTGGTCCACAAGACCACCGTCTTCTCCCCTATAGGAAGTTCGGACTTCGCGAAAATGAAATGAATGGGACTTACGTCCTCAGGATCCCCGATCCTCCGATCCCCGATGCCACCTGTCCCTTTCACTAGTGCTTGTGTCCCACACTTCTGGGTTGATCGGGAAATCGCGGTTCAGAATTTTATGATTTTAAATGCACTCATCCACGGACTCTTCCAAGTCCCGAACTCCGATATGTGATGACACATGTCTTCCACCTAACTGCTTGACTGTGGGACTGTCACATTTCGGGATTTCGCGACTTCTCCGGTCGTAAGTTTCTCATCACCGAGAATCCTGAATTGTCGATCCCTGATGCACGTGTGAACTCTTTCCTCCACGTCACCACTTCCTTCTCCACTCTATCGGGTATCGTGGAATCGCGATTTCTAATGCAATGGTTTCGTTGTATGCGGGAACCCCGAAATGCCGAATGTCGACTCCTCTAGATCCTCGGACATGTGTCCCGCAAATCAACAGCTCTGATCCTCTCGGGAAATCGCAGATCGTGACTCCTTCCTGCGAGAGTTCTATGCCTCTAAAAACTTCGATTTTTCGATGAACCGAATACAGATGACTCCCTGGCTCCTTCTCTACTCGTTAAGGCTTAAATCTTGCACAACTTCCTGAGATCTAATGACTGACGGGACTTTTCCAAGCTTCTCCACAAGATTTCGACCGTCACCTCACCTTTCTTGGAGATTTCCTAACACAAACCCTCCGATGCGATCCTTCAACGGATTTGAAAACTCTTCCTCTCCTGAGCTTCTTCTAGCTTTTTAAACTCTCAGAAAAGAGACCCTTTTGCGTGCACTCCTTGCGGCAATCCTGCAAACACTTCAAGTGCTCGAACCTTCTTTTGACTCTGTGCACGTCTGCAGCAACAGTCCCCGATTTCCTTGCTCAGACTCTCGATTGAGATTTCTTCTTCAGCCTGTGCACTCCTTGCACGGCTTCAGCAACCCACTTCCACTTCTGGGTGAATGAGAACAAAAGTTAAACTACTGAGCCTTCATTAACGCACTCCTTGTGGATGAATTCAACTGCACACCTTGCAGGAATCTCCTGGCTCAGATAGAGAAACAATTGAAACTCATTCTCTTTCAGGCTTCAGGTTAAACCATGAAATCACATGCACAACATATACAAAGCAAATGCATAACAAGAAACAAACATTCATGAGCACATAACAATCTACACAGAGAAACAACACCAACCATGAGTTTGAATCAGAACTTTCTTCTATTAATTCAACATCTGTACATGGGTGTTCTTCATACAATTCTTTGCATGATCTTTTCTTCTCCTGAATGCTTCTTCTCTTCGAATGCTGGCTAATGTTACAATGATACAATGAGGGTGTCTATATCCGTTTTCCCTCCTTCCATCTAAAACTGTCTAATCTAGAAATAAAATCCTATCTACCTGCATTAACTAGATTAAATCCCTCCTATCTACTTCAGACAAGAGCATATGGCTCGAGGTCTGATACAATATAGAAAATACGCTTTTCATAAATGCATCATTTATACATTGGCGCATCATCTTGGATGAAAATTCAAAAAGTTTTGGCTGGACTTGTCCAGCTGTTAATTATCTTTCATGCTCGCTCGCTTGTCGTGGGCGATGCTCCTGCATCATATCAATATCTCAAGCTTCCAACTTATGGCATGACTCTTCTTTTTCATTTACTTGATTCTTCAATAGTTCCTCTATTGTTTTGGCTTCTTCAATTTTGGTCTTAAGATGACATTAACTTAAATACTTTTTCTAAGATCATCGTCCAGCTTATTCTTTTCTTCTATTTGATTATTTAGTCTTTTGATCTCTTCTTCTTTTTGTTCTAATTAATTTTTTTTACATTCTTCTTGTTCTTTGAGAATTTTCTTTAGTTCCATGGTATATCTTGGGTACTTTTCTAGGACTTCCTTGGTGTATTTTTCAAGATACTCAAAAGAAATTGAGTAATGTCCTATTTGACTGCTAACATCATCTAAATTAGATACAAATTTATCTTTAATCTTCAACAAATATTCCTCTTCATCTATAGGATAACTGTTATCTGATTCTACACAAACTAATTCTATATTTTCTTCTTCACTTGTACAGAAACATTCAACATCATCACACTTAGAATTATTGCAATCAGATGATTTTGGAGAGTCTTTACCTTCATTTTTGTTGATGGAATTGTCTTCAGTGTCTTACTTTTTTCCTTGATATGTCTTCTCTAGCTTTAGCCATAGATCCTTGGCGGAAGTACAATGTCCCATGATTTCTATGAGAGAACTTGAGATTCCATTGAAAATGGTATTGAGAGCCAATGCATGATTCTTCTTTTCTTCCTTTTGAGTTGTAAACTTTGACTTATTCTTCAAGGGAACTGATCCACCAATAACTGAATTCCAAACACCTGCTCCTTTTTCTTTCAAATACCCTTTCATTTCTATTCTCCATGCTGAATAATTTTTCTCATCAAAGACTGGAACTTCATCATCCATTTGTGTGTCCATGCATCTCCTCCAATATTGTTAAGGATTATAGTGAAGGCCTGCTCTGATACCAATTGTTGGACACACCAGCCACACTAAGAGGGGGAGGTGAATTAGTGTGTGGTATTTTACAAGCTTTTCTCACTTCAAGTTAGAAACCATTTCAAAACATAACATTACACATCATCATTGTAAGATTGTGTGTAACCATTCACTAATGACATCCATTAATAATAAAGAGAAATCAATCCATAAGCACAATGAACACAAGAGACACCATATGTATGTGTAATATTTTGTATTATGTTTTACATGTTACTACAATCATGGGGGTTTTATTAGCACCAACTGAAGTAAGGAGCATCAACTCCAAGGAGAGCACTAAATCTCAAGAGAGCACCAACTCTGAAGAAAGACTCGACTTGCCGCAAGAGTCATCTTTTCAATAGAATGCAATCTATCCAACTAGAATATATATAGTAGTACAACCAACACAAATACAAGTCAAATAGTTATAGAATCTACTCTAGCTCATAATCAGATATCTACAACAAATGCTCACCACAAGAATCTTCCCATACAACCAAACACTTCATCAACCTCCCTTCATTCATGATGCCATGCAATCAACAAGTTACCTCAACTTGTAAGATTCACCACAAGCTTAATTTTCTATTTCTGATTCTGAAATTTCTATCTAAGGTACTCCTGCATGTATTGTCATACCTCTACAAATTTCACAGTCTGCAAATCCACAAAAAAGAAGTTATAACAAAAATTCCAAGTTGACTTGTTTTAAACATATTTTTAGGATTATTCAAGCGTCCTAACTTCCATAGAGAATATCTCTGAAAATATTGTGATTCAATGGCTTAAATTTTAACCACCGTACTCGTATTTATTTTTTCCATCTCCTCCAAATTTCATGGTTCGAAACTTCCCATAACATAAGTTATAGAAAATATGGAAAACCCTCTTAAATGTTTTCCTATTCTAGAGAGATCGTTTGTACAGAATGCCCCACATCGAATATTTTTTGAATGGATCTGAAAAAAGTACACAACATAATACATACTGTAGGATAACCAATACATTTGGTCATACTGAATTTGAATCTGGTATGAATAATTTATGACAATTTTATCCGAAACACGTGTTTTATACTAGTTTCAGGACTAGCCACAAACCTTATTTTCCACAGAGTGTAACTCCAAAAATACAATGACCCACAAGATGAAATTTGTATCACAGTTACTTGGCTAAGTTTTCACAATGGCCTCCCGATGTCTCCATCTGAATCACAATGACTTCCCGATGGTTCTCCAACTTCACATGGCCATAACTCTCTAACCGTGAGGAGTTATGTGACATTCCACATATCACTCGAAATGGCATGACATATAATATCAATATGGAATAGTTTCTCCTACAAATTCACTGATATTCATTACATTATTCCTTAATCAAAATTGGGTTCCCTAACCACACTGTTGGGCTACCTAACCATTTGGACTTCACAAAGCATCTTCCCGCGAGGGCTTTCATCATAAGGGGATTGTTGAGAATTAAAATTGTAACAATGAATTATGCTCGCAAAGTATTGCTAAATCCCTATTATTTAACTATGCCAATAATATAATACTATTAGGTGGGACCCCCTTGTAGACTAGAGGTGAAAGGATAGACATATTATACATGTTTTGCTATTGTTTTTTATGCTGCCTACACATTCCTACATTTTTTACGATGCAGTCTTGGTTTCATTTCATATAATAATAGGTGGATGATGCATTTTGTGGAATGTTTTTTGCAATACAAAACAATTTTATGGTTATGAGGAACATGTTATTTATAGTTTCCATGATTTAACCTTGTCACTAATCCTTGTGATTGATTACCTAGGCACATATATGCAAGAGATATTTTAATGGTAGCATAATCAAAACAAAGAAAAAAACCTATGAAAAAATCCTAAAGTGTAACAAAAGGAAATAAGTTATATGTTGACGATGATAAAGGACTATATGCAAGTTCGAATGGAAAAGTTAAAGGATATTAGTGTTAGTCCTAACTATTATGCTATTGTTGGTTAGTGGACTATTAAAATTTCATTAGATTTGAATGGGGCACATATAGCATTTTAATATGTATTGTGGCATGGAGTTATGGCAAGAGTTAATGTGTAAATGATATTGGGTGGCGCACTATGCAATGGATATCATCGCATATTTCACGATGGTTTGACATTGAATACATGATTTAATTGTTGGTGAATGTGGTTCTTATTGGGTTGTCTTGTACTTCGAATTGAATGGGCCAGGTGATGGAAGCGACTTTCATTTACTGCAAGTCACTCCATACTTCCCCTATCACCCGTCACCCTAACATTGTTCCATTGTTTCATTTTTCTCTCTATTGGTTGTGAAGCTCCACATTTTCAGGCTCTTGGAAGAAAGAAGGTTTGACCAACTCACCATTTAAGTGTTTTTCCACAGGTATGATTATTTTTCTCTCCATCCATGAGGTATTCTCTGTTGTATGAACAAATGATGGCTCAGTGATGCTTGGATTATGTGTGTTCTTGAGAATTTTGACAGTGTAGATGTGTGTTATGGCCCTCTGTGATGATTGTAAAATGTTATGATTGCAAGAAAAGAGATGAGTATTTTAAGATGTGCATTGGTTGTTTGCTCGGTCAATTAGTATCATAATGAGTCTCTGTGGAATAATAAGAGAACGGTGGTACAATATGGATCTGCGTTGATAATGGAGGGTTTTGTTCTATGTATTATTGTCAGTTATTCCGTTCCCTCATAGTCATGATTGTAACCCTTACCCATTTGCAGAGGAATTGCCAACAGATTTTGTGTTATTTCTTTAAACCCCGATTCATGGTCGTTGGCCCGTTCTTACTTTCTTTTCACCGAAGTATCCCAAGATCCAATCTTGGTTGGCCCTAACATTAATACATGCATGTATGGTTGTTGATTGATAAAAGTTTTATCTGAGCATTCTGTGAAAAGGACGAGTGTGTCCTCACTGGTGTTATTGTCAAGTTGTTTGGCTCTTAAGTATTGGATAGAGATGTTATAAATCTGTGTTTTTTTTATAACTACCACTGTTAAATTAACCCTCATCTCCCCTCTACAAGTCTTAAATGCACCATGTGCACTAGTTATTTTTCCCTACCTTTCTTTTCTCTCCACAATGGTTAACTATTGGTTTCATTGCCCAGACTTGGAGTAATAAGTAAGATTGTGTGGCTCAATGTTATGTCTTTTTCGAAAGGTAGTTTTTGCCTGTGGTTGATAAGTCTTAGAAGACCTTCAGCTCTCTATGTTGATGTTTAATTGATGAACGAGCTCTTTTTTCTTCTTTGCATTTGATTTTTGATAGAGCTTGATGTAGACTCCATTGTCTTTGCTCACCTCGGGCACCTTCTGGGGATGTCTAGTATTGGGTATCAGTGAAATGGTTATGGAGGTCTTTAAAACATATGCTCTCTCACCAAGTTTTTGTCTCGTCCTTGTATAGTAAAATTGGTGGAAAAATAATGAAATAGGCACTTGCATACATTCGAGGGTTGTCTTATTTTCATTATGATTTCACTCACTATGTTTTTACCAACATGGTATTGATTGCAAATGGAACACCTATGTGGTTTTGCTAAGCCCAAACAGAATTCTACCAAGTTTAAAAATGATGTTTGTGTGTAGTTTGGTTATGTTCACTTCATATATTATATTGGAATCATTTATCATATCACCAATGGTTTTAAAATAAATTTATACCCACAAAGATAAGGATCGAGGTTTAATTTTGGTTGTTTGTTGTTTCATTGCAAGACCTTGTCCATTGATATGATGAAGTCTTTGTAGAATCAAGCATATTTTGAAGTCTGTTCGCGTTTGAAAAGAGACCTGTGTATATTTTAATTGGGACTGATTGTTAATTGGTAAACAATGGATGTTGATTGTTATCGAGATGCATTATGGATTATTAGGGATAGATGTCGACCATATTGTTGTGCATTTTTTTTATTATTTTTAGAAGAAAAAAAAGAAAGAAGGGATCAACGCTTTGTTAAACAACGTTGTTGAATGGAAAGGTTTTTTTTGTTTATAATCTATGATTTCATAGACTGTTATGAATTGAGGAATTCTAGGAAATTTAATTATTGGAACAACAAGCAATTTGGTATACAATCGAAAAATAATGAATGTTGGTGCTATTTGGATTGATTTTAATACAGAGTTATGATTATTGATTATCTAATTTGTTTTATGAACATTATCCATTAAATTCCCTATCATTCTCTCACTTTTTCGCTCATCACAAATCCCCTCACAATCCCACATTCACTTTGCACACCCTGTTCTTCAAATTAAATTAAAATTAAATAGAAACTTTGTATTACAACAATTAAAAGATGACACAGAGATGGGTCACAGTTGATATGATTTTGTTATTATAACACAGTTGATTGTTTAATTATTTGTTGAGCAGTAATCATGTTCTTACTCCCTTTCATCTTATCACTTTTTCGCTCAGTAAAACCCCCTCATATATCCAAGAACCCTTATTCACCCCCTGCTTATTGACAAGTATTAAATGAATTTTATTGATTGGATTGCACGGGTTTGATGTGATTGTTGAGACAAACTTTGTTTCATATTAAAGAGATGTCATGTATGGCTTGTTTAAGAAGATAGTTTCTAATAAACACTACATACAGGATGAGCTTCTTCAACAGAGGAAGCCATGGTCGAAATAATAGGGGAAGAGGGAATTGGAATAGAGGGCCTAGAAGGCCAAGATTCTCGATACATTTTGATGCAGATCCACAAGAGTTAAACCAACTCTTCCAAGTTGTATTTTTCAATTGGATTGGACAAGGGGTAGACTAACCTAGGCCAGAAAGGCCTCCCTTCCAACCCCAACATGTCCCTCATATCCCTGTTCCCCCCTCATGTTTTATTACAAATTGAAGTCCCTAAGAATGGCGGATGGCAGGAGGATATTGTTCACCCAACAGTCTCCCAACATCCTGGTTGGCCCAATTTTTCTCTACCTACTCCTCCTCCACAAGTTAACTGAAATATCCAAATTATCCTTTCACACTCACCTATATATTTTTCCCACGCAAGAAAAAGACTCAAAACCGAAGCCCACAACATGCATGATAAAAGAAAAGTTGTTGTTGCCCCCTCCTCTCCCTCAAGTGATTCAACCAAATTTGTTTCATCCTACATGCACTTGAGAGATGACTGTTCTCATGTCATCAGTGGATCAAGCCTAAAGGATCCACATAACCTAAGGATAATTCAGGAAATTCAAAGGGAGACAACAACAACAAAGGGAAAATTGCCTCCCAAAGTGGAAAATATGGTTTTTGAGTATATTTTATTATTGATTGTTGAGAATAGTTGATTGCTGAAGTTTTTGGACAACATACTATTTTTGGATATTTTGGATATTATATGTTTGGATATGGTTTAAAATATCATTGATATTTAATTTTCAAATTATGAGAATTATGATGGGAGCCACAAGGAGGGATGTGTTTGATTGATTGACTTGTTATGCTTATTTTTGTTAAGAAACTAAGGGGAGTCACAAGGGGTCCCATCTACTAGTTATTATTTATTAAAGATCATTATTATTATTATATTAATTCTTCCCATAAACTAAAAGTTAGTTGAGTTCTAGTTAACTTAACTAAAAAGGTAGTTGAACTACTTCAACTAATTTGGAATGCTTAAAGACAAAATGAGAAGTTAGAACAAGAGGAGAATAGAAGGAGAAAGCATACTAAGGTTTTCTCTTGAGTTTTATTGAGACAGTTCAGTTTTGATTCATTACTCAATTCATTAAAATCCTAATTCTCATTTATGAAAAAAGGGTCCTATTGTAGATAGCAAGATTCAAGGATGAATTACATCATTCAGACACTTGTTTTCAGAGGTGTTGATCTATCTTTGATAGTCTGTGTAGACTTGTATTTTTATGAATTAAATTTCATGACTGATAAATGATATTGTGCAGAGTCGAGTGGGAAACAATCTGTGGCAAGTTGATCCAACTTTTAAAGTTCATATTTTTACTTTTCGTGAGAAGTCCTTTTGTATGGTTTTCGTCGAGGACATCTAAGTTTGATTTTGGTCCAAACTCCCTCAGAGATTTTTTTAAAGAGAACGATTCTTTTGATTTCTTGGAATGAAATAAACGATTTATATTCTGTCTCATCTATGTTAATATGTGACTTGGTATTTTTTATTTTGTCTCCACATTTACTTTTGCATATGTTATATTCAAAAAATTAAACAAAAAGTTGAATTTAACAACAATCTTCTATTTTTTTTAAAAATCAGCCTAAGCCCTTGTAACTAATACTTGTGGATTAGGAAACAAATTTTGAGGCTATAAATGTAGGGTGATATTCCCTTCTATCTTGCCTTAGCCAAGCAAGATTTGAAAATGCTTGAGTAAGATTATTTCATATCTTTTCCTCAACATTTATTTTTGGCGACCATACTGGGGATATCTTCCATATCTCTCTGGTTGTTTTTTTATGCTTGATTATCATTGAATATATTTATATTTCTAATATTGATTCTTTGACTATTTCATTTCTTAATGACTATACCTGTTGCAAGGTAGCCCAATATTGAGCCCGGTCTTCAAGATCATACCAACATTTCTTTAAACTTGTTTAATACCATCTTAGATACAACTAATACCTGGGTTGAGCTTAATCACTCATGGGAAGCAATTGAACAAGACATAAGTGCCCAATAACGTTGGGAAGCTAGGGAAAGACAACCTAGGAATCAACCATAGATTTCTTTTTCCTATATTTTTTATCTCCTTTTCACGTCCTTAGACCTTCGTAGTTCTAGGAGAAGATGAGTTTTATCACCGGAAATTAATCCTATTGTTGAAATAGGAAGAAGGAACGTTGTGTTTTCAACCCAACAAAGTGCTCTAAGGAGAACTTCGCTTAATTCATCTAGTTCATCTTTCTCTCCCTTACCTATGATTCACAAGATGGAATTTAGTGGTGCCTTTGGTGGCACTGGAGGTGCTTCTTCATCTCAGTCTTCAGCTTCGACAGTGATCGGTAGCCTATATAGTCACCAAGTCCCTATCCAATCTACCACAAACCTCGCCAAATTAATTAAGAAGTATGGGATTTTTCAGTTTGAAGAAGATGCTACAACTACCCCATGGCATGTTTCCTTCCATCTTAACCTAGCACCTGCTATGCGTCCACTTCCTAAATTCAAAGAGCATATCCCTAGGTTTTCAAGGAATAACATTGTGATTATGAATGAACACTTGGTGGAATTTTCTAATGCGTATCACAACATAGGAGCCAATGAAAACGATACTTGTATGCGATTATTTGTGAATTATCTTGAAGGGAAGGCTGTGGCCAATTTCTTTGATCTCCCTCCTAAGATTTTATCTACTTGGGAGGAGTTAGTCTCTTGGTTCAAATCTACCTATGGGAAATCCAAAATCCCAGCCAAGCAGTTATGGGAGTATAATAACATCTCTTATAACGATGGTGAGACTATCAAGTACAAAAACTTGCGTTTCACCAAATTATACAACCAAATATTTGAACACATTTGCCCTCAGAACCAAGCCACTTTCATGCATTATTATAATGCATTACCTTCCCCCTATCGTCATAGGCTTGAGTAAAAATCCATTGATAACCTTGGTTCTGCTCTGCACACTTGTCTAGAGTATGAAGAATAGCTTGAAAGAACAAGTCTTCCTGAGGGAGACTTAGTTAAAAAGACATACATGTCCTCCCTCTTACAACTTGTATAAGACATGAATAATCAAATGATACTGTTGGAATATTGGTTGTTGTCATTGATGTCAACCCTAGTCATTGGTTTTGGACTGCAACATTGATGAAGGTATTTGGACATGAAGGAAAATGCACATGCAGATACAACACCCATGGATGGATAGTATACATGATTTTGTTTCCAGTGGTATGTGGCACGTCACGTGGATCCTCATGGTTGAGGAGGAATGAATTTTTGAAGATGACAAAGTGAATTGAAGAAGGAAGTACATGTAGGCCCTGAAGATAATTAAAGAAAATAATTACACAATAAGAAAGTGTCATGTCGACCCTAATGTTAAAAGGAAGTGACATAAATGGTATAAATAAATATAATTATACATTCATTTGACACACAAGTTAAATTTCAAGGAAATCAGAAGTAAAGAAGGCTGGATTTCAACGGAGGATGAAGTCTTTTGGTGATGTGTTCTAAGGTATGTTATTTTCAGGTCATCTTACCATTTTCTCTATAACTTTGTTTCTAGAACGATTCATATGGTGAAATTGCTATGGTATTGAGAATACATATCAAGGTACATGTGGTAAATTTTTAAGATCTTGATTCTCTATAATTATGGAGATACACTATGTGGAAGATAGGGTTTTTGACCAGTCCTGAAGCTAGTCAATAAATAGGTGTTCTGGGTAAAATGTCATACATTATTCATAGAGAATCCAAATGAAGTGGGACCAATTTCATTGGAAATATTACAAACTTTAGTTTCTTGTGTGCAAGTTTCAAAATATGATGTTAAATATTGAGCGTGGGGCATTCTATACAAGTTCGCTCTCCTGAATAAACCAGAATTGAATAAAGTCTACCATTCTTTCTATAACTTATTTTTGCGGAGGATTCAAGGAGTGAAACTTGGAGGAGTTTCAGAGAATAAATTGAGTAATATTATATACAGGATCATAGTATTCCAAGAATTGAATAATTACAGAAGTTGAATAAGTATCATGAAGCATTATCAATCTCTATGTGATGGTTGGTTGATGGTGATGATTTAATGTAAAGTTTTATTATCTCTCATATATTATTGGGTGGAAGGAAGGGGCAAGGATGGAAAGGTCAACCCTCTCTTGATATTGGAGGATTGTATATTCCTCTTGGATGTTTTTCCCTCCCTTTATATTTGGAAGTTGTAGCTACCTTTGGAAGTCATTACTTCCCTTGGCCAATAACTATTGATTATTTCTCACATATTGGGCATGGTGTATTGTGGTGTATTGATGTAACTCTTATACTATTGTTCATTTCTCCTTGGATATAATTGAATGGTTTAAGTATAAGTTGATTTTTTTTTTAAATTGTACTTGATATTGAGTCAGTCCCCTCTCAGTATCAATAGATAGTGTATGAGCATAAAGGAAATGTTCCCTCTCTTACCCCTGGAGATTCATCTTCTTATACACCCCCTTTTAGAATTCCAAATGAAAATAATTTTCAGCCTAAAACTATCATGCCTCGTAGTTGGTGTGAATTTTTCAAAGAACACCATGAGGAAAGTACATGTGAGGTAAAGAGTGCCAGAGATAAAATATTTGGTAAGAGACCTGAAACTACAATCGTTGTCCTAGAATTTGCAGAGCCAAAAGATTTCATGATCATAAATATTAGGAATAAATCCTAAGCCTTCAAAAGAAAATATGATCCTCCCTGCACTTCTTCTAGACAAAGCTCATCTTCACCAATTTCTATTGTTCAGGTTCCTAAGGATCCTAACAATTAAGTAACTACCTCCCCTCTTCCCTCTTTCAAATACAACATTCTAAATGAGTTGGCCAACATCAAAGCAGATGCAACCCTCCTGTACATGGTTGTTGTCCCTGAACAATAGAAGCATCTAAAATATTTCATGGAAGGAAAATATTCCATTATATCCAACCTCTCTGAAGAGGTAGATGAAGAGGATTCATTTGTAAATAAAGTAGGTGTACATAACTTTAGGCACCCTTTAAAAAAAACCCTCATTTTATATTTCTATAAAGATTATGGATAATATGTCCCATTGTTGCCTCATTGATGGTGGTTCGGGCCCAAGTGTAATGTCGAATATTATTATGGAATATCTAGGCTTGTCTTGTACAAATGAAAACGCCAGAAGCATGCTCTCTTATAATAGTCTACAACAAACAACCATAGGGGAAATCAAGGACGTGACCTTGGTTTTGTGCATGCACCTTGAAATAAGGACAACCCTTAATATTCAGGTAATTGATATGCCAGTAAGTAATTACTCGATCATCTTAGGAAGAGATTGGAAATCTTTGAAAGGTGGATACCTCTCACTTGACGGGATACACTTATATGTTCCTTGGAATGGTAAAAACATCACAGTCCTAAGAGAGGGGATAATTTTACCTTACATAGAAAGTGTCCCATAGCCTAATGTGAATTATATCAAGGAGGACCTAGGAGTGTATTCCATCTTTATCGATGAGGACAACACTACCTTGGAACAAATCGACTTAGATGACAAGATGTGGCATATGCAATTTGATGGTTCATGCTCCAATGAAGGAAATGGAGCTGGTATTATATTGTACTCTCCTATGGGTAAAATTCATAACTTTTACTATAGGTTAGAGTTTTATTTCACAAACAATGTCACTGAATTTGAAGCATTACTATTAAGCATTGAAAATGCCTATAATCTGGGTTGTGGTCACCTTACAATTTTGGGGGATTTTGAACTTGTTGTAAACCTTGTACGTAAGATATACTCTCCTAGAAACAAGTTAATGAAATGCTAAACCCAAACTATTTGGGAACTTATCTTGAACTTACTATATTTCAACATCACTCATGTTAAAAGGGAATTGAACTCAATGGTTGATCGGTTAGCTATTTTTACAGCTTCTCCTACTCGGTAACTTCTACCACAAAGACCTAATTGTACCTTTCAATATTTGTATCGTCCACACATCCCTGACAATATAGAGTCATGGTAGGTATTCCCTAGTGATGAGAGAATTTGTGCTTTCATTCAAAATGAACCTTATAAGACTAAGGAAATTATATCAATGGAAGATAACAAAATTCCTAAAGGCTTGACTTTTTTGGAAATTTCATTTTCATCGAGTGATGTAGGAAACAAAGAGAAACATATAGAAGAGGAGTTGAAAATGAAAGTGGGTGAAACCATTTCCTTGAACATTGGAACACCCGAGTCTCCAAAGAATGTTAAAATAGGTGCCCAATGTTATGATAAAGAAAAAATTAAGTTTCCTAGGCTTCTTGTTGAATTTCAAGATGTTTTTTCTTGTTCTTATGAGGATCTTCGTGGTTTTTATCCTATTCTTATACAAAATTCCATTCCTATAAAGGAGGACATAAAACTAGTTAGGAAAAAACAAAGGCCCACTAACCCTGCACTGGAAGAAACTATTAGAAAGGAGTTGGAAAAACTCTTGAAGGATGGGATCATTTTCTCGGTTAAGTATTATGAGTGGGTTTCCAATATGGTTCTCGTTCGGAAAACAACTTTTAAAATCAGATTGTGCGTAGATTTTCGAGCATTGAATCAGGATAGTATAAACGATCACTTTCCTCTCCCTAATGTGGAAATGATTTTGCAACAAGTTGAGGGGCATCGATGATGTCCTTACTTGACAGTTTTTTTGGTTACAATGAAATCAAGGTAAAAAGGGTATATAAATATAAAACCACTTTTATTACTCATTGGGGAAATTTTTCTTATGAATGTATGCCTTTTGTATTATATAATGTAGGTGATCCAAGTGGATATTGGTGGCCTCCCACCTTTTCCAACTGGCTCAAAACAGTTTTCTGGCAATTTACTATTTTTAGCAGTTTTAACTTTCGGGGCCATTTTGAGGGCCTAAATGAAGGTTTTTTGGGATCGACCCAACTCAATGATTTCCTACGGCATGATTGAGGCCCCAAAATGAATCTCCTCGGTGATATATTTCCAACGGGATATCACACGCCTAAAATGGAGATCGTATGCAAAAGTTATGACCTTGGGAAGTTAATGTACTAACTTACCCAAACGGGGCCCACGTGACTTTTGGCGCTTCATCTCCTAGGGTTAGGTTTTTGGATGTCTAGGGTTTTTGGAATTCCTGTTTATTATAAAAATTCCTTTAGAGTCTCATTGTAATGATCTTCTTGCGAATGAGCATAGTCATCACATCTCCTCTCAGAGATAAGCCGCCACCATTCCAGCAAGCTTGTTTCCGCTACATTTTACAGTTTTAGCTTATTTCGTTATTGAATAGAAAATCGGTTTTACTATATCTCTGTTATTTTGTGTTAATCACCTGTTAATAATCTGTATCCATTTCGTTCTTCTCATAAAATTCATATCAGTGGTATCTGAGCGATCTTCTCCTTGTCATCTTAATGCATCTCCCCAACGAGGTCGCAGTACAAAGATTTGGGTTTCGAGCTTGTTTCTCTTGAGGAAAAAATCTCTCGCATACCCAAGTGACCTCTCATGATAGGAGAAAATAAAGATGACAGGATAGGAGATCCTTTCAAACTGTTGATTTAGGAAGCCCTCACGCAACAGAGGAACGAGATGATGGATAGTTTTGCACAAATCCTTCGGCGGCTACCAACAGGCGATGCATCTTCTTCGAGCGGAGGCATCGCCCCCTTCAATGTACACATAAACTTAGATATTCCTATATTTGAAGGTTAGATAGACAAAGATGTTGTAGACAAATAGTTGAATCTACTAGAAGGGTATTTTTCTATCCATAAATTTTCAGATAAAGAAAAGATTACTTTTGCGCTCCTCAAAGTCGTTCCCCATGTCAAAGATTGGTGGGAAACTTTCTGTGAGAAAAAGGAAATAGAGGAACCATCATTTTTTACAGTCATGGCCACCTAGGAATCCTTCAGGGATACTATTAAAGAACAATACTACCCTGTCAGAATTTATGATGACCTATATACCAAATGGAATACACTGCGGCAAGAAAGGGACCAAGCAGTATTTCACAAATTTCTTCCATACCTTGCGCACCAAGCTAGGTATCAAATATTCAGAGCGACATCTGGTGCTCAAGTACCATGGTGCTCTACATAGATACATACAGACCGAAATGGAATTTCTGGACATCTCATCCTTGGGTGTGGCCTACCGATATGTCGTCAAAATCAAGCAGAAGCTCAAACAGAAGACGCGACAATTTGGGCCTGGGAACCCTGCACAACAAAATCTAGTAAGGGGCGGAACCAACCCACATAAAAAAGGACATAGTAAATATGGACAGTATCAGAACAACAAGTCCAAGCCATAAGCAAAGAAGGACACCATAAAGACAAAGAAATATACCGAAAAGTGGTCCGACTTCCATAAGAGCCCTTGGCATAACACTGTTGACTGCCACTCAAAGCAGTTGTTGGTGGCTGAAGTGAAAGCCTCTGAATCATATGTGGATTTTGACTCTGATCCAGAACCAGAAAGGGGAAGATGGATCATTGATTTGGAACCCAGTGCCACCGTTGCTACCACCAAGCTCCATCCTGGTGAACCAGAGGAGCCAGAAGAAGGAGAGTGCCTCTTCCATTCACATATGTGGGTAAAAGGAACCCCACTGCACTTCATCATTGATAGCGGTAGCCAGAAGAACCTCATCTCAGTAGAGGTTGTTAAGTAGTTGGACCTGCTGACAACGCCGCACCCACAACCCTACACCATTGGATGGCTCCACCAAGGAAGCGATCTTCGCGTTAGCCAACAATGTCGATTTTCATACGGAATCAATCCCTTCAAAGACGAGGTATTGTGTGATGTTGATCCTCTCGAAGTTTGTGATGTTCTTTTGGGCCAACCATATTTATGGAAACATCATGATGTATATGAGTCTAGGCCTTGTAGTTTTATTATCACTTTGAACGGGAAATTGTACAGGATACCCAAGGCAGTCCCACCTAGGGTTATTTCCTTGATCTCTGATAAGAAATGTAGGAAGGTCATCTATCAGATGGGGAAGTTTATCTTCTTTGTGATTCTCTCTTAGAATAAGAGAAATATCACAGCCACATCTAGGGTCTCTACAAATGACCTCTCCACACAACAAAAGAGAGTAGACAAGATCGTGGAAGAATACTTATATATCTTCTCCTCACCTACTGGGGTACCTCTTCACTGCCAGGTCAAGCCCCCCATCGATATGACCCCCGGTGCATCGTTGTCCAATGGGCCAGTCTATCGTCGCTCTCTGTTAGAGAATGAGGAGATAAAGCGACAGATCCAAGAGCTACTCCAAAAGGGGCACATTCATCCCAGCTCATCACCTTACGGGAGCCCTATTGTGCTGGTACAAAAGAAATATGGAACCTAGCGAATCTGCATTGATCATTGGGCTCTGAATAAAATTACAGTCAGAAATCGGTACCCTATTCCCCGAATTGACGACCTCCTTGATCAACTCATGGGGGACAAATACTTCATTAAGATTGATCTGAAGTCTGGCTACCACCAGGTCCCAATAGAATAGACATATGTATGGAAGACTGCCTTCAAGCCAAAGGAAGGCCTTTTTGAATGGTTGGTCATGCCCTTTGGTTTGACAAATGCACCAACCACTTTCATGAGGTTGATGGATGATATCATGCGACCATTCACCAATAATTTTTTAGTGGTGTATCTTGATGACATTCTCATTTACAGCAAGACGTGCACCGAACACTTGCAACATATTCAGCAGGTTCTGCACACCCTATGACAACACAAGCCATACGCCAACTTGGAAAAATTCTCCTTCGGCATGGAAAGGGTACATTACCTGGGCTACATCATTGATAAGCATGGAATACATGCGGACCCATCCAAGATCCAAGTCATTTGTGACTGGCCAGCCCCAACCACACTCACCGAGCTCCGGAGCATCTTGGGCCTTGCCAATTTTTACCGCAGGTTCATGTTGGGATTCTCCCATATCACATGGTCCCTCAGACAAATAACCAGGGGTGGTCGTAAGGTGAAATTTGAGTGGGGGCGGTCCCAACAACAATCGTTCGATAATTTGAAGTAGTTCTTGTGCTCAGCCCTAGTACTTTCACTCCCAGACCTACATCATCCCTTTGAGATCAAGACAGATGCTTCCGACTATGCTATGGGTGTCGTTCTCACTCAACACGACCACCCTGTGGCTTATCATAGTGAGACACTATCAGATGTTGTCCATAAGTACCCTACTTATGACAAAGAAATGTACTCCATTATGAAAGCCTGCCACCAGTGGAGACACTACATTCTTGGAAATGAGACAATCATCCACACTAATCATAAGCCACTGTAGTTCATGTAGACACAAGGAAAATTGTAGAATGACCACCATTAAAAGTGGTCCACATACTTGCAGCAATTTCACCTCAACATCAAGTATAAAACAGGAAGCACCAATCACGTTGTTGATTGCCTCAGCAGACCTTCGATCGTGACACTCACCACAGTGCTAGAATCTTACGACCATCAGACCTATGGATGGCCCCAACTCTATGAGATAGACCCAGACTTCACCACCTCTTACCAAATGTTGGGGGAAAACGCAACTATCGATAATTTCCATAATCAGGATGGGTTGTTGTGTCATCTGCGCCATATCTATGTTCCATCAAGTGAGTGAGCGAAGCTGATTTGGGAAGCCCACTACATTCGTATGGAAAGACACTTCGACATTGAAAAGACAGTGGCGATGCTACATAAACATTTCTATTGGTCGAAACTTCAATGGGAGGTCAACAAGTATATCAAATCCTGCAATGACTGCGTGATTTCCAAACCGACCACTAAGAAACAAGGCCTATACACCCCTCTTCCTACTCCTGATAGGCCATGGGAATCCATATCAATGGACTACATGTCGGGCCTCCCATCCACCAAGCGGGGAAACGACTGTGTTTTTGTGGTTGTTGATCGCTTTTCTAAGATGGCAATTTTGGTTGCTTGCAAAAATAGCATCAAAACAGAGGCCACTGACAAGCTCTTCTTTGAACGAGTCTGGGTACATTTTGGAATCCCACAAATTATTGTCTCAGATCAGGACATTCAATTTCTCAGCACATTCTGGTCGAGCCTCTAGTCACTGCTGGACACCAAGCTCACCAAATTCACGACCTTCCACCCACAGACAGATGGCCAAACCGAGGTTGTAAATAGAATGATTGTGCATATCCTCCGCATGTATAATTCACAACACCCTCGCACATGGGATGAGAGTCTTCCCTATGTCCAACATAGCTACAACCAAGCCCTGCATAGCTCCACCGGGCACAGCCCCTTTCAAGTGGGGCTGGGATTCCAACCATTGGGTCCCATAGATGTTGCAATTCCCCTTGCGGTCACCTCGACCGACTCATCTCCTGCTCCAACTGAAGCTGACAAAGACACCTGGTTCATTGAGCAGATCTAGCACATCCACCAACAGGTTAAGATATCCTACAGAAGTCCAATGACAAGTACAAACATCACCATGATCAACATTAGGTGCCACATAAGTTTCAGGTGGGCGACAAAGTTTGGTTTCACTTGCAGAAAGAACATCGTACACCATCACCAAGGCCATGGGGGATAATGATTTTCAGCTCAACATTCCTCCTTTCCTTGGCTTGCACCTAGTGTTCAACATGGATCTCCTTCGCCCTTATTTCCCACCATTATTGGACACCTCAGAAGTAGAAGAACAATTGAAACCGACTGAGATCAACCCCGACTACATACAACAGGCACCCAATGATTAGATTTTGGACACACATATCAAGGGCACTTGACATTAAAGGATCAATATTTATCGATTCTTCAAAGCAGGGCAGCTTCTGCACCAAGGCAAGTGGCTCACCTGAGGCCAGATTCAACAGAAATTTCCTCATCTGATGGGGGACCTCAATGCAATGGAGACCATTTCTTCCTAAGGAGGGGGGATTGATCCAGGTGGATATTGGTGGCCTCCCACCTTTTCCAACTGGCTCAAAACAGTTTTCTGACAATTTTGGCAATTTACTATTTTTAGCAGTTTTAACTTCCGAGGCCATTTTGAGGGCCCAAATGAAGGTTTTTCAGGATCGACCCAACTCAATGATTTCGTATGGAAATAATGAGGCCCCAAAATGAATCTCCTCGACGATACTTTTCCAATGGTCTATCACATGCCTAAAACATAGATCGTATGCAAACGTTACGACCCTGGGAAGTTAATGTACTAACTGACCCAAACGGGGCCCACATGACTTTTGGCGCTTCATCTCCTAGGGTTAGGTTTTTGGATGTCTAGGATTTTTGGCATTCCTTTTTATTATAAAAATGTCTTCAGAGCATCATTGTAATGATCTTCTTGCGAATGAGCATAGACGTCACATCTCTTCTCAGAGATAAGCCACCACCATTCTAGCAATCTTGTTTCCGCTGCATTTTACAATTTTAGCTTATTTCGTTATTGAATAGAAAACCAATTTTACTGTATCTTTGATATTTTTGTGTTAAGAAATCTGTTAATAATCTGTAGTTATTTTTTTCTACTCATAAAATCTGTATCCGCAGGTGCCACTTTTCAAAGAGATATGAAAATAGATTTTGACGATTTGATCGAAAAGATTATTCAGATCTATCTTGATGACTTAACTGTGTATTCTAAAAATCGATCATATCATTTTGGTCATCTTAAAAGAGTTCTCATGCGATGCAGGAAATTTGGCATTTCTCTAAATCCTTCTAAGTATATTTTCGGCGTTACCAAGGGAAAACTCCTTGGACACATTGTCTCTGATTTAGCAATAAGCATTGATCCTGAAAGGATTGTTGCTATCATAAATTTTCCTACTCCCACTTCCAAGAAGGAGGTTCAAGATTTTATGGGTGTTATTAACTTTCTCCGTAGGTTTGTTCCTGATTTTTCTATGATAGTCAAGCCAATTCATAATTTTATTAATCAAGATCGTTCCTTTTCTTGGACAGATGATGTCATAAATTCTTTTGTAGGGATCAAGAAAGCAATTAGTTCTACACCGGTTTGGCAAAGCTGGATTTTGAGAAAGAATTTATGATATATATTAATGCCACAGAGGAAGTAGTTTCTTCTATACCCATGCAAGGTGATGACCAAGGTAATGGAAAACCAATGGGTTACATGAATCAAATTTTGTCTGATGATGAGTTTAAATATTCTTTTATTGAAAAGCATGCTTTCGCTCTTGTTAAAGCTATTGAAATTTTTTTCCACCTCATCTTAGGTAAGCACACGTTGGTAAAAGTTCCTTTACCCACTATCATGTTTTTTCTCTCACAGACTTATATTTCAGGGAAGCTTGCACATTGGCTTGCCAATATCCAGTATCATGATTTAACTATAGTGACTTCCAACACCATCAAGGGATGTGGCTTAGCCCTTCACTTAGTTCAGCATGCTAAAACTAGTGAATAAATTGATGAAAAAGATAGCTCTTTATTAGCACTGTTCTACATTGATAATCAAATCCTTCATGTGTCTGAACATCCTTGGTATAAAAATTTTGTTTACTATTTGCAAAATCAAATATGTCTAGATAACTTAGACACTCATCAAAGAAAAAGGTTATGTCTCGAATCTGCTAGATACGTCATTATAGGAGACTTCTCATTTAGAATATTTGTCGATGGTATGTTGCTTCATTGTGTAAAAAATGAGGAAGCACAAAAACTGTTGCAAGAAACTCATGGTACTTCAAAATTTTCTATTCATGTAGGAGGTCATTTTTTGCTAAAACCACCGCTTTTAATATTATCATAAAAGGATAATATTGGCCTTCAATCTTTCATGATTCTTATGTTTTTTCGAGATGTTGTGACAAGTGCCATAAATTTTTTGGGAAAGAACGCCTTTCAACCATGCCTTTACACCCTGTCCTCCCAGACTTTCCTTTTTCAAAATGGGGTTTGGACTTTATTGGTCCTATTAATCCTTCATCTTCAGTAGGACAAGTCTTTATCTTGATAGCCATAGACTATTTTACAAAATGGGTTGAAGTTGTCACGCTTAAACATTCATAGGATGAGCAAGTAATTTCTTTCCTTGAAAATAATATTTTTTCCAGATTTGGTCTTCATTTGGAAATTATTACAGAAAATGGTCTTGCTTTTATTTCCTCTAAGCTGGCCCAATTTTTAGCTAAGGTGGGGGTTAAAAATTTTACCTCATCAGCTTATTACCTCCAAGGAAATGGGCAGGTCGAGTCTACTAACAAGAATCTGGTAAGAATCATCAAAAGTCTCATCGAAGATAAGCCTCATCAATGCCACACTCTCCTCACTTACGCCCTTTGGGCAGATTGAACTACCACAAAGGTGAGCACTGGTTGCACTCATTTCCAACTTGTTTATGGTCAAGAATCCATTTTTCCTACCGATCTAGATCTTTCCTCCTTAAGGTTAATGCTACAGGTCGAAGAATTAAATTCTTTTGATGTTTCTCAAAGAATGAATACACGCTTGGCTTTAGAGGAGCAAAGGACATTTGCCTTGGATAATATAAAGAGAAGACAACAAAATGTTAAAACAAATTCAACAAGAGTGGCAAAGCTATCAAATTTAAAGTCAATGAGAAGATATTGTTGTGGGATTCAACTCATGCTGATAGAGGAAGGCATTCAAAGTTTCAAAAATTATGGTTGGGTCCTTTTAAGATCGCTTTTGTCCTGGGTGCAAATTATTATATTCTGAAGGACTTACGAGAGAGATTGTTTTCCTACAGTACTAACGGTTCCCACTTAAAACATTATGTGGAACAAACTTGAAGAGTTTAACGTTGTTTGGATTGTTTTTGTACATTACTAGTTTTCATTTTCTTCTTTTACATTAGTAGTTTTTCATTTTTTCTTTCACATTAGTAGTTTTCCATTTCTGCTATTTCATTTTCTGTCATTTCATTTCTGCTTATTTGAATTTTGTTGTATCATTTCTACTATGACATTTCTTGCCTCTTGTTCTTTTGACTTCATTCTTGTCAAAATAAAATGTTGGATCAGTTTTTCCACAACAACGCTTCTGCAAAGTATTGTTAGTCAATAACAATCAAGATTACACAGTTGTCATGATGTTCCCATTGAAGGAATCATTGAAATTTTTATCTTCTTTCACTGTTGTTTTATGAGATAATTTGTTTTACCCCACTTATGCTTTCCTTTTCTTCATCCATTTCGATACTCAAAAGAGAAAGTTCAAAAAAATATCTCCTTGAAATCAAGAACAATTTTTATTTGAATTATTATGCTTACAGGGATAAACCCCCTCATACTTAACACTTTCCATTAGTTATTCCCAAATTACCGATCATTTTTACATTAAATATGCTCACTTCCCCCTGTTGCATAATCATTATGATTTATATATTCTTGATATGATGTTACTTGGTCTGCGAAACCAAACATTCTGAGTTTTTAATCTGTTGGAAATAGATTTCCCTGTGGATTCCCTAGTTTGTTGACGATTAAAATCATAACGATGAATTCCACCCGCAAAGTATTGCTAAAGCCCTATTATTTAACTATGATAATAATATAATACTAGTAGGTGGGATCCCCTTGTAGGCTAGAGGTGCAAGGATAGACATATTATACATGTTTTGTTGTTGTTTTTTATGCTACCTACACAGTCCTACATTTTTTACGATGCAGTCTTGGTTTCATTTGATATGATAATAGGTGGATGATACATTTTGTGGAATTCTTTTTGAGATACAAAACAATTTTATGGTTATGAGGAGCATGTTATTTATAGTTTCTATGATTTAACCTTGTCACTAATCCTTGTGATCGATTACCTAGCCACATATATTCAAGAGATATTTTAATGGTAGCATAATCATAACAAAGACAAAAACCTATGTAAAAATCCTAAAGTGTAACAAAAGGAAAGAGGTTATATGTTGAGCTATGATACGGGACTATATGCAAGTTTGAATGGAAAATTTAAAGGATATTAGTGTTAGTCCTAACTATTATGCTATTTTTGGTTAGTGGACTATGCGAATTTCATTAGATTTGAATGAGGCGCATATAGCATTTTAATATGTATTGTGGCATGGATTTATGGAAAGGGTTAGCATGTAAATGATATTGGGTGGCACACTATGCAATGGATATTGTCGCATATTTCATGATGGTTTGGCATTGAATACATGGTTTAATTGTTGGTGAATGTGATGCTTATTGGGTTGTCTCGTACTTTTAATTGAATGGGCTAGGTGATGGAAGCGACACACATTTACTGTGCATCACTCCATACTTCCCCTATCACCCATCACCCTAGCATTGTTCCATTGTTGCATTTTTCTCTATGTTGGTTGTGAAGCTCTGCATTTTCAGGATATTAGAAGAAAGGAGGCTCGACCAACTCGCAATTGAATCGTTTTTCCACAGGTATGATTATTTTTCTCTCCATCCATGAGGTATTCTCTATTGTATGAACAAATGATGGCTCAGTGATGCTTGGATTCTGTGTGTTCTTGAGAATTTCGACTGTGTAGATGTGTGTTATGGCTATCTGTGATGACTGTAAAATGTTATGATTGCAAGCAAAGAGATGAGTATTTTAAGTGGCACATTGGTTGTTTGCTTGGTCAGTTAGTATCATAATGGTTCTCTATGTAATAATAAGAGAACGATGGTACAATATGGCTATGCGCTAGATGGAGGGTTTTTTGTGTGTGTATTATTATCGGTTATTTCGTTCCCTCACGGTCATGATTGTAATCCTTACCCAGTCACAAAGGAATTTCCAACATATGTTGTGTTATTTCTTCAAACCTCAAGTCATGTTCGTTGGCCCGTTCTTATTGTCTTTTCACTGAAGTATCCCAAGATCTAGTCTTGGTTGGCCCTAACGTTAATACATGTGTGTATGGTTTTGGATTGATACAAGTTGTATCTGAGCACTCTATCAAAAGGACGAGTGTGTTCTCACTGGTGTTACTATCAAGTTGTTTGGCTCTTAAGTATTGGATAGAGATGTTATATCTCTGTGATTTTTTTTTATAAATGCCATTGTTAACCCTCGTCTCCCCTCTACAAGTGTTAAACACACCATGTGCACTGGTTCTATTGCCCATAATTTGAGTAATAAGTAAGATTGTGTGTCTCACTATTGTGTCTTTTTCGAAAGGTATTTTTTTCTTGTCGTTGATAAGTCTCGGAAGACCTTCAGCTCTTTGTGTTGATGTTTAATTGATGAACGAGCTCTTGTTGCTTCCCTCCATTTGATTTTTGATAGAGCCTGATGTAGACTCCATTGTCGTTTCTCACCATAGGTACCTTCTGGGGATGTCTAGTATTGGGTATCAGTGAAATGGTTATGGATGTATTTAAAACACATGCTCTCTCACCGAGTTTCTGTCTCATCCTTGTATAGTAAAATTGTTGGAAAAAGAATGAAACAGGCACTTGCATACAATCAAGGGTTGTCTTTTTTTCATTATGGTTTTTCTAACTGTGTTTTTACTAGTGTGGTATTGATTGCAAATGGAAACACCTGTGTGGTTTTACTAAGCCCGACCATGGTTCTGCCAAGTTTAAAAATGATGTCCATGTGTAGTTTGGTTTTGTTCGCTTCATATATTATATTGGAATAATCACTCAGATCACCAATGGTTTTAAAATAAAGTTGTACCCATAGAAATAAGGCTCAAGGTTTATGTTTGGTTGATCGTTGTTTCACTGCAAGACCTTGTCGATTGATATGATGAAGACTATGTATAATTGGGCATATTTTGAAGTTTGTTTGCATTTGAAAAGATACCTAGGTATATTTTAATTGGGTCCAATTGTTAATTGGTAAACAGTGGATGTTGATTGTTATCGAGATTCATTATGGATTATCAGGGATATATGTCGACCATATTGTTGTGCATTTTTTTTTATTATTTTTAAAAGAAAAAAAAATAAAAAAGAGATCAACATTTTGTTAAGCAGGATTGTTGAATGGAAAGATTTTTTTTGTTTATAAGCTATGATTGCATAGACTATTATGAATTGAGGAATTATGGGAAATTTAATTATTGGAACAACAAGAAGTTTGGTATACAATAGAAAAACAATGAATGTTGGTGCTTTTTGGATTGATTTTAATACAGAGTTATGATTGCTGATTATTTAATTTGTTTTATGAACAATATCCATTAAATTCCCTGTCATTCTCTCACTTTTTCGCTCATTGTGAATCCCCTCACAATCCCAGATTCACTTTGCATGCCTTTTTCTTAAAATTAAATAGAAACTTACAACAATTAAAAGATGACACAGAGATGGGTCACAATTGATATGATCTTGTTATTGTAACACAGAGGATTGTTTAATGATTTGTTGAGCAGTAATAATGTTCTTACTCCCTTTCATAATCTCACTTTTCCTCTCAATACAACCCCCTCATATATCCCAAAACCCTTATTCACCCCCTGCTTATTGACAAGTATTAAATGAATTTTATGGATTGGATTGCATGGGTCTAATGTGATTGTTGAGCCAAACTTTGTTTCATATTAAATAAATGTCATGTATGGTTTGTTTAAGGAGCTAGTTGCTAATAAATGTTGCATACATGATGAGCTTCTTCAAAATAGGAATCCATGGTCAAAATAACAGGGGAAGAGGGAATTGGAATGGAGGGCCTAGAAGGACAATATTCTCGATACGTTTTTATGTAGATCCACAAGAGTTGAACCAGCTCTTCCAAGCTATATTTTTAAATTGGATTAGACAAGGGGTAATCCAACCTAGGACATAAAGGCCTCCCTTCCAACCCCAGCATGTCCCTGGTATCCCTATTCCCCCTCATGTTTCATTACAACCTAAAGTCCCTGAGAATGACAGATGGAAGGATATTGTTCACCCAACAGTCTCCGAACATCGTGGCTGGCCCAATTTGTCTCTTCCTGCTCCTCCTCCACTGGTAAATCCAAATTTCCAAATTCCCCCTGCACACTCATCTATACAATCTTCCCACACAAGAAAAAGACTCAAAAACGAATCCCACCACATGCATGATAAAGGAAAAGTTGTTACTTCCCCCTCCTCTCCCTCAAGTGATTCAGCCAAATCCGTTTCATCCTACATGCACTTGAGAGATGATTGTTCTCATGTCATCAGTGAGATCAAGCCTAAAGTCTCCACACAACCTAAGGATAATTCAAGAAACTCGAAGGGAGACATCAACAGCAAAGGGAAAATTGCCTCCAAAAGTGGAAAATATCGCTTTTGAGTATATTTTATGATTGATTGTTGAGAACAGTTGATTGCTGAAGTTTTTGGATAGCATACTATTTTTTCATATTTTGGATATTATATGTTTGGATATGGTTTAAAATATCATTGATATTTAATTTTCAAATTATGAGAATGATGATGGGAGCCACAAGGAGGGATGATTTTGATTGATTGACTAGTTATGTTTATTTTTGTTAAGAAACTAAAGGGAGTCACAAGAGGTCCCACCTACTAGTTATTATTTATTAAAGAACCTTATTATTATTATATTAATTCCTCCACTAAACTAAAAGTTAGCTGAGTTTTATTTAACTTAACTAAAAAAGGTAGTTGAACTACTTCCACTAATTTGGAATGCTTAAAGGCAAAATGAGAAGGAAGAACAAGAGGAGAATAGAAGGAGAAAGCATACTAAGGTTTTCTCTTGATTTTTATTGAGATAGTTCAGTTTTCATTCATTCTTCAATTCATTAAAAGCCTAATTCTCTTTTATGACAACAAGGTCCTGTTGTAGACAACAAGATTCAAGGTTGAATTACATCATTCAGACACTTGTTTTCAGAGGTGTTGATCTATCTTTGATAGTTTGTGTAGACTTGTATGTTTATGAATTAAATTTCATTATTGATAAAGGATATTGTGCAGAGTTGAGTGGAAACAATCTGTGGCAAGTTGATACAACTTTTAATGTTCATATTTTTACTTTGCCAGAAGTCTTTTTGTATGGTTTTCATTGGGTACATCTAAGTTTGACATTGGTCCAAACTCCCTCGAGGATTTTTGTAAAGAGAATGACTCTTTTGATTTTTTGGAATGAAATAAGCGATTGATATTCTATCTCATATTTGTTAATATGCGACTTGGTATTTTTTATTTTGTCTCCACATTTACTTTTGCATCTGTTATATTCAGAAAATTGTATAAAAAGTTGAATTTTACAACAATCTTCTATTTAAAAAAACCATCCTAAGCCCTTATAACTAATACTTGTGGATGAGGAAATAAATTTTGAGGCTATAAATGTAGGGTGATATTCCCGTCTATCTTTCCTTAGCCAATCAAGATCTGAAAATGCTTGAGTAAGATTATTTCATATCTTTTCCTCAACAACGACCACTTTGAGAAATTTATCCAAGAGCGTCTTCCCATGAGGGAATTCACCGTAAGGAGTCCACCTTGAAGTTTATCCATTTGGTTATTCCTATCAACCATGACAAGACAATAATGACCAACCTTTACATCATCCCGTTTATACATCAATCCATGAAAATACATCACTATGAAACTATTTGACATCTTTGACATAAATTACATCTATGACAACATAGGCCATCAATCAATACATCAATGATACGATGAAAAATAAATCAACTCTTTGGCATCAATCATTTGACATCAATGACAACATAATGCAACAATATCCTCCTTTGGCATTGATGGAAATACCAATCATTGATGGCAAGATGTAGACATGGCATTTCTCTTCATCAATAGTCATATCAATCACATCAATGTGACTATCTCTCCCCATTTGACATCAATGGCAAAGGGTAGTTCTCTCCTTGGGGTTGTTCCCCCTGCCTGAACTCTCCTTGGGAATGCTCCCTTTGTCTGGATGCCTTTTAGCTTCCATTGCGTAATCTCTCCCCTTTTGAACAAGGCATATCACTCTGATGTAATATTGAAGACATATCTCTCATGCTCCCCCTGTGACCATCGTTCCCCTTGGAAGCATGCATTTGTTCTCTCTCTCCAAGTATTTATCTCTCTATCATACATATGATGAATCTCTCCTCCTGGGATCATGGGAAGAATAATGACTCCCCTTGTGGGTATGCCTCCCCTTATCTTCTCTAAACTATGAACAATATGCTACCATTGCAATCTACTTTTGATGCAAATGCTACTGCTCAACCAGAACATAGATCAAGTGCACAAGAATGATCTTCTATTCCTATGATGATCATTGTACCTATCCATGCATAAAACTCATGCCATACCATACATCATGAAGAAAAATATATGTCAACAATGAATAGAGAATCATGAACAAAACATCAACCATGTACATATTGTTCCATACTGTGTTACAACCATGCACAACACCCATGTACATCAACCATGTACATAAATACCATACAATATACCATAAGATATGATCAATGGAGTGTATCAACCATATGCAAAGAACTTGTCCCAATTGTGTACCAACCATATTCCTATTCCAACATGCCAACCATGTGCCTCAAACAAGTGTCATATCACTCATGATATGCCTCTACCATGAACCAAGTGCCACAACCATGTATCTCAACCAACAATATATCAACCAATCATCATAACAAGTGTCTCAACTATATCACCCCATACATCATGTACCAAAGAAAGTGCATCAATCATGCACCAAACCTCAACAAGATGAACTACAATCAAGATGTGTTCCCATACATATATACCATATCAACCATAAACCATGTGCCAATAATAATGCTATCAAGTGCCTCTAACAATGTACCAAATATGTACCAATCACGCATCAAATATAGATCAAGCTATGACTCATCATTGATGTACAAGATAACCACCTCATCAATTCATCATCTACATGTCCCAATATGTATCTCAACCATATGCCAAATGCATGCACCAAGATGCACCAAGAAATCCAACAAATATATCTCTGAAAATACATCATAAGATATATCAATGGATCTCACATATGTACCATCCATGTACCATGATAGATATGCCTCAAAAACCATTCACTACAACAAGTACTAAGTAGCCAATAGTACCTCTAAACATGTACTAATATTTCCCTTCAATAGATCAATGATATGACTCTAGATAAAATCACATCAACATGAATTGTCCCATAAAAAAGATGCCATATCATCACTGACATAACCAACATTGTTCCTCAACAGTAAATGTCTCAATCCACAGTCTATGGTTAGTACTATGCATCCAAGATATAAATTCAACACTCAACCATATTTCATCACCATACATACTCATCAAACACACATAAGAATATGAAACCTTAAGAAAACCATCTCATACCCTACATAAACAAAGTTCGATAATCAAACCATGCTACAACTCATATGTACATTCCTCTTCTTGAAGATTGTTTCATAGGTACGGGTCCTGTTCCACAGAAAAATCACGTATGCAAGCGACCTTTCTATAGGTCACCTCACGTATGTACGTGACTTCTCCCATAGGAGGCCACGTATGCTCCATAAAATGTCAAGCTTGAGCTTGCCTCATGGATGCCATTCTATTCTATTTGTCCAGTCTTCTTCATCCACTTCTGAGAGTGTCTTGTTCTCTCAGTACTGGTTCTTTCAAATTCCATTCTTTCAACCTTTTCTTCCTTCCTAGCGTCATGTGTTCATCTTGTCATGATATATGAAGAACTCTTCATGGACTGTCTTCTTGTGTTCCAACAATCCTTGGATTTGTGGCCAAACCCATTGCAGTTGTAGCGTATCATGGTGTGACAATGAGAAACAATGTGTCCCACTTGATTACATCTCCAACACCTTAGGGAGTTATGAAACCTTCCATTATATTTCCTTGAATAATGTCTACAATCCAAATCTTTGTGACCATATTCATTACATGAGTAGCAGTGACCATGAAAAACATTTCCATACCTTTGCATTGAGGTGTAAATATGGTTTCTTGATTTCTTCCTTCCTTTGTTCTTTTGAAAGTTTCCTTACTTTGTGTAGATGGTTGACTTGCAACATTACTTCCACCTTTTGAGAATGAAAGACTTACCTCATGCTTCTTAGAAGTTCTAGCTTCAATATGTATAGCTTCCTTGTTGTATCCAAGACCCGATTTATCATTTGGAGATCTTTGGTTATCTAGGATCTCATCCAAGATTGTTGAAATGTTCATGAACTTGATGTGAGAGTTTGACTTCTCTAATATCTTTCTAAGATCAACAACTTCAGCTTCCAACTTATGGAATGAATCTTCCTTTTCATTTACTTG
This sequence comes from Picea glauca, assembly GCA_000966675.3. Lineage (NCBI taxonomy): Eukaryota > Viridiplantae > Streptophyta > Pinopsida > Pinales > Pinaceae > Picea > Picea glauca. The sequence continues at coordinate 160,722 of JZKD02S1675426.1, forward strand.
ATTCTTCAATAGTTCCTCTATTATTTTGGCTTCTTCAATTTTGGTCTTAAGATTGACATTAACTTCAAGACTTTTTATAGGTTCATCATCTTCCTTATTCTTTCCTTCTATTTCATTCTTTAGTCTATTGATCTCTTCTTCTTTTTCTTGTATGTAACAACCCTAGTTAAATAGTTGTTTAAGGTTTATCAAGTATAGTTAACCAAATAATTCACTGTCCTAATGTGTATTAGTTAAATAATGATTATTTATTATTAATATTAATTAATTAATTAATTAATTATTGTTTAATATATGTTGAATAATTAGCACATTTAATGGTTGGGTAATGAATTAAAGCTTAATAACTTTTAATTTATTATTAGAAAACTTTACGTATGCAGGGATAAAGCATTAAATGGAGGGATGGGCTATTGAATGGAGGGATAAGGTATTAAATGGAGGGTTAAGGTGGGTGGAATTAAATAAAGGTAGGAGGCAGTGAATGGGGAGAGGATATGAAGGGGAAGAGGCATTCAGGAGGAGGACTTTTTGAATTTTGGGGGTAAGGGAGCATTTTGAGAGCAGGGGCTGTACTTTCTATTTGGGGTATTTTTCTGGTCTGGAGTTTGGGTGGACTGTTGCAGGGGTGCACTAGGTTGCTGGGATTTTTGGGCTCGGGGACCAGGAATCCTGGAGCTAGGGAGCCGGATAGGCTTTGTTCCTAGCTGGTAGGAAGGAAAGATTTGGTTTTGGGCAGAGTAGTAGCAAGGACCAACAAAGATTGGAGGAATAGCATCAGACAAAGGTATGTATTTTCATGAATTTACTAGGTTATGCGGTTGTTATGTAATTTATTTTCATGTTGTTAATAAATTTAATTTATGTTGAATAATAAATGATTATACGTTGATGATTGAATTGTATAGGATATGATTTCTTCATTCTTTAATTGTATCTTGTATTTTATAAGGCTCTGTGGGGACAAAGACCTTACACATGGTATCAGAGCTTCAGTTTGAAGCATTGGAGCCTTAAGGGACTACCTACAACTAAATTTTATTTATTTAGAACCAACACCTGTTCACCTGCAAGAAAACCTGTAAGAAACATCATAAAAGATAAATGAGCCTTTCAAAAAAAAAAAAAATTATAAAAAAAAAGGGGTCGTAGGATATGGTGGTCGATGGGAATGGAACCCAAACCTTCCAAATAAAGAAGAGATAAAGCATTAGTGATTGTGCCAATTTCAATTGGGAAGTGCGCACAAGTGTTAATCACTAACACTAATACATATCACATATCAAACTCCTATTCCACATATCAACAAACAAACTAACACAAGCCCTTTCTTTTACACATTTCTGCGCAAAGTGTTGTGTCTGCGCACAAGTTATGTAAGTGTAAACCAAATCCAAATTCCATCGCACAAGGAAACATGCATCAAGTTCCAAGCCATAAAGGGGAACATATTGAGCTCATGAGTCACTGATCTCCTTTAAGCTTAAAATCGATTGTAAAAAAAAATAATAGATGTAAAAAAAAATTAATAGAGTAAAAGAAACTTGGTTGAAGGAGAAGAATGCGCTTTATGAATACTTTCTTTGCTTAGCTTGTTCTTTATGGTAGTATTCAATACCAGAGTCGAACAATATATAACCATAGCACACAAGCGCTAAGATCCAATGCCCAAATGCCACTCTACAATCCTCAAGACTCGCACCTGCATCCACTGAGTCACACAATTCAACACATATGTACAAGGCTCCAAGGAAAGTTGTTATCAGATTAATCGGTAGGTGCGAACACTAATAGATCTACCTAGATCCACCTGGATCTAGAACAAAACAGGACAGGACATGACTCTTTCCCTAAGTTTTGACCATTGAATTAACTAGTAGGAAGGAACAAGTAACATACCTTAGTATCGCTTCCTAGGGTCTTTGTTGCTCCCACTTCGCTCCGGTGCTCTCGTGAGGTCAAGACCAAGACAACACAAACCAACCAAAGTGAAGATAACAACATATATTCAACAGTCAACTTATGTGTATGATCAAGTGTTATAACCCTAAATTGCACCATCCATGCTTACCTGGCATCAAGCCAACTCATTGCCTTTCATTACCAAAGCCATGCTAAACAAACTCTTCACAAACCTCCTAAATTAAGTAACCCACGCCCTAACCTATCACTGGGCGCGTTGGAACGCTAGCAGGCCTTATACTGCACGCGTTGGAACGCGGGCTGGCCCACTACAGCCAGCGTTTACCTAACAAAGAAAAAAATCAGGAAAGTTTCCGCCGGGACGAAAAGCTTTGGGTCA